>VZTU01030997.1:19204-120185 GCA_013400835.1 Zapornia atra | reverse complement strand
GGGGGAGGGAGTGAGGTGGGGGTAGTGGAGGGTAGCGCCCGCGCTTTGGGCGAGGAGGAGGGCGCGGGGGCCGGGATGGGGAGACGCGTGAGATAGCAGGGTGGGAAAGACGGGCTGCGTTACAGGTAGTTTCGTGTAAGCTTTGCCAGGGAGGCTGCGGTGGGCGCACGGCGGAGTTAATAAACTCGGGCAGTTTCCTCAAGCGCTAGCTCAACTTGGCATCTGGTTTCCTCTGGCAGGCCGGTATTTGGCAGGCGTTATGTAAAGCGGGGACGCGGCCGTGTCAGGGGTGATGCGTAGCCTGCATCAGTTTGCCATACAGGTGTGCATGTGTGTGTGTGTGTGTGTGTGTGTAAGTGGTTATGTCTCAGCTTTTCTGCGTATCTGTTGTCTTTATTTTCCCCCCGCCTTGGTCTTTCAGATTTACTGGCCAGTGTGTGGTAACACTGTATCACTATGCTGTTACAGGACCAAACCAATTGCATATTTATACTTACCTATGGAGGAGACCTGTGGCAGCAGTTGTAAGCTCAACCACCGGCGAAACTAGACTTGAGTTTAAAAAGTAGGCACTGGAATACAATAACAAAGAGGCTGCCTAAAAATAGATCGACTTAGGTGGTTAGACTGTGCAAATATGTTCTGGCACTTTAAAAGTAACAGGGTTTAAAGTTGGGAAACTAAAGAAATGTCCCTTCCTGTAATATACACGCAGATTGTTTTACTTGTATCAAATCGGATACAGGATGCAGAGAATTCCTGTGGGTTTGGATGCAGTGACACACAGCCTAAGACCCATCAGTGCAATGTGCCCCATTTCTTATTTTCATTAGCCCAAGTGTTTGCACGCTGGCAGAAAAGGTGCTGGAAGCACCTTTGTTAAGCAGTTAACCTTGTAGCAGGGAGGAAATAATTCATGGTACTCCGTCCCTCTGTCTCTAACTGAGTAGTTTTGCTGAGAAAGTGTTAGTCGGTATCAATAGCAACCAGCATTGTCGCCAATTCCTCTCCTGCAGACAGGTACTAAGAGAACTACAGAAGGAAAAACCCAGTAGATTTCAGGGACCGGAATCAGTAAAACACTACTTAGGGGAAGCATGATGTGTTAGCAGATCGGAAACTCGAAATGCCTGTGGTCTTTTCTATCGGTTGTAATCAGCCCTTAATCCTTTTGTATTCTGGGAAACATTTTATTTGTATATGCTGTTCTCCACCTAAGTTATCTGATTCTTCGTAGCTGGATGTATCTTATCAGATGTGATTTATTCATGCACACTGTCTAAAAAAAGAATCTTGCATAGAAGTAGTGAATCTTGAGTGGAATGGTAGGAATGTAACCTTTTCCAGCAATTTGGAAACATAAAATTAATCACTGAAGTTCTTCAGATCCATTTAAGTTTCACAGGCATACTTCTTTTTTCTACAAAGGGAACAAAAAAATCTCTTACAGCTAAAAGGTTGATTTTTAAAAAAAAATGTATTCAACCAATGGGAGGTTGTTACAACTGTGGAATGTGCGAAGATGTTAAACTATTTTTGTTTTGAAAGTCTGAAAGAAAACATATCTATGCTAACTCATGGTGATAAAAAACAAATAAAAAAACTTGTAAAAGCATCAACAGAAATGCCCTGCAGGAATGTGTCAGCAGGTGGATGAGCAGGTAAGCTGACGTAGAATTGTAACTTTACTGTAAGCTGTTTAGAGTGACAGTGCAAAATACATACATTGTGAAAAGTAAAATGGTATTACCGAATAGCTTAAGTGAACTTCTAGTATTTTCATAAACGTGGCAAACTTGGAAATTTTTACTGAGCAAGAATAGGACATGCTAGCAGCAATGCAAACCTCTGAATCACACTTGGCTTATGTAATGACATTTAGATAGGTCCAAAGCAGGAATAATGGTTTACATGAGGAAAAGTAGTTGGGAATGGAAAAAAATAATCTCTTTGCACTTTATTACAATCGCTTGTCATATTCTTACATGTGCCACATACCATCAGATAGGAGCAGGTTATGAGTTTTAAGTCAAGGAGACTTCACTCTCCTAAGTAGGCCTATGGCTGATTGATCAGTTGTCACTACGTTTTAGGTAAGGGCTACTTATGGGACCAAATGATGTCAAGATTCATCCTCAAATTAGCAGCCACATTAATGCAAATGCAAATCAAGGAGAAGGACGAAGAAGTTTCCTGCCATGAGGAGAGGGCCATGGGAAGCATTTCTACAATGATAACCATACTTCAAAACAAAACAAACCCTAAATGTTTGTATTTGAAGTAGAAAATATACTTTTGTTCATGGAAGAAACTTTGGGAAAAGAAAAGTTGTTTCCATTTTCTAAAAAATGAAAGTATCTTCTTCCCTCTCGGCAGAGCTAGGGTGTGGTGATCTCATTGATCTCTTGTAAGCACAGTACAGTAATATTGAGGAATACTGCAGTTCAATAGAGAAGTTGTTGCGTATTGTACACATGTAGATAATTTGGGTCTTTGCAAATGGGTAAAAAAATGTGGTTTCAAATAGTGGTGCAGAGCTACACCAACTTGAGAGACCCTGGGCAAGCAGAGTTATTTTCATAAATATATTTAAAATGCTTATAGCTAAAGCAACCTACTGTACCATCAGATTATCAGAAAGCTCAAGGAATGTTTCTGCTCTCAAGGGCATACTGATCATTGCGCCCCTGCTTATTAACATACATATACCTTCCTGTTTGTGCTCTCATTTGTACTATAGAAAACAACCTTTGACAGCTCATTTTCCTCTGCATTTCAGGCGATGAGCAGAATTAACAGCAAGTAAGAGCTAATTTTTCTGATGTTAGGAACCAGGCATTGCCTTCTATATAAAAAAGCTAATTATCTCGAAGTATCTTTTTTTTAAAAAAAAAAATTATTTTTAGATAATTTTTGGTCTCTCTTGTCCTTTGTCCTTCTGAAGAGAACCCCATGCACTGGTGGCTCTGGTGGTTTTTGTTGTATGTCAGCCATCCTGGTTGCAGTGGAAGATTTCTCTGCTATCTCATTTTGTCCTTTAAACCTCTTTATGTTTGGGTGTCTCCTTTTCTATTAATAGCTTACATCAGTAACACTAATATCTTGTTGCTTAGACTTTCTAATAGCAAGAGCAGCAAAGGTGAAACTGCCAAGATCACTGTGGTTTCTGGAAGGTTTCAAGAGCCTCATGGAAAACAGTTTGAAACTTTCTCCACGTCCTGTATTGCTGTTTGGGAAAAGTTGTAGCAGTGGCAAAACAGTAAAAAGTACTGTATGCTTTCAACTTAGATGCTCTCTTCCCAAATGCAGTGGGAAGAGAGAAGGAAACTTGAAGTCTCTGGAAATCATTGCCTTATTGTTTCTGTCTGTTGGGCAAAGATTGCCATACTTCAAGGCTAATTAGATGACACATAAATCAGCCTTTGCACTGCCTCCTCTCAGTTTCCATCTGAGTTTATTTATGCCGTGTTTTTGTACATTTTGCTGTTTCTTTTTATATTTTTTTAAAAAATAAATTGTAATACACTTCAGATAGTCAAGTATTAAAAACTATATAAAATTTGTAGACAATCTATATATATACCAAGGCTCAATAAGTACTTCAGAGGTATTTGGTCTGACGCTGTACAGAACTGTGTGTTATAACAGACACAAACTCTCCAATTTCTGAAATTCTGCGTCTTTCACAGGCATCAATGTATGACATCGGCAGTGTCTCCTTTTCTTCCCTAACACCTCGCTGTTCAGGGCCTAAGCACACTGACACACAATGTGGTTGCACACCTTTGTGGACTCTTCCTGTAATAAAAAGTTACTGTCCAAGTGTGGCCATTGTGGCCAAGCAGAACAACAAGAGGCATTTGGATTTGGTTGGTTTTGTAAACATGGGCCCGATCTCTGTCATTAGTTTCAGCTAATGAAAGAAAAAAAGATCGAAACGCTAACAGTTTGTGTGGCAATGTCCTTGCTCTGTGCTCTTCCACAAATGAATGATGCAAATTAAGAAAAAATTCAAATACTGTATTTCAGAAACTGTATCAGCTGAGGTAATTTCTGTACCAACCTGTGAAAACAATGTCCACAAAGGCATATTTAGTTACCTTGTTGCACCTAAAGACACATTTGATTGCAGCAGATAAGGTAGTGGAACCACTCAAACACAGGAAATGAATTACAGCAAACTGGGAAGTGGTATCTTCTGTGACTTCTGACAGCATGAGAGATGCACCTGTAATTCATATTGCCCACATGATACAAGACTGAAGAGTGTCCTGTTCTCTTTCAGCTCTCACACGTGTTACAAAACAACAGTGTGTGTAACTGCAGAGAGCGGAGCTTGGCTCTTAGAGAAAAAGTCTGCCCTAACGATCAGCTGGGTAAAGTTTTGGTTGCCTCTTTTAAATGTGAACAGCATTCTCACTCTCCTTCAAACACATGGGGATCATGGCAAGTTCTAGTCTATATCACAAATCTACCTACAAGGTAGAACAGTTTAATGCCATGAATATCATTGCTTGGGGAAAATAATCGTGTTTTAACACCTTGCGGGTTGAATTGTCTCTGGACCTTCAGAGGCTGAGGACTGCCAGATTAGAGCTGAGGTTCCTCTGAGACCAAAGCGAAGGCATTCATACTGGATACTCCCTAGGATTAGCTAGTCTGCAGTTTTATGCAGCAAAGGGCATGGTTTTGTTAATAGAGGCTTTTATGCCACGCGTATCATCAGGATACTTTCCAAATCGCACACCAAACCCCATGACTAGTGTGTGTAGCATTTTTTATATTATTATTAATTTATTTGGTTTTGCTGTATGGAAGTGGTAGTGAAAATTTTTATGTTCCCTTTTATTTACTGGGGTTTGTGGAGGGCTGTTTTATCTTTTTTTGTGTGTGTGTGTGTTAGTTGTGTTTCATTGTTACTGTTGTCACTGGTTTTCAATAGCGGCTTTAGGAGAGAAGTATCTGCAATGGAAAATTCTGATGACATGTACATGTTCCTACATTTTCTGCTGGCAAAAGGGGAATTAAAGACGTGGGCATTCCATGTGGAATGCAAAGTGATGTTGTTGCTGCTTTTAGCCTGTGGATCTGTAGGTTTATCAATCTAGAAAGAGAGTAGGATGAATTGGTTTCTGTGTTTTGGATAGGACTTATAAGTGCTGCCTTTGAAATTGTGACTGTCGACAGCTTCTATCTGTGCCTTCTTTAAAGTTCTGCTTCTCGCTTTGCTTCAATTTTGATAGGAAAGAAAGTGAAAGTCTTAGTTTCATTGTATCCCAAAAACATCCTTATTCTACTAGCAATGAAAAGGAAATAGTTCTGTGAAGAGCAGACTTTCAGAAGGTGTATATTTAACAGCTATTGTGGAATACTAAGGAGTGGATTTTGAGGTGTTGCTGGGAATATATAAAACAAGGACTTGGTCATGAAATCAGAAAGCTAACATCTTTTGTTGTTGCAAAAGAAATATATAGCAATGTTTTTAGGTTTAAGTGAAACCTTGGTAGAAAAGCAAACACTCTTTTTCTTTCCTGTTTCTGAGATAAAATACTGAGGATTCATAGCCATACTGTTTGTGTTGGTTTGGTTTTTTTTTTTCCTGGTAGCTTGAGGTCAAAAATAGTGATGCATACAAAAAAGGCATGTCAGAGGTAATGGTCCATTTTGTCTTTTAATTTTAGCAGCTTGACATTCGCTATGAATAGTAAAGTGTTATTTGTCATAGAAATGTGAATGAATAATAATTGTGAATAACCAATCATGCACTTCAAGAAAAGCAGGGTATGTTGTTTTAAGTTACAGGGGTAAAAGATTTCAGACCAGCTGAATAGCAAGTTTAATTTGGTGCTTTTTGAAGCTGAACTTCTTTGGAGTTCAGTGAGCAGACTCAACATTCATATACTGTGATGATTGGTAGGAGGGAAAGGTTTAAATAGATTGAGAGGAGTTGAATAAACTAGCTGAATATAGGGACCTAGAATATCTAGTGAAGTTACTCTTCTTGTATAGCCACGAGGCAAATCTTTGACAGGAGGAATTAATTTCATATTGACAGAGATCTGAGCTAACACCTTGAATGATGAGTAGCAGTGGGGTTTTTTTTCTTTCTTCTGTTTCTTTATAAAAAAGCACTAACTAAGCATTTTTAAAAACAGTAGGAACTCTCTGTAGTCAGTGGAGAGAAATCTCTCATTCTGTAGTCATCAGAAAGGAGTGGGCTCCATTACAGAATGGTTCAAAGCAGAAACATGTGCTTTGAGTTGGTAGTGAATTTACTGTCCCAGGCAGAGCTGTGGGAATGTACACAAAGGAAGTAAAGCAGATAAGGTTTATAAACAAGTACCTGGTGACTTGTTCCAGGAAAGAATCTAAATCCATTTGAGGTCTTCTGATGTATCTGGTGGATCTGATGACATGGGTCTTGACATCTAGTTTCAATTGGCATGAAGTTTTGAGAAACTTGGGCTTAGCGACTAGTGAGATTCAGCCAGTGTCTGCTCTGGCGATGGCTGTCAGTGCCCAGTGGACTACCTGGGTATCTCCATGCAGTCCAGACTGCTTTTTTGGTCCTATGGCTCCACTGTGCTCAAGAGATTAACCCAGGTGTACCATGCCAAGAGATGCAGCTGTGCGCAATGACGTTTTGTAATAAAGGTGTGTCAGAAATCTTGAATTTCTACAAGATTTCTTTATGGTTCTGAACTTAGGTGACATTTAGCAGAGAATAACAGTAGTGGGTGTGTTCATATATGGGTGGAGGCAAGGGTATTGATGATCTGACTAAATCAGAATAATCTCTCTAAACTCCTTCAGGGGACAAGTCAGTGTCCAACTGCCCTTCATAGTGGTTTCTTAAGTAAAGCGGTCCTTCAGCTTAAGGAGGGTCTTTGGGAGGTGCAGGGAGAGAAGAAATCACAGACATGGTATGCTATTTGCCATCCATGGTAATCCATGGTAATTAGTATTTACTTCCTCCCTCTTGCATTTTCACTAGTCATTTTACTGAGGACTTTTTGATTTTAAGGATGACTCTGATCTACAGTTTGAGAAATGATGTTTTGGAAAGGTCTCTTCGTTGACTGCAGAAGGAAACTAAGGAGCCTAGTTTCATCAGAGCAATGTCAGCTTTTGTGCATGTGTCCCTTAAGATCCCCTAAAATATGCTAAAATCAAAGGATAAAACCAATTTATGCTCACTTTGGTTTTTAGGTGATTTTCTGTAGCTTCCAGAACAAGTGAGGAAGACAGGGACCACAGTAAATAATGGGTGATCATAAAGATTATGCTGAAAACACAGTAATTTTAAAGCATCAGGTCATTTATTGTCATCCAGATTAATCCTCTTTTTTAAAAATTTTTTTATTACAGTGAGTGAGAGGGGCTGTTGAGTGTTACCTGACTTGTAAAGTAGAATAGACACAATAGTTGAAATGACGTTTTCTTGCCCCTGTGGCAAATAAAGATTACACAGATTTTTATTCTGTCCCCTCTCCCCAGATGTTTACGTACCAGCTGGATGGCATCTGAGAATTCTTTCAGCATTTTATCATTCTGTAACCCTCTGATAGAAACGACATTTAGAAGAAAAATGACTGATTTCTGTGTTGACTAAAAAGTAAACATGCATAGCTAATAGTTCTATTCACCACAGATCATACTTATGCATTTTTAATAAAAACTTGATTTTAATTCATACATAACTTATGAGAAATGTTTATCAGTTTAGGGCTCTGCTGATTCCCACTTAAATGTTTACATATATCCAGATACCTTGAAAATGTCTTTCATTTGAGGCTTAGATTTACCTTTTATAAACAAACTTTTCTGCTGCCTACATTACAGTGTAATGCATATAAGAAATGCTGATATTTGCACTGATTGCTAAAATCAGTAAAAGTACTATTTATATGACAGAAATTAATCTCAGATTTTCCCATGCTGTTTGAAGTAATAGCTTTCTAGCATTGGGGTTTGGTTTTTTGTGTGTTTTGGGGTTTTTTTCCTGACTTTTTCTCTCAGTTGGGAAGTTAGGTTGCATCTCTAGTGGCAAGGCACCAGTTACATATAACTGGCAAGTTCCCAGTTATTTGAATAGGAACAGGAGCAGTCTATATTATCCTATATTTGTACCATAACAAATTGAGGTCTGGCTTCCTTACCCTTTTTTTCGTAGGAAGGAATTCTCATTGACAGACTTTTGTACAGAAGGCAGTGTATGAACTTAATTCTATTACTTCTGAGAGGCATGTCAAAATGATGATGCCTGTTACCTTTCTATGTCATGTCACCTTTCAGAAGGCAGAAATGCAGGACCATTTGCAGATGGTGGTAGAGACATGTAAGCATGTAATGAATTGGCTCTTAACCACCTTCTGCAGGTGGCTTCCTCTTTCCATAGATGTTATGTGGATCTTGGAGTTGCTGCCCAGTTGGGAATGAAGCTCCAGCATTCACCTTTGTTTACTTCATTATATGGAATCATAGAATCATTAAGGTTGTAAAAGGCCTCCGAGATCATCTAGATGAACCATTCCCCTACTACCCATATTACTAAACCATGTCCCTAAGTACCTCATCCAACCTTTCCTTAAACACTCTGAGGGACGGTGACTCCACTACCTCCCTGGGCCACCCGTTCCAATGCCTAATCAGTCTTTCTGAGACAAAATCTCTCCTAATTTCTAACCTGAACTTCCTTGGTACAACTTGCAGCCATTCACTCTTGTCCTATTTCTAGTTATCTTCAAAAACTATGTAGTTAAGCCTGCTGGTTTTTGATAATAGCTTTGTACTGAAGAATAGACCGTGAAACACTTTTTTTTTCTTTTTTTTAGGATTTAGGCAGAATATACATGAGTGATGCATATAATTTTTTCTGGCTGAATAGAAATTGTGCTAGAGGCAGTGGTTAGTGAAACTGGTCTGCATGAACAAGATACTATTAAGATAGAGACTCTTGAGTCTAATGTACTGACTCATATTTGTGTAAGAAAGCTTAACTGTCTTAGGAAATGATGTAATTCCTTTCCAGGTGACTCACACCATGGGTCAATTTACTAATTAAAAATTCCTTTAAGCTTCTTCATAGAGGGACTACTAATTGGCCCTCAACAAGTATATCCTTCTCGTTTGAAGATAAAAAGCTTTTGTGAGGCAAGGAAGATAGATGTTACGATGTCTCTTTAGAACAATGCATGGATCTTTGAAAAGCCGTTCTTCAATAATTAAACAAAATGTGAAGTTTGCAAATTTTTGCCATGACCAACAATAGCCCAGCATTTTTCATTATTCTCCGGTCACAGTCTCTGTGGCAGACTGTTCTGTTACACAGCACAGAAACAAAAGGAGAAAAAAAGCCTGTTGTGTGTCATTGCTTTCTTCACAAAGCCACAAATACATTAAACTCAAGATACTGTTCATTGTGTACTTGAGCCACCAGTGACAAAGGTGCTGTGAGTACCAATGAATATCAGGCAGTCATATGCCATTACATCGCTGTTCAAATTGGCAGAGCAAATGACAGTGAAACAAGTGAAAACAGCTGAAGGAATGCAAAAGAATGAGTCTTGTCTGGAAAAAAAAGAATGGAAAATATGGATGCTGTCCTTGCTATTAGCTATGAGGTTGATTTTTCCTTTTTCTTCAAATTTATTTTTAAGTTCTTGGCTGCACCCATCTTGTGCCCTTGAGGAGATACCTTTTATTTTCTTTAACGCTAGTAGCAGTCACAGGCAGTGACAGCAGCTGGTAACAAGCCAGATGATGGCACTGGTAGTGTTAACATAAGACATGCACTTCAGCATATCCTGAGAACAGGGTTCATTGTCTTGGAATTTATCAGACTGGCTTTCCCCAGTGTGGACCTGGCAGTAAATTTGTACTTGCAGAGGGAAAACCACAACAAGCTGGATGCAGCATTCAGCAATATTCCTAATAATGCTTGTTTCTGGTGCTGGCAACCTCTCAGAATATTTAGACAAGCTGCTGTCTGGTACAATCTTTTTCTTTTTTTTAACAAAGACCCCTTTTAACAAAGGGGTAAGGTTGTAATGGCAGGTAGAGAAGAAAGTTGTTGGCCTCAACCACTGGAAGAGATGGTGTCTGTTCTGCGTCGTGCTAAACTGTGCTTTTTCAGATGCATAATAAAAGTTATTTATGGACACTGATAAAGTGGTATCTGTTGTATAATATCACAGATAGGCATAAGGACAATAACAAAAGGCAGCTGGTTTAGTAAGCTCAATTTGCTGCAGAAATGTGCTGTTGTTTGTGAATTGAAATAAAAAAAAGAGGGGGAGGGGGAGAATGTTGTGGGGTTTTTCTGGTTCCTGGCATTTGCAATCTTTCTTGCTTTGCAGTGTGCTTATAAAGACAATTATGTGGGTCCCATGTCAGTATTATATTTGTCATGACTAGCGCCTTATTAGAGGACTGCTGCTCCTCTGCCCAGCACATATACGTAGCTACCACTGCCTATAACAAGTTATATCTTTCCTCTGCATTACACCAATGGGGGATGCTGGAGCTCTTATGGTTTCAGTTAATTAACGTCAGTTTAAAACCAGGGGTGAAGCAGTGATGAAGCTGAGACTATTCACATGCTTCTTCAGAGTTCAGTGCCTGTGAGGAGGCTTTGAACACCCAGCAGTTATTACTTGGCCCTTGTAACAGGTAAGAAAGGCACTGTCCAAATGCACAATGCCTGAGTGCCGGATGCACAAGAGGATGTTGCCAAGTTGCAAGCATTTTATGGTAACTACTCAGTCTCTAATTCCATCAGGATTAAAAGAGGGGTGACAAGCAGATTTCTCCAAAGATCCTCAGATGCTGTAGTGCCACTGTCTCTTCTGCTGAGAACTGGACCGAATTGGAACAAAGAAGAATACAGAAGTAGCACAGTGCCATCATAATGCCTTTAAGAGCTAATGTAAACTCAACCAGAGGAAACCATTTGCAATGAGCAACATGATTTGGTGGCCATGCCAAACCCAGAACACATTCTCAAGATCACCCTCCTGGCATTTTGTAACGAGTCGCGTGTGTGTTCCTAACTACTTGCTTCTCTCAGCCCAAATCTGCATAGTGGGCAGCTCAGACTGACTTAGGGTATGTGAAGCCATGCATCTATGTAAGCCCATTCCTCTATGTTCATGAAGGTTTCTTTTGTTGCTTTTTTTCTAGTAAACTAGAAATTCTGCAGTATTGGGGGTGCCTAATTTTATTTTTTGTGTGAGCACAAGCCCTGACTTTTTTTGGAAGGTAAAAAGACTTAAAACTGCAGTCTATTCCAGACAGGCTCCTTCCTAATTTAAGACAAGACAGGTACACAGAGCTACAGGGATGAATGGGTTGAATAGTTAATATTTGACAATTTCATTTTATGATTATACCTTTTAAAAATAGCTGGCTTTTGACATGCTTCTAGTATGTTTTTATATGAATTAGAAAACCTCGATTTATAGTAAGTTCCCTGCTACATTTTGGTTTGAGGTCTCCGAAAGGCGACTGCAGTGAAGATATTTGGTGCAAGTATTGACACGTTCACTCCCCTTGGGGAGGTGGGGACATTCATTTACCCTCATGGGTGGGCTGGTCTGGTGACTGAGTACTGGGGAATAGCCACACAGTGAGTGGTAAACTTAAATAAAAATATGATCAGGAAACAAATAAATAAATATATTAACTGTCTGAGGTATAATAAACTCTGTAAAAGTGAAAACTGCTGATATGACCAAGCACCAGCAGTTTGGAAGGTATGGCTGTCATGTATGGGAGATGCAAACTGTGTATTTTAACCTCTCCAGATTTCTGGTGAACTTGATTCTAATCTCTGCAACCCAGATGCCCCTACACAATTTAGGATGAGATTTTGTGTACTGTCACAGATGTCTCCCTGTGTTGGTAGTGCCATGGGGTTCTGGTTTGGGAGAGTCTGTCAACTGCGAGGACTTAGTGTCCTTTCTGGACTGTGACTAAGCTGTGACTGGTGGCATCCAGGGGGACAAGCCATGGTAGCACCATTCTTACTCCAACACAGTGGTGGTCACTGAGTTGGCCACATTCTTTCAGTATTCAGTGATTTCACAGTGAGTTGCATCAATTTTTCACCTTAGGAAGGTGGCGGAGAAGGCTTGTGCTCATGCAGAGACCCGAGACTGGCATCAGTTGGATTGTATCTGATCTTCTTTAGTGAACCCTTATAGGTTAGAGCTTCTACACCATTTATTTTGAAGATGTGAATTTTGCTGAGAGCAGTGTGCTGAGGCATGTTTGCTGAGGGAAGGGATGGATAATCTTCCAGGAACATGTCCATATAAGGTGTCAATTTGCATTTATGAGGAGACTGTCTTGATGAATGATGTGGTTCCTGACAGTCCTACCTTCCTAATCATGCAGATCTTTCCTAGAGCGGCACAGGTTTGTGCTGCCTCTTATGTAAGGTTCAACCTAGACCCAAATGATGAGTGTGTGATGGTGGGTAACTGTTCATTTCTACTAAAAGTATTGCTCTCTACATCATAGTTATCCTAGAACTTGTATAAGGTCAGTATGCTAACACAGCCACCTGAATCCCTTTAGAACATCAAATTTGATAGAGATAAAATGTGCTTAGTGAATACGTTTTAAAAGGTCAAAAAGTAAAGATGATTTATTTACTTCAATTGAAATTCAGCAGGTCTTAGGTTAAGGTGAGGGACAAAGAAAATATATCTCTAGAATTATGTTATACTTGACAGAATATTGATCGATAATTGCCTCAGCAGGAGCTGATGGTACACTGAAAAGTACTTTTACAAATTTACATAAATACTTCTTGTTATACTGTTCTGCCTAGATTGTTGCTTCATACTATGTCTCTTCACTGTTGTTTCAGGAATGTTAGACCATCCTTATTTTTCACTAAAAATAAATTAGAAAATCCTGTATTTCAGTTAATATTTCCACAATATAAGAAAATAAAGACTTGCTTTGACGCTATTAGCTTACTAATTTCATGACAAAGAATGCCTTTCACTGTGGTGGCTTTACTGGATACCCCACATCGTGAGTAGTGCTACCCAAAGGAAATTTGCCTTAGAAAGGGAGAGCATTTCCCATGGGCATTTAATCGCTTAGGGAAGACATGAAACTCTTCTAATTTGTACTTAGATTTACAAAATACCATTGTCCTGGTTTAACCCAGCTGGCAGCTAAAACAACCACACAGCCATTTGCTCACTGTCCCCTCAATGGGATGCAGGAGAGTATCAAAAAGGTTAAAAAAAAAAAAAAAGTTAAAACTTGTGTGTTGAGATAAAGACAGTTTAATAGGACAGAAAAGGAAGGCAATAATTATAATAATAATAAAATAGACAAAGCAAGTGATGCACTGTACAATTGCTCACCAACAGAAGCCAATTCTCAGTTCTAGAGCAGAACTGCCTCCCAACCCACCTTCCAGCTACATCCTGAGTGTGACATCATAAGTTATGGAATATCCTGGCCAGTTTGGGTCAGCTGTCCTGGCCATCTTCTTCCAGCTTCTTGGGCATCCCCTGCCTTCTTGTTGGCAGGGCAGAATGAGTAGCTGGAAGGTTCTTGACTGCTTAGCAACAACTAAAACATCAGTGTATTATCAACATTATTCTCATCTTAAGTCCAAAGCACAGCATTATACCAGCTGCTAGAAAGAAAATTAACTCTGTCTCAGTAGAAACCAGGACAATCATATAATTATTTTCCTTTATAACTCGTTTCTTCTTGTGTCTACTGTAGTCTCCCTATAAATGCAGAAGTAATACAAGCTCTTTCACTAGCCAGCTAGCATAATCTTAAAGTAGGTATTTCCGGTGCATGTTATTGGACACCTGTGTAATTTTCTGTGCTTCTTTATTTGCTGACATACTTTCCCATCCACATAAACATCTGAGAGGAATTCCCATCAGATACCTCAGCGCCTAGGCTGCCTATTAAGATGATGGAGACAGGCAAGTGCTCCCGGGGGGAGTTCAGTACCCTTTGTTAGCATTTAGTGAACTCAATTTTGGTGCTCTAAACCATGCTCTAGAAGAAACACTATCTCTACCAACTTGATAGAAAATGTTGGGTCCTAAATTAGGTTCCTAGAGTAAACAGAATGCATATGGCCTCTCTGCCCCCATGCATATCTAGTTTATACTTATTTGTGTCAAGTGTAGAGTACATTAAAATATGAAAAAAATCACCTTTTTTTTCCCTTTCTTTCTCTTTTCCCTTTTCTATATTTGCTTTCAATGCTGTCATCTTAATAATCAGCTGTGCAATAGCACAGGCAAGCTGTCCTCATTAGACAGCCCATGATTTGCTTGGACCAGCTGTAGGGTTCTGGTCTCTTGGTGGGATGCCGATAGAGGATCTGGAGAACAAAAAACTCCTTTGCAGGAGCTGATGTCACTTATCCTGGTAGTTACACTGAAGATAGAGTATGCTGCTTCTGAAGCGGGCCAGGTCTAAAGAAAAGTAGAATTGAAAGGTAGATGCTCACACCATTCTCCCCTGCCCCCTCCACACACACACTCTGCCTTGGCAAGATGTGTTAAATTATACCATTTCAGTATGGATCTGTACAATGCATCAAGGAAATGAAGAAAGTAAAAATAAACCCCAAAATAAAAAGAGGCTATTTCTTGTCTTGCTTATGTAATAAAATGGATATAATTGTAAACAGGAAAGCTGTGAAATAGAGTTAATAAAATTCATCCTTATAAGGACTATTTACCCTCATAATGGTGACTGAGTCTCTGCTCTTCAAGAGCTGACAGTCACTAATGGAGTTTACGAGTGTGGTTTTCTTTCATACCCTCTTTTTGTCACTGTTCTTATCTTTTCACTACTCGGGGTCCTACTGGTGTTACTTCCTTGAACTGTCTTTGTAGTAAGAAAAGGTAGGTAGAGCCACTGCTTAGTTGATATTTGTTTTATTAGTTTGCCTTCTGATGCTGCTATGAGGAATATTGCTTATATAACTTTATACTAAGCCATGTAAGCAGCAAGAATTGCCTACTGAGTAGCTATGAATAAACATGAAATATTTCTGGACAGGGTCACTCTGTTTCTTTCATATGTCATTCTTTCTTTCATGAATCTTCTTGGTTGCAGTTAGTGATCTCTTTAGTGATAAGGCAGTATCTAGCAGAAAAAATGCACCTACATTTCAGGACTATCATCTTTATTCCCATAGATAAATGTGGTTAAAGATGCAAGGGAATATCAATTTATTAAAACAAAACGGGAGAAAAAGAGGTAGAGAGGTTCCCCCAGAATAATGTGCATCTTGGGGAAATGTGTCTTTAGTAAAAGAAAATCCATTGAAAATAACTGAATGGAATTACAGTAAGGCTTATTTCACTGAGTAAGTGCAGTTAGGAAAGTAAGAACTGGTCCTTGATGTAGTAACAGAACCACCATGAGAAATGGGGTTGAAGGAATAGGGAGATGAAATGGAGGGGAGAGAACTGAAAGAAAACACATTACGGGTAGGACTGATTTTGAATTTGGGGAATTTGATTTCACAGCAATGTCATTCCCCTCGTCCAACCTCTTTTTATACTGCTTTGAAATCCAAAGATCAAAAAGAATCAGTTTTTCAGGGATTAGTGGTTCAGATGAGATAAAGGGGTTGAAGAAAGCATGCCAGTTTGAAACATTTATTCAATATATGTTTACATATACAGGAAATGCATGTGTGTTTATCTACAGGAAAAAATAGGCCTGTCTCAGTGATGTGTGTAGGTGTCATATTTGACATCAAATTTGTATTTAAAGGAGTGATGTGTCAGGTCCTGCAGGTGCACTGCAGTGCATACATGATGACATTCAATATTTCATAGAATTGTGGAGTTTCAAAGAAAAACGGGCATACCTCTATACCTTATGTTGGAAAACTGTGCTTCATGGGGAAAAAACATAGATGTGTCTTAAGCATGACAAGAGTCTTAAACCAAATGTTGAATAAAATAAGCAATGGATTACTTATCCATTTTCAAGGCAGTGTTGCAACAAAGGAGACAGCAGCTTAAGCAAATATGCCTGAATGAAGTCACAGCTCTCAATGGGTGTGCTGTGAGTTTTTAAAATAGAATCTTGTTGAATTGAGTAGAGTCATCTTCTCCTACACTGCATGGGTGGTACTCAAGACTTGAGGAGAATGGATGATAAATCTGATACTAATGGGAGTATATTAGAAAGAGATATGAATTTATCTTGATGCATGTGTCACAGGTGAATTTGTCTGAAGCAGAACTACGAGCTGAGTAAATGATAAATGTTTCATATTTATGTCATTGAATTAAATGGGAAAGGTCATTCATTTTGCCACTTCCTACTATTATTATCAATGCTTGGCTGCTAATTAGGAAGAAAAACGAAGGAGAGTGGAAAAAAAGAAAAAGTAATCTGGGTAATGAGTGGAGGTAGAAAGACCCAGGACCTTACTGGGTACACACAAATGCAAAATTCCTCTTCAGAGCTGTTATAAACTATATAAGCGAATATAAGCAGAGAGCATCTTCTACTGGGTTTTGTTGACCAGGGATCTCTTTGGTGTTGGCTGTTCTTTAGAGGCATTAGGACAGAGCCCCAGGGAGCAGAGGGCTCTGAAGAGGCAAAAGGGCTGGACAAACCATCCAGCATGCACACAAGAATGTCTTTTTTATGCTAGTAACCCATATTGCTGACCATCAGAACTGATGCTTTTTTTGGTGGAGAAATGCCCTGCATTTTTGTTCATTCCCATCACTGGTGGCTTGCTCACCTGAGAGAGAAATCAGTTGAGCCGTTTGAGTGGTGTGGGTGGGGAAAAACCCATACTTTTAGCTTATGTGGTCTAGCAGCAAGCACATGCTCTTAAAGTTAATTTTGTAAAAAAAAACCCAAACCTGAAAAATATCTTTAGCCCGGTAATATGAAAGTTGTAGCATAATCTGTAGTTTGTATTGAATATATTTAGAAAGTCTACTAGAATTCAAGCTTCAGCTCAGATTTTACGATAAAGAAATCAACATAAATTGAGGACCCTGCATAATGTCAGCAAGACAAGCTTTTGTTCATAAATTGTATAAACTTTGAATTTTTAGGCAAACTAAGCCCACAAGACACACAATAAAGCAAAGAATGTATTACAATTGGGCAACCATAGTATTTTAAGACTACTCACAGTGAGAGACCTTTTGGCTAAGACAAGGTGGTAGTTTAGAGGTTTCTTCTACTTCTGAAACCTGTTCTTTTTTTGCTTTTTCACTCACTTAGCTTACAGAAACATAAAATCATTTTCCTTTTCCATTTTTTTTTTCATTTTTTGTCAAGCAGTACATGCTTTGTAGTTGCTGAATGTATAAAAATTTGTGTTATTTTGATTTTGTGGGGCATTAATTCTTGCTGATGTGAGCTTTTAACTGTGCTTTTTCCAAAGTTGATGACAGTACTCCTTTAAAAATATCCATGCTTGTTTCTTGGAGTTTATCAATCACCACAAAAAAATACCCTGTTAAAAATTTAAGCATTTGCTAATTTCCCCTGAAGCTTTACTGGCATGGTATTGATATGCCTAGGCTAAATCATTTTCCCTTAGTTTGCTCTTCTATTACTCGTCCAGCTTACCTTAGCTGCTGGCCAGGCCTGACGAGTCCATGCTTTTGCTGCTTTAGCTACTTGATAAGCTAAGAAATGGTGAATATAGTGAAAGCTGTTCAAATTAATTCCATGGACTTGCCTTAGGGCCTTACACAGGCTAGTTGCTTGGTTTCTCTGTAGTGAACAGGGTGAGCAGGGCAAGAAAAAGTACTCCTGGGGTCATGGAGTGGGGAAGGTGTCTTACCCCCTTCCTGGCTGGGTTTAGGTGTCCACCCAGTGCCCATGTTTGACACCTGTGTGGGGTAGGATCCACACTTGAAATCTGTGCTGGAATCAAGACACTAAGATTGCTCTTTTGGTGCCAAGTGGATACTCGATTCTTTCCGTCATGTTATTTCTGGAGAAGGAGGCGTGGTAGCTGTAGCGCTGCCCTTTTTTCACTCAGTAAGTGACTTACTGGTTTGTGCACACAAGAAAAAAGCATCTCTGTTGCCCTCTTGAGCAGACTGGGGCTGAAGCCTTCGCCTCTCCACCATCTTGAATGACAGTACCTTCACCAGCATCCCAGGACCAATGGGAACATCTATCCATCTCTTATTCAGTCCAGACCAAGAATAAGACAGAGAAAGAAAAAAGAGACCTGAGCTCTACATATGTGAAATAGAAGCATCCCCTAAAGAAATGTATCTGCACTCAGCTCCTTGGACCACTCTACTCATTTTCTGTGATGTTACAAGAGTTGTAACTTGCATAAACAGTATTAAGATCAAATCTATGCTGGGAATTTGTTTAGTGTGGTATTCAGCTGGGTAGAAATACTCTCAGTCACTTGCCCAGACTCATGATATCAGTCAGTGGAAACTGGATCTGAATCCTTAACATCAACATTTGATGCTTTCCTTTTCAGGGTTCAAAGAGTAGTTACACTAATCCTCACTGTTACCCAAAAACTAGATTCAGGCTGTAGGACATTATTAAAAACATTTACTAAACTCCTAAGAATATTCCTTATAAAAACTGCTTTCATTACAACACCAAGTTGCTTTGTCAGGAAAAGCAGGATTAAAGTAGAAGGATCAAACATAACTTTTTTTTTTTTTTTCTTCTTCCCCTTGCTCTCTAAGATAATGTTGTTTCCATCATCATCACCAGTAATTATCTAAAAAGGCCTTTCAGAGGGAAAGTTCTTAAGCTTGCATTCTTCTGCTAAGTTACTGGTCATGGTCTGATTTTATTCAGTCAGACTCTAAAGCTACTTTCAACAATAGTAAAAATTGAGTACACTTGGAGTTATCTGTTCCTAGGAGAAATACTGAGTAAGTCTAAATCTGGGCAGCCTGATAATTGTCGTTAACATTGCTCTTCCCTGTTCATTCCCTGAGCTGTGCACTCTCTCAACAGAGCAGCACTGTGTGTACAGCCTGCACAAGCTGAGAGTGACAGTCCCCTTCAGACATGGGATGCCAGGTGTCAGGGGTCGAATGCTGCACACAGTGCTGCCACTCTTCACTGGAGTGTGGCGATTTGCCTTTGAGTATCCCTCTGTGCCTCTTTGATTTCTCTGTATAGCTCCTTACAACAATTTCCAAATAGCTGAAGATGCTTTGATGTTTGAATCGATATTATTTTTTCTGGAGTCATCTTTCCTGGGTGCCCTTTTCAATGTGCTTGGACCATGTTTTGCACACAATGAAGTTTTTGCTGACCATTGTCCTGTGTTTAACCTCTGTTGCATCCCACAGGCCAAACTGAGCTGTTCTTTTCCAAATCTGTCCTTCTCTTTGTGTCATCCTTTGAATCTGGGGAAAAATAATGTGTTGTGGTTTATTTGTGTATATCCATCTGATTACTGTTGCTCTGAACTTGCTGCCATCTGCCAGGCAAGAAAAAAAAATCCTGCCACCATCACCACCACCACCACCACCACCAGAAAAATCCTCTTACACTTAAAATGTATTTCTTTATGACCTAGAGTCTTTGTAAGTACAATTCTGGTACTGTCAGATGATGGTGTGTTTTTTAGGCTTATCAAAGGTCAATGATGTTTCTTCATGTTTCCATGTCTTTCAGTTCAACCAAGTGTGCTTCCAACAGACCAGTTCTGAGTTGGTGAAAGCAAGACTCAAGTTTTTGAAAGCTGCCCCTGTTTTCAGTCACCCAAATCTGTTAAAATTTAAATATAAAGCGGACATCCAAATGCCTTTCTGGCAGCTTTGAAAGTCATAGCTTACGGAAGCTCTGTTGTAATTGCCAGAGTCCAATCCATGAAACCAGTATTATCAGCCAAGTGATTGAAGGAAATTATTGGTAGCCACCATTATGGTTTTGTTTTCATTGGCAAAAACATTAATGTAGTAGCTTGACTATCTTGCCTCAGTTTTTCATCCAGACTGACAGTAATAGAAAGTATGATTACTTCATTGGAAACGTGCCGCTTGCTGTAATTCCCAGAATCTTATCTGTTGTATTTTCTCTCTCTTATTTTTATTTCTCTTATTATATGTATGAAAATTAATCAGATGATGATGTTTTGTATTTGTAAAGCTTAGCCTGCTCCTTATATTTGGCAAATACAAAGCTCAATCAGGGATCTTTTTCCATTTTTGATGCTTTTGAACATAACGTCTTCTAGCTTTTTCTTCCCTGTTACTCACCTGTATTTGCAATTGTAAATATTGTCAAAAAAGAGGAAATTTCATAGAAATCAGTTTCCTGAATGCATTTTAATTTATCCTCCTTTCCTCGTCCATATAGTCTCCCAAGGCGTATGTATCTAACTAACTTCCTTTTCTATAGGAAATGATTAAATGTTATGTTAAATGTAATTTGTAGAAACAGATGGGCAATTATATGCATGATATCAGATATTATCTTGGTATCTTTAAAATATATCCTTATATGAATGTTAACTCATGTAAAGTTATTCTCTCTTTAAGAAACACTCATAAGTAATACTATGAAGACAGGCTGCAAGAGTTGGGCTTTTTCAGCTTGGAGAAGAGAAGGCTCCAGGGACTCCTAATTACAGCCTACCAATACTTAAATGGGTCCTTCAGGAAAGTGGCAGAGAGACTGTTCATCAGGGAGTGTAGTGATAGGACACGAAGTAATGGCTTCAAGCTGAAAGAGGGAAGGGTCAGGTTAGGCATTAGAAAGACATTGTTTACTATGAGGGTGGTGAGGCCCTGGCACAGGTTGCCCAGAGAGGTTGTGGAAGCCCCATCCCTGGCCAGGTTAGATGGGGCTTTGGGCAACCTGGTCTAGTGAAGGTATTACTGCCATGGCAGAGGGGGTTGGAACTTTGATGATCTTTGAGGTTTCTTCCAACCCAAAGCATTCTATGATTCTATGTGGTGAGTTGACCCTGGCTGGATGCCAGGTGCCCACTAAAGCTGCTCTATCACTCCCCCTCCTCAACTAGACAGGGTAGAGAAGATACAACAAAAGGCTCGTGGCTCAAGATAAGGACAGGGAGAGATCAGTCACCAATTACTGTTATGGGGAAGACGACTCAACTTGGGGAAAATTTATTGCCAATTGACTCAGAGGAAGGTAATGAGAAATATAACCAAATCTTAAAACCACCTCCTCCCCCAACTCTCCCCTTCTTTCTGAACTTTAGTCTGAATTCCTTTACGTCCTCCCCCAGAGCAGCAAAATGGGGACACGGAATGAGGATTGTGGTCAGTTCATCACACGTTGTCTCTGCTGCTCCTTTCCCCTTGGGGGGAAGAATTATCACACTCTTCCCCTGCTCCAGTGTGGGGTCCCTCCCACAAGAGCAGCCTTCCATGAACTCCTCCAACATGAGTCCTTCCCACAGACTGCAGTTCTTCACAAACTCCCGTGTGGGTCACCCCTGGGGTCACAAGGCCTGTCAGCTAACCTGCTCCAGTGTGGGCTTCTCTCTCTACAGGGCCAGAGGTCCTGCCAGGAGCTTGCTCCAGTGTGGGCTTCCCTCAGGGTCACAGCCTCCTTCAGGTTCCTCTACCTGCTCCAGCGTGGAGTCTTCCATGGGTTGCAGGTGGATACCTGCTCCAGTGTTAACCTCCGTGAGCTGCAGGGGGACAGCCTGCTTCACCATGGTCTTCTCAATGGGTTGCAGGGGAATCTGTGCTCTGGCACATGGAGCACCTCCTCCCCCTCCTTCTGCACTGACCTTGGTGTCTGCAGGGTTCTGCCTCTCACATCTTCTCACTCCTCTCTGCAGCTACAATTGCTCCTGGTGTTTTGGTTTTTTTCTCCCCTTCTTAACTGCTATCCACCTGTTATCCCAGAGGTGATACCACTGTTGCTGATGGGCTCAGCCTTGGCCAGAGGCAGGTCTGTTTTGGGGCTGGCTGGCATGGGCTCTGTTGGACATGGGGGAAGGTTCTGGCAGCTTCCCAGAAAGCCACTCCTTTAGCCTGCCTGCTACCAAAACCTTGCCATGCAAACCAAATACATGCTAGTAGGTAGCATTTGTATGTGAGGAATGATTAAGATAACCTTAAAGCCTAATTTTTGTTATATTCAAAGCATATTCTCTCTCTCTTTATCTGGCACAGGCACAGAACCAGTTAAACTGAGATTGTGAATAACTGCATTTCATGTTATGACAAAAAATGTAGACAGTGATTATCACTGGGTCTAAAGAAAACAAAAATAGTTCTGGTGAAAAAAGACATAGAATATCTTCAGTATTTGGGGACATCTGTCCTGTTAATTTGTATGGCAGTACTGAAGTTAGACTACAGCTGTGTTCTCCTCGTCACCATATAAAAATATCAGATAACATAGATCCCCGTCTGACAAGACTGTCAGAGTGGTTATAATAGTATGCAAGCCTGGGTAAATTACCAAAGGTTAGAAACTTTCCAGTGTTCCTCGTCAGCCAGAGGAATATACACATAGGCTGGAAGTGGTTATCACTGGTTCTGTCTCCCTAGGTGACCATTGAGAATCTGCTCCTTTATTCTGAAAACTCTTCCAAGAACTGGTTGGAAAGCAAAAGGATCCTGTTATTTTGCCATTTATGTTGCTTCACCTTTTGCAACCTAGAATATGAAAGATTTACAGCAATCAATAAAGTATTAAAGATTTGCTTCTATATATTTGAAATTTTTTTAAAGGAGCATAGTTTGCTGCCAGTGATAATGCCTGCTGAGATGGAAGTTCAGATGCTAGTGGCATTGAGAACAGAGTTGAGAAGGCAACTTGGCTTTAAAGTGATGATCCCTTAAGGAAATGTCCAATGAACAACTCATCGTGCCTGTTCATTTTAGAAATTTCTTGAAGGGCCCCAGCTTTTTATCTCTAAGCTTTATAATGGTGCAAAATAGCTTTGGTTTACTACCATCTCGGTAATGTTTGTACTGATTGTAAAGTTTAACCTCTTGGGGCCAATCCAGAAAAATACAGATTTCTGTTGTTCACAAACACTCTGGCTCTCGTTATATATGTACACTCTTACAGTGCATTGCATCTTCAGACTTTTACAATACTCAGCTAACTCATAGCAATACTTTGAGGATGACAGTCTCTCTGCATTTCACACAAGCAGAAAAGCTAAGGTTGCAGCATTGTCACTGATTAAGCACTAATAAATAATTGTACCAAAGTATGGTGTCAGCTTCATATTCAGCTCAACTGATTTCAAAATGCAAAACTTTCCTCTGAGACGTTTTTTTCTTCAATGTTAATGGGACTTTATTTTCCAGACAGCTTCAGAAATAAACATTGTTATAATGATCAAAGTGAATCACCCATGTTTTCCAATTTGAACAAATATTTGGAAATGCTCATCACTAAGCTACGTGTGAATGTGGTCTAGTGTATTTGAAAAATATTTTATACAGGCATGCTGAATCAAAAGCAACAGTGATCAAACCACTAGCTCTACTGGTAACAAAACTCAATTGGGGTTAACAGCTTTATTTTGGGCTGTATTCAGTCCATCTTTTTCAAGGATTCTCTTTGATGATAATGTTCAGGTTTTAATTAAACATAAAAATGACAATAGGTAGAATGAATTTTATTATGTACTTTATTTTGCTTCACCTAATATCATTTGTGTTTACCTTCAAATATTTTCAATTTTTTTCATTTATTCATTGACTTTGTCCTAGAAAATGGAGCACCTACTGTAAAAGTTACAACTGATTGATATGGTATACTTTTCAATTACCACTATATTTTAAATACTACTTAGATATTCTTACCAAATGGTTATATACTGTTCTTAAAATATTTACTTTTTTCAATGGTTGAGGTAGTATTCAGGAAAAATTTACATATAAATTACATTTCTGGATTGAAAAATGACAGAACACACAGGATGAAAAAAAATATTTCCCAGTTTTGCTCTTCTCTCAAAGGTAGCTTTCAAATTTCATGGAATCATGGAATGGTTTTGGTTGGAAGGGAACTTATAGAACACCTACAATGTTCCTGCCATAGGCAGGGATACCCTCCACAAGACCAGATTGTCCAAAGCCCCATCCAACCTGGCCTTGAACACTTCCAGGGAGGGGCAGACACAGCTTCTCTGGGCAGCCTGTGCCAGGGCCTCACTGCCCTCACAGGGAAGAACCTTTTCCTTATATCTAATCTACATCAAGTTTCTTCTAGTTTAAAGCCATTACCCCTTGTCCTATCACTTCATGCCCTTGTAAACAGCCACTCTCCATCTTTCCTTTAGGCCCCTTTAGGTACTGGAAGGCTGCTATAAGGTCACCCTGGAGCCTTCTCTTTTTCAGGCTGAACAAACCCGACTATCTCATCCTGCCTTCACAGGAGAGGTGTTCCAGCCCTTTCATCACCTTTGTGGCCCACCTCTGGGCTTGCTTCAAGAACTCCGTGTGTTTCTTGTACTGGGGAGCCCAGAGTTTGATGCAGTACTCCAGGTGAGGTCTCACAAGAGTGGAGTAGAGGGGCAGAATTACCTCCATTAACCTGCTGGTCATGCTTCTTTTGATGCAGCCTAAACTACAATTGGCTTTATGGGCTGCAAACTCACATTGCCAGCTCATGTTAAGCTTCTCATTAACCAACTCCCCTAAGTCCTTCTGCTCAGGACTGCTCTCAGTCCACTCTCTGCCCAGCCTGTAGTTGTGCTTGGGATGCAGGATCTTGCACTTGGCCCTGTTGGAACTTCATGGTATTTCCATGGCCCCACCTCTTCAGCCTTTTAAGGTCCCTCTGGATGGCAACCCTTCCCTCCAGTGTGTCAACTGCACCTCTCAGTTTGGTGTTGTCGGCAAACTTGCTGAGGGTGCACTTGATCTCACTGTCCCTGTTGCCGACAGAGATGTTAATCATGTTCTCTATGCCGTAGAGAGTCAGAGTTCTTTATTACTGGAAAGAAGTAGCATTTTCAGGCCCAGTTTCTACACAGATTTACACCCCCAGAAAAGTGTCTAGTTTAGCTCTCCTTCCTTCGTTTGTGGCTCCTTATGCTATGCAAGTCCTTGCACTTCACTGCTGCGTGAGTGTTGGTGAGGACTGGAGTGTTGTTGGCTTGGTGTAAAGCCTAATGCATGGCTCCAGTGTGTTAATTTAATTCCTCTAAGGATGCAAAGAATTTTTTTAAATTATTATTTCCTTAAGAAGATTCTGATTTAAAAAAGTAGCCAGAGCTTTTGATATGCAAGGGTACAAGAATAACAGACTTCTGAAGCAACAATCCAGAATTCTGTCTGATTATTTCTACTCTTAGTTTTTTTAAACCCATTTTTTTCCACCTGCATTTAGACTTTATGATTTTTTAAATACGTGCTGAGAGAGCTGTGTTGTCATACCATTAAAGACAGTATCATAATGCATATCTTAATGGTGCATCCTAGATTAAATTTGAAGAAGTTGCCTCTTGACATTTTCTGAAATTTGCATGTGCTTTTTCTTCAAACTTTCTTATGAAGGTTTTTGAGAATTTTCTTTTTAGGAAGCACAAGCTGCACATACACACATGAAGAAAAGACACTAAATCCCTTCATTTCAAACCTGATTAGCTGCTAGTTGAGTCTGCAGAGTCACTGATAGGTATTGTATGCTGCTTGTCCTCCCTTATGTCAGTCATTAGTGGTGTCTAGTGCCTGCAGAATGCTTTGTGGATGGGTTTCACAGCTGTATGCTGACAGCAGAGGAGCACTGAGACATGTAAGATGTATGGTTGCTTTGACTCTGGGTCATGCAGAGGTGTCCGTCCAAAGCTGAAGGATGTTTCCTGCCAAACCTTGAGTCTAGAGTTATAAGTCTTTACCATTATCTGCTCTCAGGAAGATGTTACAAAACCTTTTGTCAAAATGTCTCATCTCCGGAAATAATTCCTCAAAATAGCAAGATCTTGCCATTGATTGTATGCTATGTTCATTCTTCTGGCTGTCATACGATCTGCTGTTGGTGACCTTGTAAGCTCTTTTATGAACCTAAGGATTGAGTGAAAGTGTGGGATGGGAAAGAAAGCTCCCATCTCCTGGATAGGTTTTCTTATTAGTTATGAATGCAATTTCCTGAGTCTTCAGCATCTTCAGGGGCTGGAGTGATGTTCAGTGTATTGCCAATACTCTGGAGGAAAGCTGAACTTCAAGACCAGCATCTCCTGTGTCATCATGAGACCTTCGGTATCCAGACCATGGATCCTGCCTTGTACTGCACCAAATGTCTCCCTCCTTCATCTCTCTGTGCTGCACAGGGTGTCATTTTTCCCTTCCCACTTCTGTACTAGGTTTGTCCACATCCCATCTGTTGTATCCTTGCAACCCACCTACTCTTTACTCACTTACTTTCCTAATTTGGCCCTCTTAAAATAAAAAGGCAAAGAGCTCTGCTCCACTATATGGTTCAATATTAGAAGCGATAAACTATGACGTGTCTCTCTCTCCTAGCATCAGATTACCTGAACCACATGATCTGAGCCCTGTTTTATGCCTCTCTGCGCCTGCTCTGCTTTTGCTACTTTCCCCATTCCGTCCCACCTAGATCCTTCCAATTCCCCTGGGCCTCCTCTGTTATATGATTCCTTACTTATTTTTCATCTTGCAACCTGTTTCCTTCCCTGTTCCTTGTTCTGCTTTGTGGGAGTCAGGCAGCCTCTTCCTTCATTTGGTATCATCTGGCATGACTCAAAGCAAGTAAAAACTAATGCTTTATTGCATTGGCACAGAAAAGAGCCCAAGTGGATTGAAATCAGGTGGTGCTCTCATCTGTCAGCCTGCTCTGGATATTGCGCTTCCACCTCAGACATATTTGAAGCAGTTCCTGAACTTTGATGTATATAGGCGCATCAGGTGGGCTGTGTGTTGTAAAGATTCAGTGCTTCAGGTGCTTGTTGTACTGCTTCAGGTTGGTCTGACATCTTCACTAGATCACTAGCCAATGGATGGGAGAAAGACATAGCTAGTGGAGCAGAAACCATGTCAGGAGTCTGACTTTTCATCATAATTCAACAAACTTAGAATGGAAAATGCATAATGTCTAACCCAATAATGCTACAGCAAATGAAGAAAGTTTGGTGATTTGGAAGCAAGAAGACTGATTTCTGGTGTGTACTTGCAGTCTCTGGCACTTGATTTTCTTCAATGTGTAAGATGTGTTTCTTTGATATACAAAACAAGCATATGAACTTAAGCTGTAAAACTTTGTATCACACGATTAACATGTGGACAAAAATGTATCTGCTGGCAAGTATTTTCATCTGATGTTAAAGACTGTTAGGCAGAGTCCCACATTTTGAAATTAGGATTCCTTTGCCACTTTCCAAATAAGAGAAATGTAAAACTGGAAAAAGTTTGTGATGTATTCTCATAGTTCCTCTGCTGATTAACCTTATGGTGCGATTAATAAAATTGCTGTGATTTTGCACCATACAGTCATGGACAGCAGCTTTTGAAATAGTGCTTCATTCCTACTCTGAAAATACCTCTGTGTGACTTCCTGCACGCCTCATTGGAGAACTTCACATAGTTTCTTCTGTCTATTCTTGACTAAAACCCACTGATTCCACTAAAGAAATGGAAAGAACACTGGGTTTTGTAAAATTGAGGCCAACAGTCGGTCTTAAAGGACTGGAACGACAGAAAGTATTTGTTACTGTCCCTGGCAGTTTCTGAGTCAGTAGTTCTTCAATGTTGCTGAGGCCAAGGGAAGTCACACTGGATGTGTCCATGGAGGTGGTGAGGCATGGGGTCCTGTCCCATGTATCTGGCTTTTCACTGATATAGGTAGAATTAAGGTTAGGTGATGGAGCAGTTGCCATGTACCTTGGGGTGCTGTTTTCAGAAGAGCCCTGACATTGCATTGAGTACCCACCTGACAGCGTAATAGCCACACAAAGAGAGTTGAGTCTCACTGTTGAGGTGAACTTAGTGTTGGTCTGATTCTAGGCGAAGAAGATACAGAGTCCAAAATGTCCTGAACGCAAGGTCTGTGCTTAAGAGTCCCCTCAGTGAGTCATGCAGGGGTTTAAGCAGCGATGAAACTACAGAGCAATGGCCATAGGCAATACTGCAGCTGTCACACAATCTGAATATCATTAATTTATTAATCACAAAGTTTGTCATAATGTAATTGTCCCTGATCAGGGGATGTGTGATTGCTAGCAAGGTTGTCAGGATTGCACTTTGACTCCCTATGGAAATAGTCTTTATTTACTCTATAATTAATTGGTAAGTTAAATGGCTGAATAAAACAAGGCCTGGCATTAAGTTTGATGCTGGTTTTCTGGCAGCCCCTCAGGGCAGCGCTCTCCCTCTCAGTGTTCCCAGCATAATTAACTATCATTCATCTTTTGAAGGACTTCCCAGGTAGGAAGGAAAGAAAAGTGAACAGTGCGAGCAGGGAGGATATAGGGGAAACAGAAAGAGCAGACTGATGGACCTTGACGTGGGGGAAAGCGGGAAGCAGGGCCCTAATTGGGACAGCATTTGAGGCAGGTGGAGATAGTTAACACAGGTCCTTTACTTGTAGCTGAGAGCAGTTTAGGATCTCTAGCGGTTCAGAAACACAAGTTATGGTGTCAGCTGATGCACCATAACATACTCTGCATATTTAAAACCACTTTTTCCTTTGGCTATGTGGTACCTTTTTGGGTAGATACACTTGTAAGCACTAGGAAAATGGTCTAGAAGGATGGAGGAGCATGTTTTCAGTAGTGGATGCTGCTTTCAGATAGCTCAGTTTTAAATGTGTAACCTGAAATACACCAGGATATAATTTCACAGCGGTTTGTAGCCACAGTTCCTATTCACTTGCTTTGAATTTTTGATTCAACGTTTGTGGAATTTAAACCAGAAGTTTACTTTGGATGGGATCCATTAAATTGTTGTGGCCCTGCAAAAATACTGTCCCAAAGTGATTTTCCAGTCCCCATATGATGGCATTAGGAAAAAATGACTAGATTCTGAGTGCAATCTGTGCATTTTATTTAACTTTGAAGGAAAGTAAAAGAAACGTTATACTGCAAGAAGACCATATGATTCTAATTTGCAGCATCAGAAGTTAATCCCAGTGGAGTTTTAAATATTCTGATTAGGGGACTGTAGTTTATAGAAGTTAAGAAGCATTTTGTAGTTTATGAAGTAAGTTAAGAAGTACAGCTTTGCAGTTTTCATGAAAATCACTGATGATAAAGAGGTTAGAAATTTACTCTTAACTGACACTCTATGACTAATTCAGTTTTTTTTCTCTCTCAGCAGAGATTAAAAGGAAGGCAATGGGTGGCACAGGATGTATTGAATTAAAAAGTTAAAAATACAGAAGTGACTATAGAACAGGCCTTAGGGTAACAATCAGAAAGCATTCAAAGAACAAGTGTATTGATGAGTTTCAATCTAAAAGGTAGGTACTTTGTAGACAGAGATTAGATTAGGGCTCAAATCCAGGAGCTCCTGGGTTTAAACTAGCTGGGTTCCTAGCCCAGGGGGATTGCCATTCCTTTTGGGGTCTGTTTTGCTGCAATTCTCCAAATATTACCTTTCATCAATTACATCGAATACTCATGGAAGCACTTGGCAATCCTGGCAGGATTTGGTAATAACTTTATGGTAACTCACATTTTCTGCGGCTTTGCTGTTGTCAGCCTTCATGCATCTCCTTTAAGTACATGATTTTTGCTGTGAGCGTAAGTGCTCAGAGCTAAATTGGGGATGACTGCTGCCACTGTTAAGGTCAGGAGGGCCACAGAGCAGAACATTTCTGCTTTTGACCTCAAAACTTGCCAAGCACCACCTCCACAGGGAGCCACAGCTGAAGGTCTATGGGGCGCCAACGCCAGCAGTGCCGCAGCAGCTCTGGTGTGTCTGTCTTCGTGCCTTGCTGAGCATGGAGCAGGGGCAGAGGGGCCCTTTGCTGTGCCTTGCTTTTCTTATGTAGTTAGTTTCATTTCAGTGCTCTGACTGAGCATCAGATAAACATCGTACCATTCATTTATGACGCTGAGTGTATTCATTAGATGTTATGGAATAAAGTAGATATACAGTGAATCCATGGGGAAAAAAAAAATCAGTGAATCAATAGCTGGAGAAACATTGTTATTAGGCTGTCAGCTGTTCTCAGAGGAGACCTTCACATACATGGCACAGCAAACTTCAGCCAAGTGACCTAGAAAGGCGTAAGCTTTATCTAGAAGTCAGCCGGCCTCTCAGGCAGTTACGTATCACAAGTTAGTGGTCGTTGGCAGCATGCTTACCTCCAGCAGGCTTGCCCTGCTGCTGCTCTTCCCCTCCTCTGTTAACAAACAACACAAGCTCTCACAGCTTACCTGCATGGGGAAGAAGCTATTTCACTCAGACAATTTTTATTTAAATTGGCTTCTTTCATATCTTTCCATAAAACTATTGAGGCCGTTACTGGTATACCAGCAGGTAGGCTGAGGCTGCAATCTGCTGTGCTGACCATGGTTGTAGCTGTCTGATTCACTGACGTGTCTTGACTGTCAGTACCCTTCTGCTATCTTCCATACATGCCATATGCTCTTTGGCTCATTTACTGTCGTCTTCTGTGTTTGCATTACACCAAGTCCTGAGATCTGACTTAGACTTTACACACCAACCGAATACCACCATTGCTCTACTCCTTATATTAGTGGTGTTGTAATCCTCCCTCTGTTTAAGGCTTAATTTCCAAAGCAACGCTGTAATATTTAATGCTTTGAAATTAGGCTAATTGGAATGTGGATGCCACCAGTCCCTGCTTGATGCAGTTACTAATCCTGAAGCACTGCTAGCAATAAAAATGGTGAGGAAAATATTCTAGGTATCTTTGGTGGGCTATAGATTCTCCAGCTCACAACTTCTGTTGGTTTCTAGGCACAACAGACATTCTCAGGTCCTTCAGAAATTCAGACAATGGCGAAATCCAGCAGGAGCTCACACTTTTCACCAAAAAGTAAGGTATTACCAATCAAAATACCTTGATGATGTAGGAACTGGGCCTCCTTTACCCTCAGCCTGCCATCTGGTGCCCTTAGGATGTCAGCGATCCCACAGTCTTCTGAATACATGCAGTTTTTTCCCAAAAATGATTATATTCAAAGACTCACAAGTGCTCTGGCACACTATTTCCTAGTGACCTGCTTTGAGTAGTAGGCATGGTTTATCTTGAGCACTCCAGAGGCCCCCTGGAAGGCTTATAATGCGATTAATTAGCTAAAAGGAATATAATGATGAGGTTAGAACAAGATGTTGAATTTTCTTTACACGTCGTACATTTCCTAGGTTCATAATGTGTGCAATCTGAGTATTCATTTAATGTAATTTTTCTGTGTATCTCGTTTTCCAGATTTCTTCATCTGCCTCCAGAAAGTTCATAATTAAGAAAGATAATGAGGCCCACATGTTCATCAGTACTATTGAAAGCGCTTATAATTAATAGCAGGAGAAGGGTGTTACTGTAAGTGCAGATCGATCACTCATGGTAAATGGGGTATACATATATTCAGCAGGGTTTTGGAGATACAGTAGCAATGGTACAGAGCAAATCAGAATTCTCTCTGATGGTTTTGGGGACCACACATGGTAGTGCTTGAACACTAAATGCAGCAACCATTGAAACTCCCTTTGCTCTGTAAAGACAGAGTGTAATCAAGAACATAGTGCATACATACAGATGTATAGATGCATAGAAACGCGTACATACCACAGCTATTTGCTTCCATCCCTTCTCCCTACTTCCCAGCCATTGCTTGTGGGACAGGCAGGCTTGTTGTATGTCATGGTTTAACCTGACTGGAAGCTAAACCAACTACACATCCATTCACTCACTCCCTGCTAAGTGGGATGAGGGAGACAATTGGGGGATGGGGCTGGGGGGAAGGAATTAAAACCTGAGATAAGGACAGTTTAGTAGGACAGAAAAGGAAGATAATAATAACAACAATAATGATGATAAAAGCATATACAAAGCAAGTGATGCCCAGTATGGTGTCTCAATACCTGAAGCTGATGATGCTGAGCTACTTCCTGAGCTGAGCTGCCTTCAGGCCAACACCCCAGTTATATACTGAGCATGACAACGTAAGGTATGGAATATCCTTTTGGCCAGTTTTGTTCAGCTGTCCAGGCTGTCCCCTCTGATATTCTTGACCACCCCCCTCCCTGACCCACCTCCATCCATTCTCCTTGGCAGGCCAGTATGAGAAGCTGAAATGTCCTTGCCTGCTTGGCAACAACTAAAGACATCAGTGTATTATTGACATTATTTTCATCCTAAAGCCAAACCACAGCTCTATACGAGCTCTTAAGGAAGAATTAACTCTGTCCGTGCTGAAACCAGGACACTGGAAAAGACAAAATAGACCACTGTCCTTCATTGGCCTTTTAAGTTATATATGTTGTCTGTGAATGACTGGGATAAATCTTACTTATATTAAAATCTGTTGCTCTGTGGGTTCTGATGATTTCAGCAATCTGTTCAGTGTACAATCCTGGGAAATCACCACATCATCCTCCTGGGCATCAACCTTCTGCAGATTTGTTTACTGTATTTCTTGGAATGGAAACTTAAACAAGGATCAGATGACTTCCTTAAAAAGTTGGTGAGCATTTTAATAATACACTTATAGCCTTTGGGCTGGTCTGTACAGTTTCATAAAAATATCTGTTCTACTCAGGTGTTTTATATTTCAGGGGCATTTTGTGAAATTTCTAAACCAAGAACCTGGTACGGCTAATCTTTTTTGTTCAGTTGGGTTTGTTTATTTGTTTTTCCTGAAAGCTTTTAGCTGTGTAGAATGTCACCTGGTTTATTTGCCTCTGGCAATTTAACTGTAAAGGTTTCTGGTTTTCAGGTTCTCTTATTGTTTAATAATTTTTTCTTTAGTTTCCTGATCCTCATGTACTAATGTTTGATTTTCATGTATCTTTCAGGCTAACATCTTCTGTGTTTGTCCTTTCAAATGACTTTAAACTTTTTTCCTATATAGAGAAGTGAATCTTTTCTTACCTGAAGCCAGATACTGTGGTTTGGGTTAGATATTTTGGTTTGTGGTTTTTTTGATGTTTGTGGGTTTTTTTCTGTGGTGGAACCTTATGGATTGTGCATCATAGCTGAGACCATGCAATCCCATTACATTCCCATAAATGCATCTTCTCAAAAGGTATAGCTCTTCCATCAGACCAACCAATTACAGAAATGTGTCCTAGTTAGCGATTAGTTATCTATCCTTAATTAAAATAAAATCTCTAAACCTTGAGTGATTTGGAGCATTAAGAACAAATGAGCCAAAAAAGGTTAATTACCAAGGGCATGCAAGAGTAAGTTAAGTGTAAGATGGAAGACTGATTGGGCATGTATGTATTGGTATTGTTTTTTTTTTTCTCCCTAATGGAGGTGATAAAGAGCTTAAGATGACGTTTAGGAGCAGATAGGGTAAGGAAAGGGGTTAAGTGTGGATTTTGTCACTGACATTTTAAGATCAAGGCCTAGGAGAAAGATGGCTTTTTCAAGTTATGAAATGGTAGTGTCTCAATGTAGTGTGGTTGATATATTGATTAAAATACATATATTTATACTTTTTGGCCCATAATGAAGGTGGAATGTGAAAATGTGAAGCTTGGGGCTTTCTCAGTGTTAGATTTTCCATTTGAGGCATTCTGTTTTAGAAAGCAGCTATAAAGTGTAATTATAACATCAAGTGTATTCTCAACTTATTTGTAAATTCCAAACTAAATGACTATCATGGGGAATTAACTATCAAACTCTTATGCTATAAGTTTAGTGAGATTTTTGTTATGTTTTGCTTTCAACTTTTAATTGTGGCCATTTATAATTCATTCTTTGTATGATAATGTATGAAGATAATTCACTAAGAAGAATATTCTTCAATTAAACTTGAGTGGATGGATGGTGTTTTCTTGCTTCTCTGTAGGATCAGCTATAGGATATGCACAAAAAGCAAATGAGTTTATCTAAAATAATCTAATTTAAGTAATGTAGTTACTAGCTGCTTCTAACATCTGTGAAAATAATTTCACTCCAGGCTATTTTAATGTCAGCTTGCTTTTTGGGACTAATTGTGAACACGTGATAACCATCATATATTATGTAGAAAAAGAAAGCAAAGGCAAGGTGTACAAGGTAGGTTGGCCTCAGATCTTGAAATTGCTTACTCTTCAGATTTGCTTTGTCACTTCCTCTATTCATATATTTACAGTTTATATAAATAATCTGTGTCTCTGTTTCCTTTGGCTTGGTGTTCCAGAGAGAAGGAAATGTAAAATCTTTACATAAGAGGAATAATTTTATTTTCAAGAGGAAAGTAACTCTGCTAAGGTGGATAACAGTGAAAAGCCAATTTTCTGAAAAGACCGTAGTCTCTCGCAAGCAGCCTGCAGGAATTCTGGTTTAATCTAGTATGAAGATCGTAAGCACTTGAAGGCAGACTAGACCAATGGCCTGGTTTTGGGTGTGTGCACACTTGCCAAACAGTATGTTTGAGTCTTCAGTGAACTGCAGTGAATTGCAGAGCCAGCACATGGTGTTGGAAACAGGCTCTGTTGGCCATCTACAAACATGACTCTTCAGTTTATGAACATTTAAATGTGTCCACTGTGTTCATCTCATGCAAATCATCTAGACATATGATGGAACTGATGATGGAAGAAGGTCCATAGAACTCGTTGTTTAATAACATGACTTGATCAAGAATGCCACCTTCTGAAATAACTGTAATAAATCAAAGTATAAACCCTCTCAGGTTACTTCTAGCCTTCCTGTGCTGGAAGTGTTGAATTTTGTGCAGCTCTGATTTGAAAAGCATGTCTTTGAAAATGACATCACAAGGTTACGTTTCGTATAATCTTTTTGCATCTCATAAGTGCAGAATTTGCAAGTGAAGTATTATTATTTATTATAATGGATAATCAGGATAAACATAATAATAATAAAAAAATATATACAGGGTTTTTAAAAAAGCAGACACCAGTGCACATAGAACTGAGGACTAAGATTCTTACCATAGACTGTTAATAGTTCTTAAAGGTCTTCAGGATGACTCATGTCATCAGTACCATCCTATTTGCCTGCTTATAACAGATCCGAATTAGTAAGCAGTTCTGTTGACTCAGGAATGAAAAGCTCCAGTTTTGCTGTCTATGTTACCTCAGGAGGTTCCACAGGCCTGAAGTGCAGTTTTCATTTTCATCTCAGTTGGTTACATATTGCTTTAGTGTACATGAAAGGTAATATAAACCTGCACCCTAGTTCTGCAGTGGCATTTCTTGAACATTTCCCTATGGAAAACTGTGGCCTGCCTTGTGGCCAGTTGTCTGCCAGGAGCTGGGATGGGCTGGTTGCAGCTGATTCCTACCTGCAAAAGCCACCGAGTAGCATGAAGCTACTGGTAGAGCAAGTGTGCTGGAGGAGTATGGTAAAGAGACTACAGAAAATGGCAGGATGGTGCAAAAGTACAGGTAAAGATGGATGTCTTTCTAGGATTCCTGGGGCTGAACTGTGGTGCAGAGTGCGGTTTGTTGCTAGAGAAGAGCAATCATGAGGATGAATACTTAAATAGAATGAACCATTGAGTAAGAAGTTTCCCACAGACAAGCAGAGTTTTTAAAGGTATTTAGGTGCTGACCTAATACTGATTTCACTAAAAGTTAAATGCTTAAATAACACATCTGCCACACATTGACGTCTTTGCTGTCTTGTGTGCTACTATTATCTGCATAGGCATCTAAATGGTAGGAAGTGCTGTGCAAATAAAGATATACTGAAAGAGAATATCCTCATTCATTATAAAAATGACCTTTGGAAAATACATGATGTATTAAAAAAACTGCTGTCAAGGTAGTATGACCTACTACACCCATGCTAGACACCAATTTAAACACAAATCCTCGTTAAAGTGCATTATAATACCAATGTCATTTTATTCCACCTTCTCCCATGTGTTTATCAAGCAGTGATGTACAACTGACAGTGTTACTCAATGGCAGATAATTTTGTTGTTAAGCATCAGTGTCCTGGCTAGAATTCCACATATTCCATCAGTCGTTGTTGTCAGGTTATTATAGATTATCCATGGTAGTTACAGTGATTCTGTTACTTAATGGCATGTAGTAGATATGGCATGATATCTGATAGGACAGTGGACACATGCATTTGCGTTGAGCATTCAACATCACCACTGTCTGACTGTTGAGCTTTCTCAGCATCTGACATGCCAATATTACTGGTCAACGTCTTAAATTAATGCAAAGCTGTCTTAAGCAGGCGTTCATTATGGCAAAATTATTAAGGCTATTGTAATGTTGCAGAGGAGCAGTAGGTTGAACATGCTGCTTGTAACCTGTGGCTGCAAATGAATTCCCAAGCAGTTACAAAATACCATGTAGAGTTCTGGGAGTTTAGGTGGAAGTGTACTGTGATCCCTCAAAGTACCTGGATTATTGGAAAGCTAAATGACCCATCATTTGATAGTTTATTGAGAGGAAAAAAGTGGGAAAACTTTTTTTTTTAATTTTTATTCATATCTTATGAAGATTATGCTGAATTCTTCAATAAAATGTATTCTCTTTCCTCTCTGTCATCGTACTTGCAAATTAAAAGGAAATCTTTGATCCCAAACCATAGTTGTTCTAGGAGCACTTCCCTGCTCTTTTTTCCTTACGGACTTTACTTAGTTCCTAGAAAACATGGTGTTCACTTCATCAAGTAAGCAGGCTTTGGGTTTTATTTTAAGAATAGGAACAATTATATGTTTTAATTAGAATGCAAAATACAAAGAAGGGAACTAAAATATTACTTTAAAGTATCCTTAAGTCTGAATAGTCTTCCACTTTTACAGGATGCAGTATACAAGCATGTAGAAGAAGCATTTGTTCTGAAGTAAATTCTTTGCAAATGGTTTTCTGAAGGCACATCAGTGATGCCAATCAAATCTAAATTGATGACCTGCCCTACATGGCTTTCATATATAAAAAATGTGTTGTTTGTTAATGGATGCTGTTCTGACTAAATATTTGACACACACCTGAATTATGGAATGGCAGATGGAGGTACTCGTCTTACCTCTTTTTGATCGCCTATAGCAGAGAATTTCAGAGTGACTTTTTTATATTTCTTAATTTATTCAAACGTATTTAATTTAAAATATTAGGCTTAAATATCTAAAATATTCAGCTGACATCTTATTTTGTCATCACTGCATATAAATACAATCTGTAATTGTGAGCTTTTCAGCCTATATATTCTGTAGCTGGAGTCCTTAGTGGCTATAAAGGAGCTGTAATCATGTAAAAAATGTAATTAAGGAATTTTTTTAGAAAAATACATGTACTTTTTTTTAGATCTCCCATAATGGCTCCACTGTGTAAACATGTAATTATGGAGTTTTCTTAAATGCTTACTATTTACTCAATAGGCCGTGAGGGCTACAGAAGGAGCTCTTTATTGCTTTGCAGATCATTGAACTTATAGACTACATAATAGCTCCTTTGAAGCCAACATGCACTATTTTAATGTGGGTGCTGTGTGGAGTCCACATGCCCACATCCCATTTTAAAGAGAAAATAGTAAAATTATCTTCTCCTAATAGAAAAAGCAGTTGTTCCACTCTATGGGAGACTTCAAATGTTGTTTTGAAGAACAGAAACCCTTACTGATTTAGGGAGATAGGATTTAGGTTTTTGTTAGGTATTTTGTGACTTTTATTTTTAGCTGTATGGCTCAGATCGACATTTTTGCAGCTAAATAGTGTCTAACTGAATATAGAACTTCATAAAAGAAAATGTTGACATTATTCATATGGGACATTGACAAGTCAATGCTGTTAGGCTTTCAAATGCTGGCATGGGAGAGTTGCCAAGCTGAGGATCAAGAAGGGCAGGAATGGTATCAAGAGTATGTCTCTTCTGCCTGTTCTTACTGGTAGTAGTCAACAGTGTTTTCCTGCTGTTCAGCTTCCAGATTTCTGTCCTGGAGCTAGTCATTGAGGTGTGACATGCAGACCCCTGAGACTCTGGTGTCATGCCCATACTAATCCTAAATAAGTAATTTTTCCAGGCCAGAGGTGAATAAGGAGAAGGCAGGAGCAATTTTTTGCTTTAATGGGGGGAGAGAGGTGCTGTGGAGATATGCAGAAGTAGCAGGATATCAAGGAAAAGGACCATGTTTAAAGCACTTTCCAAACTGAAGGGTGAATCTAGCTGGCAGTTTGTGGCAGGGAAGAAAAGCATCTCGCAGGTGGTATGGAGACAAGGGTGAGAGGAGTGAAACGCCTTGTTGGTTCCTCAGAAATCATGATATGGTTGTTTCTGTGTTCTAAGAGCTGTCAGAAAATATAAGCTAGTTTAAAGAGCTATTTCTGCAGGAAAAAGGGAAGAAAGTGCGCAGAACTGTGAAGACCTCGGTAGTGTTCCTGAGCAATGTGGGAACAGAAGATCAAAGCTTCCATTTTCATAATTTCATTTAACTTCTCTGATATGTAATTAGCTACATCCAGATGCCCGAGAAATTATGTCTGAAGAGTAAAAGTGATATGAATTCTGAGTCTGACAAGACTAATGAGCTAAAAAGCAGCACGTATTCTGATGACTGAGATGAGGGTATTATTCTTTTCTGTCATAAGAACTTGTGTCTACCACGTGCCTCAAAGCAAAATCAAACTCCATCCCAAAACAAATCTTTTTGCAAGAAAAAAGAGATGGGTCATTTCAGTAAGTGTAATGTAAACACCTTGATTTCTTGTGCAAGTTTAAATAAAAAGTTGGTCACAAATGAGGAATGGATGAGTTTGAAGAATAACTGTGCCTTAATATGAATGCTAGCATTCAAATTAGAGAATTTAACTGACATAATAGTTCTTAAACAGCAGCAATCTGTTAAGATATTTGAGATGAGTGTATTGTGAATGAAGAGTTTGCTGTAATGTCAACATGCATGTCAAAGTTAGATACAGCACCATAAATTAGGAATAACAACACTGTCAAATTTTATGTATGTCTTTCATTTTGTTTTTATGATGTAGTGTAATGATGTTTTGTTAGCTGACTAATTTGTTGGTGTTCTACTCTATACAAAAAGGCCATTAGATGAACCAACACAAAAAGCAATTCCTATCAGTCACTGAAAGAAGAGTTTATTAAAAGGCAACATTGTGAATATCTGATTGAGTCCAAATCCAGTTTGTAGTTTTTTACTAGTGGCACTTATTGGCAGTGACTTGGTAGAGATGTGTAACGTTCTCTCTTCTCAGCTCTTGAACTGAAGTTTCCAGAACCATCAAATAAGCATACAGATTGGACTAGTTATACCTTTTATTGAACATGTTGCACTGACAAGACAGGCCCTTGCCAGTCTAGAGCTTTTCAGAACTGCACTCTTTAAAATTATGTATAACAATCATATATGCAAGTAAAATGCAAAGCAAAGAGATAAAAGTAGGCAACTCCTTCACTCTGCCTGTTTTTCTCCCCTTGAATTCAATATTGGTAGGGTTGAAAATGAAAGAGGTAAATGCAATGACATTTTAATCATCAGACTTCTGAGTCTATAGGGACAGGTGGGTAGATGATTTCATATCCTTCAAGATGATATCTGCATTCTGATATCACTATTACAGAGATTTTGTGGAGAAAGGAATGAGAAAAAAACAGAATCTCCCTTTGCCTAGGAAGTGGCACATGAAACGGGGCTACATCTTTAAAGATGACCCATCAAAATAAGCTACTTACAGCTGCAATGGAGGGGGAAAAAATGAGTTGTTCTCTGGAAATGTCTGTCCAGTTCAGATATCTGTCTCAGATTGAGATGAATTGTCCACAGGATAAACCTATTTCTTTCCACTCACCAAAAGCAGCAGAGAGTTTTTAGTTTAGATATAACGGAATTATTTATGGAGTTTTGAAGTTGGATGATAGACATTTCACCATGACTCTGTTACTTATGAAAGCCCTGGTGCGTCACTTTCAGTGCATTGTTTGTTGAATGTATTGCTTGGAAATCTCCATATTCTTGTGTACAGCAGCTTTTAGAATGAATACTGTGGCTGTTTGTAAGGCAAACAAAGAAAATGATTGTGTGTTCAGGATAAAGCCTACCATGGCAATATAAGCAACATTTCAAAATGCCTCTCAGTAGAAGAGACCAGTAGACAGTGTATGGAAAGCCTTTCATCCTAGTTACTAACATTTTGCTAATATGTTGTTTATTCCTACACTGATTCTTCCTTCAACTGTATGGATAAAACCATACTGTTTCCCATCTCCCAACTCTGTTAATTCCCTTTTGTTTTGTAAGTGGCTCCAATAAAGAGATAGAGTTGTATTTCCAATATCACTTAAATCAGTCAGTGTTGAGCTACTGTTTGGGGTTTTCCTATTAAAAAATACAACAAAAACCCCCATGTACTGGAATATCACAGTCAAAGTCCTCAGGTGGTGCCTAGTTTCAAACTACTTTTGTCTCTAGCATATATAAACACCAAAGCCATCTCTGAATTCTTCAGCTTTGAAGTTGTGTGTTCATGAAGGGTCTAGAGCACATCTTTTGAGGAGCAGCTGAGGAAACTCCGTCTGTTTAACTTGGGGAAAAGGAGGCTGAGGGGAGACCTTATTGCTCTCTACAGCTGCCTGAAAGGAGGTTGGAGTGAGGTAGGTGTCTGTCTCTTCTCCTAAGTAACAAGTGATAGGACAAGAGAAAATGACCCCAAGTTGTGCCAAGGGAGTTTTAGAATTAATATGAGAAAGAAATATATATCACTGAAAGGGTTATTAAGCACTGGAACAGGCTGTCCGGGGAAGTGGTTGAGTCACTGTCCCTGGAGGTATTTAAAAGATGTGTAGAGACATGGTTTAGTGGGACTTGGCAGTATTAGGTTTATGGTTGGACACAATGATATTAAGGGCCTTTTTCAACTGAAATGATTCTATGATTTTACTAAGGAGTATTTTTTCAACACAGAGAGGAAACTTCTCTTAGATATAAAATCTTTAATGCCTCAACCTTCAGCTATAGACAGGCTGACACATCCTCTGCAGTGCACTTTGTAATTAGGTAGTCAGTGTCATGGGGAAAGTGCAGCCATCAGGAAATGCTGGTGGTCAGGAAAGCACCAGAACATAGGACATTGTCCACTGGAGAGCCAGGTCTGGAGATCTCCTTGGGAGGGTTGGTCATCCCAGGTGACAGGGTACTACAGGAAAATGCTGTATATAGAGCTGCCCATGCTGAGAAAGATTCAGTCAGACAGATTGACGTGATGGGGAGAAAGGCTGTCATTAAATGCATGATGGTCAGTGTCATGTAAGCTGGGCACATGTATTCAGTTTCTCTCTTCCTGTTTGTACTCCCTCCTGCATCCACCCTGTTTTCCTTCATTGCTTCCCCTCCTACTAGAGAGGAATGGAGGATGGATTGGAGGAAATAGCTGGAGACGATCAGTCAATTCACAGGGAGTTGAGATTCAACATCTCAATGGAGTCAGAGCATTTTATTCAGCTGAAGTCTGGAGAGCTTTTCTTCCCTAGGCTATGCACAGAGATTCATTGCAGTGATTCTGTTTCCATATCTGCCTTATGCCCAAACTTGTGGACTTCTTTATCCAAAGTTGTTTGTGTTTATTTTTATTTTACTTTAAGCACCACTAAGCAATATTTATTCTTTCTCTGATTTATCCTTGCCTTTCCAGGCCTAATGATTTTGAAAATGCTACTGAGCTCCAGCCATACATCAGATATGTTTCTCTGTGTTGATGACTTATAAGTCTGTGACTTGCCCAGGGTTGCCAAGTAGCTCATTATATCAAGTCATCATTTCCTTCTGGGCTATAATTCTCATCAGTGCATACTGGCATTTTTATGAATTTACTAAAAACCCAAGACAAAGAAATCTGAACTTGTTCACGGAATAATGGGATTAAACCCAGTCCCCAGTAAACAACAAAAATTGTAATCAGCCTCTTCATGTACTTTAAGAATCTTGAGGGAAAGGGCATACAGTATGGTTTTGTTAAAAAAAAAGGAAAGAATTTGGCTTCTACTCATATTTGGAAGGCATTTTGGAACTTCAGTTTATGGTATAATGGGCCTCATGATCAGCTACAAAACTCACCATGAAGTTTGGTGCTCTGGGAAAAAATGGTGATGAAGAAAGAGTTATTCCCTTGTCTGATTATTAGGCTAGAAATGAAAAAGAGAGATTTGCAAAATGTTTTTTTTTTTCTTTTATACACCAGGCTATCTGATTGAGCATCATCCAGACTGGCATATATGTGTCTCAGTTTATTTAAAGGTAGATCGGTTGCCGGTGGGTTCTTATGGCACTTTTGTCACTCTGAGTTTAATTTAGTGGTCCAGATCCTCTGGGACATTTTAGCTCTGATGACAGAAAGATCTAGGATACAGTATCATCCAAGCCACTTGTGAATTTCCTGTGAAGTGCCGAGAAGCCCTCACTAGAAAATAAGTTGTGGTTTGGGAGTACCAGCCATAAATCTGCACAGACATTTTCTGTCAGAATGGTTTTTCAGAAAAGACAGTGCTTCATCAGAATTCCAGTTTGGGTGAAATTTGGAAAAGGAACCAAATATAAGCACCTATTGCTGTCTTACCCAAATACGTCTCTTACTGGGATAGCTGGTGTTGAAACACGGTAGGAGATGAAACTCGGGTCTCTGCTATGCTTAATTTAAAACTTGGTCTCCCAGTTCTCAAGAATGTGTTCAGATGTGAAGACTATTTGCTGTTCAGTGTTGTTGCCTCGGTTTGTTTTAAGATTTTGTTTTAGTTCCAGTGCTGAATGTGGAAAGATTTTGATCCTTGGTATTTTTGTGGGAGTACAGTTCTGCTTCTCTCCCCACTCTCTGCCAGCTGGTGTATGACAGTGGTCCCAAAGCTGTACATGCAACTTGCTGGTTGAAGAGCCAGTACAAATTTCAGCAGTCCTTCCCTTCTCCTATGCCACCTGGAACCTGAGGGCAGCATAGGATTTCCAATAACACTGTTGTTAATGCTCTTGAAAAGGCATACAGTTTGTTACCGATGTGTTGTGATTATGTGAGACTGTAAAGAGTGGTAAACACTATTGAGGGAAAGGATTAAAAAAGAAAACTCTCATCATTCAATTCGACAGAGGAACAGCAGTTTCATTTTACGCAAGGTACCTAGAATGGTTGTCACATCCTGTCTTGGGAAGGTGACAGTCCAGTTCTACAGATGGAGTATTGGAGCAGGGGAACACTGGACAAGGCTGGTTGGTTTATTGGTATTTTTTCCCAACCTTGTCAGGGAACTCCTAAGCTTGGATTGCAGAGGAGTTGCAGAAGAGTGAAGAGACAGAAGTCCATGAAGCATTGCTGATCAGGACACAGAACCCCATCTTCAGGTTTTGGCATCTGAGAAATTTGTGAACATTCTGATGCAGTGTCAGTGTTTGGGTTTTTTGAGCGTTTTTTTTAAGTGACATGTGAAAACAGGAGAGATGTTAAATGCTATGAGCTTGATCTTCCACTAGCAATGTGTGGAAGTGGAACCATTCTACTTAATGAGTCACTCAGATTTAGCACTAATGTGCATTCTGCTCTGCATTTTCTTACCAAAATTCATATCGTTAAGATAAAATGAGTTACGTTCTTTGTTCCAGGTAGGACTTGGGGGACTCATAGGCTTTGTAGTGATTCTATGCATGTCTTGATTTCACCTCCAGCAGAGAATCAAGCATTAGTTAGATAGCTAGTTGACCTAAACAGGAGCAGATGGAAATATTATTCTCTTTCAGTCAGGTTCTTAATCTCCAGGTTGGCAGAGGTGCAGGTTATCATATGTGCAAGACAGTTAGGGAAGGAACTGGGTGGCTCCTGTGAGAAACAGATGGCTGATTGTGCCAGAATGTATTTCTTTAAGACCCTTTATTAAGTTTCATCTCTTTGTTTTCTCTATCATTACTCCAAAATGTCTACAATAGAATCTATGAAGAAATCAGCAGTTTCCCCCCGCCCCCCTTTCTTGTAATTCTGTCGCATCAATCATGAGTCTCAGGAATCTAATTAAAATAAAAACAAGGCATCATATGATTCCAGTGGAAGATGAATATTTCCATTCTTTTCTTCAAATTTAAAGTTCATGTTCCTTTCACTTCATAGATCTCAGACCCTTTCCAATGTTTTAGAATTTGACAATAAAAACATTTACCTACAGGGAAAGGAGAAAACACAAACTCACAAGACTTCATCTCCTTACATGACATAAAACTTAGCAGAAGGGTTCAATTCACTTGACCCCAAGCTCTTCTTTAACAGGCTGCAGTTCATCTACCCTATCCAAAAGACATTAATGTGCCCAGTGTCTGGAAACACTGTCTTCTGCTTTTAGGAAGGTGGTTATACCAGTTTAGTATTATCTGTTGAAAGAAAAATATTATGGTTTGAAATCTTTTAGCCTAAACAAGTTGCCAGTTGTCACAGAAAGGTTTCACCCTCTTCCTCAGCTCTCCGTGTCTGTGGTTAAGACTGCATTTGAAGAGTAAATAGCTTTGGCATTTATGTCACATCAGAAGAGGAATAAGGTAAAATAATTTTATCCTGCTGAGAAATATTGTCTTAAAACCAGAAGACAGCCAATGAAGTGCTGGTTAGACTACTTGAATGGGGAGTTGGGGGAAATTCTTGAGTGAAATCACATTTGGTGACTGCTTAGTTCAATGCTGCTGTGGGAATTATGCTGTGAACCTCAGCAAGAAGGTCAGATGGGCGCCACTGTGGCAGACTCTGGGTCAGGAGGCAAAGGGATCCATAAGAAAAGGATCTCTTGGGAACAAATATGGACTTCTGAAGAAAGCTTGGGATTATTTGTCCAAACAGATGACAACTATTATAGAAGACACAGCTGGGACGAAGCCTAAACCTTATTACTGATACTGAATATCCTGTAAGAAAATGCTGCCCTGTTAAAAGAGAAATAGGAGCAAAGACTTTAAACTGTTGTACTACTCAGGGCTAAAATGAGCTAATGAGATATCATATATATTATGAAAGGAGTTTAATAAAAAAATCTCACTACAATTTGGGTAACTTGGGAAGAGAAGTTTTCCCAAGTGGAAGGAAATCCTCTAATAGTTAGTAAAAAAAAAGAAAAACTGAAATAAATGTAGGATGTGTCCAGGAACTCTTCAAAATATCTTAATAGACGACTATTGCAGTGAAGAGGTGATGTGGCATATCTTTAGAAAAGGCATAGCTAAGTAAACAAAGGCATGTCTTTCTGCCTTATACTCCAGAGACTTTTCGTCTGTTCTGGAAAAGCCCTAGCTAGTATTCGTGCATTGCCCTAAGCATGAGAGGGACTAAATGTCATTCTCACCTTATGAGGACAGGAAAAGTGGAATTGGCAAATATAGTGAGTTGCTTCTCATTCCCCAAAAGAGTGGTCCTTCTGCTAAGTGATAGTAGCGCACTGCACTTGCAGAGTGATTTTATACAACCAAGGGATTAGAAAAGGGTCAAGTCCATGATCCGTGTAGAGAACACTAGAACAGCATTGTTATAGATTAAGACTGAAGTGCTGTATCTCTTCACATATTTGAAGTAATCACTTAGAATATATATTTTTGAGAGGTCAATAAATTAAGTATACCCCCCTACACCTTAATAACATAAATACTATGACACAAACAATAAGATAATAGAACTCTCATCTTTTTAATGACTCCATTATTATTGTCTAAACACAGCAGTGAAGTAAGAGAGAAAGTTGTGTTAAACCCAGAATGGTGCAAAGGATATTGCATGCACATGCCAAAGAACACATTCTCTTTATGGTTTGTGATGTATAGACAGTGTGTGATGTTGAACCTGCTGGAAATGTTCTAACGCCCCTGTCCGGATTGCTGGGAATTTTGTTATGTTAAAAACTGGGTTTCCAGTTGGCATTTCAGTACGAGCTGACTAAATAAGCTAAAAGTATTAAGCATACAACCCAAGTGATAAAGGGCTTCTATGTAGTTAATAACTGTGCCTGCTAACTTCCTGTCAGGAAAAAATAATGCAGGGTTTGTTTTTTTTTAGTTTTGAAAAAAAGCTTGTTTTTAAAGTAGCTTAGGGTTTTTGTTCAATTATTCTGTTGATGATATTAACACAGGGTCTCAGTTAAGTTTCTTTCTTAATTACTGCTTCAGAATGGGCAAGTGATGAACATAAAACATCTTTGTGCTTAATCCAGAGAGATGATTTTGCAATAAATGTAATTTTTCAGTGACAGAGCAATAGGTATCTTTTAAAGGCTAGTGTGATAAATATTTTCTGTGGCCTTTCTGTAAATGTCCCTTCTTTTAGTTGTTGGCAGTCTTTTCAAGCAGTGATTTAGATAGAACATTAACTACCAAGCAGAACTAGTTAAAATGAAACCTCCTATAGCTCTCTCTGAGTTCATATTTTTTCTGCAAAATACTGAGCTTTAATCCCTACAGATTCTTTAGCTTTCATTCTACTGAAGTGAAACAAATGGGAACCATGTATTCTGGCTTCCAGGACAAATCAGCAGAATAGCTCTGTACTTCCATGCAGACACCTGAGATCTTCTCACAGGTTTCTAATACGTACAACAGGTTGTAAGTAATTTTTTGGTCAGCCTTACACTGGAAGTAGATAAATGCAGATTTAGAGATGGAAGCCACTCCACAGCGGTACACCATTATAAATGTGTAGTAAAGCAGCACTTTTTCCATGCCTTGTTTGACTGTTTTTATAGCTGCTGGTGCCTTTTCATTTTCTTCCCCATATACAAGTGCAGTAACTTGACTTAGATTCATACACAGAAATCAGTCTCTCCTGTTAATGTTCTCTCTACATCTACTTCCACCTGTTTGTGTATATGTGAATTTGAGGGTTTGACTTTAGTAAAATTTTGCTCGTAATATGCATTAGCAATCCATTAGCCTTAATCATTTGTTTAGCCCAAAATGGGTTTCCATTAACACCCTTGTGGAAACTAAAATGGAAAAATGATTTGCTCATGAAAGGCAGAAAAGGAGAAATTCAGAGAGATGAGTGCTTTCCTGATCTGTATATCTTCCTGATCAGCCAGCTGGAAAATAGAACTAAAATAAGCATGGTCATTGAAAAAATTCAGGATCGCAGACTGTTCGTGCAGCTTGTCCACAGGACACTGTAGAGGTTTCATTGTTGGATTCCAAAATTAGTTCTTACAAATGTTATTTGGTAACAAGTCAGCCACTGTAGTTTAACTCTCTAGCAACTTCATTGTTCTGTCACAATCGCCAAGTGAGTTATGGTTCAAGGTTACTGAGAATTTCCTTTAAGACAAGAATTTGTCCATCTTAAACATAGCTTTATTTATTTCTTTATTTAAATGTGAAATGCTCCAGTATCAAGGAATTCATAGAAAGGAACGGAAAATATTTGCCCTCAGGAATACTGTAGCCTGATGGTTTTCCTTTCTAAGGTCTATTATATCCTGATATTTAATCCTTTCCTTTGTCCGATTCCATGTTCTTATTCCTCATTAAGCATCCATTGTCAGAACCAGGCAGTGCACTTGGCATGTGTACTCATTTTTCTCTACAAGATATATTGAATTAATTAATGATAATGTTTAAGTTTGCATCAGGACTGTGCTTTTGAAGTGAATCTCCTGTTCATTCCCAACTTCAGGGCTACACCTACCAATGTCTTCTGAAGAGGAGTTTTATCTTAGAAATTGCACCTGTGTCTGAATTTCTGAATATCCCAAGTTAATACATATATTTTTTCTTGTCTATAACTTAAGTATTTTCATTTTTCTCTATGTATTCTTACTACTGTTATCCTTTTCTGAGCATGTTTCAACTCTCCGTGGCATTACAGATGCATTATGAGCAAGGAGAAATATTGCACAGCTGTATCACGTTAATGTCAAGGATCTACAGGCGCTATTGCTTTCCCTCCCTTTAAGTCATCATAAACTTTTTTCTCATTCATCTCTCACTAATATTCTTAACATCTCTGCTGTAGGCTAGGACTGAGACTCAAGAGAATTGCACTCTAGCTCACTCTGTACCACAGGCCTTGTGGATGATCTGCCAGGCGTTGAATGGACTGCGCTGTTTGGCTCTTTCTGAATCTGTGAGAGAAAGGAAGAAATTTCTCCCAGATTTAATAAGTTTTGAGGTGTATGAATTTAAAGGGAAGGAAAAAATGATGTCTTAATTACTAGTGAGTTTCAGCCACTTTGATGAACATATTATTCTCTTAAAATGTAAGAAGATAATGTTTTATAGTATCCTAAGCAAATAAGTAATATTTAAAAAAATCAGGAAATGTAGGCAATTTACTACATTGTATTTATCTCACTCCTCTAATTTTTATTTCTTTCCTCTTTGTTGAGGATGGATGAGAGCATACTATACAATCAGAGAGCATTTCTGAGAAGTCTTCAAAGAATAGTATCAGAGAAGTCTTCAAAGAATAGTATCAGACACTAGTATCATATAGTAAAATTGTCTGAAAGAAATAGAAGTGATGCTTCTTGGACAGAAGGCTTTCCTTTTCTCTGTTAGCAGCAAGGGAGAGAGAGAAGTATGTAGGTAGAAATGGTAGAAACACAGGGGAAACACTGTCATCTATGGGAGTATTTCCCTTAGGTTGTTTTGGGTAGAGTTCTTTTTGTGGGTTTTTTTTGTGTTGTGTTGTTCAGTGGTTGTGGTTTTTTAATGCATACTTTGTGAAGTTAATGGTGTAATTTAACATAAATCCTTACCTTTATCTCTGTGGTGAAGGTGGAGCTGACTGAAAATGTTACATAACTTAGACAACGCTGAAATAAAGCAGCTGACACTGGGAGAAACAAAAGCAGCCTTTTTTTCCAGGCAAAATTACTTGTACTGAAATAACATTTCAACAATAAAACATAAAAGTGATACACGGTGGGAGATCATTAAAAAATATCCTGTCACTTGAATCAGACCATGTATTGTAATGCAGATTATATTGATTTGCTGCAAGTTTCAGATTGAAACTAGAGTTTCCCCCAAGTGAGCACAGGTACTAAATCTCTTTGAATTACGGTGGCAAGCAGCAGGGTAGTTGGTACAACGTCTCTCTTACCAAAAACTTGAGATCAGAAGGTTATTAGCAGGAGGTTTTCAGACTTATTTCTGAAAGCTCAATAAATTATTAACTAACTGTATTCATACTATTTGCAGTAGTGCCTATGGATAGGGTTTTGGTTTTTTTTTTAAAGCAGTGCTGTGCCATGCCTTTATTTTTGTTGTAAAGTAGAATATTATTCATGTTGTTCTTTTCAAAGATTAAAAGATATTATCTCAGGTAGAGGCAAGATACCCTTTCCTAAGATCTCAGTTCAAATCTTCCACGTTATGGTTCCCTGCAATTATCAAGGCTGTAAGAACATTACTGCTTGTTGCTTTTCAAAATTGTGCTAACTTCAGTTTTACCTTTGGTAGATAACTGTTTCCCACGTCCTCAAAGGATGTGAGCAGGAACAGGAAAAGCTGTAACAGAAAGGCACGTCAAGACTGTATATGAGGCTGCTGGAATTATCCTCTCAAATGATCTGCTGTGACATTTGAAAGTATCAGATGCAATCGGAAACGTCTCAGAGTGATTGGTCTGCGTCATGTAAAATAAAGAGTTTTCCTCCTGGTTAGGTGTCGTGATCTCTCATTCATGTCCTGCCAGCTGAAGCCCATGGCTGTACAGCCTGCCCTAGTTTCCATGACAAGTCACAAAAAAGTTCTGTGGGAAGATGTTAGGTGGCTAATGTCCTGCTTTGGGAGCTGAGGGACTCCTGCTGCATAAATCCACTTCTGCTGAAGGTCAGTAACAAGTCTGATGCAGTTACGTGAAGGTCTCTTTAGGTTACCCTACTAGTATGAAGCAACCTGACAGTCACAGAAACAACCCCTGTGTGCAAAGAGTAGCTTACAGGCAGAACAGAGTGTAGTAGTGTGTAAGTCTGCTTACAGCCCCTAAAGCGTGAAATCCATCAGAGCCTGAACCTAACGGAAAGGGGAGGCAGTTACAGAGTGAATGAATCTAGGGCTGTACTGGGTGCCACTTTTATGGTCTCTGACAAGGAGATGTTGGTTGAGGAGGACTGCAGGAAGCACAGCATCAGTCAGAGCAACCCAAATGCCCACTGGCTTTTGATGCTCAAGACAGGGTGTCAGCCTTGTGTCAGGGGGCTGAAGTACAAAGTACTGGTGATTCAATGCTCATCTTGTCGCCTCATCTCTTTCCTTCTTCTGTTGTAAAAATTGGGTATCTGAGAGCTGGGACTAGAGAATGAAATAAGATCAGAATTGCTTAGTAGCTGGTGGTGATACCTTTGAGGATCACACCACCACTACTAAAAACTACTGTAGATTTTCATCACTTTTCAAAGAAGCTGCATTCAATTTCTGCTTTACCTTGATGTATCGTATCAGATCTGTCAGATCCTGTTTCACATTAGATCTGGCTTTAAAAATACTATTTTAACTTTTCTTTCCCTGAATGTTTAGCTTGGTTTAGTTCACCAGAGCAGGATCTCTCTGTATTTGTACATTCTCTCTCTGTTACTGAATTTAGCCCTCATAGAAGAATAGCCTTTCAGACCATGTGTCCCTGTTGCAGAAGAGATACGACATGAGCACCCGCTTTCCTTCCTTAGCCTTACCCAGTCAGTGTGTTCGTGGTTCATAGTGCAGGCAGTTCATCCTGCAACCTTAAGTAGCCAGTTTCTGTTGGTTCCTGTCAAAATTATGCCTTTTATAATTTTGGAAGGATTTCTTCTGCTAAAAACATTGCGGAGCTGTACCCCCATATTGTGCCAGAACTTCAGCTGAATATGTTGCTTTGTACTAATGCAGTGATTTTGCATATTTTGTGGATTTCTAAAGGGAAGGAGGGGATATGTCTGACCAGGTGCAAGTCTGAAAGCCTTTCAACATAGTTAAATTACTGGTATTTCAGTACAGGTTTCTGAACACTGATTGAAAGGAAATTCAAAAGGATTGCAGAAAGAACAAAATCTAAATTGCAGACCCTAAGGTAATAGGTTTGTCCTTAATAGGTGTAAATTTTTGTGGCTATAATGACATCTACTAGGTTACACCTTTACAAAGCTTCCTGTCTGAAAAGCTTTTCCTCTTTGATTATGCAGTTTCATTCAAGAACAAAGAAGAAGGTATTAATACTATTTGCAAATGAGCATTCGTGATTTTGATTTGTCTTCTCATATGTGATATACTGTGTCCCTGTTTGTTTCATATTGTTTTTATTTTCTCTGATGTTCAAAATCTGCTGAAGAAATATTCTAGCTCTTGCCGGTTTTTTTCAGTAGATCAGTGTCCTTACCAAGTGTTAGATTTTCAGCACACCGTGGGATCATGCCAAAACTAATCATTGCCTTTTTCAATGTTTGGATCCCAGATTTCAATTAATTGCTGTTATGTTATTTATTGCTGTCTTTTAGAAGACTTAGTAATACATTTGTACCGTACTGTAGCATTTCTGGAGTAGAGCTAAATTAATGGGAAATTCATGGAAGAGAGCTAACTGGCAAGAGAGCCTAACTGGCAAGAGAAACCACTGAATTTAACAGTCTGAATTACAGCTTAGGAAGGATTGTTCAATGTGGAGTTCATACATAGCAGACTTAGACGTGCCAGTAGAACAAATGCCATTAGGGATTTTTGTTCAGTAATTCTTTGATGTTTAAAAAGGTCAACTTGATCTGCACAGTTACAAGATAAAAATTCATTTCTGTAATCAATGTATTTTTTGTTTCAAGCTCTCACCCGTGATAGCATGGAAATGCATTGAGAAAGAAGCTCATATTTTAGATTCAGGTTTTCCTGGAACATATTGCTATCAGCTGGGGTCACATTTGCCTCCTCTTCAGACATCTAAACTGAGATTCTTTTCACCCAGTAAATGCTAGTAATCTCACCCTAAGTGACTCACTCACACTCCTTTTACCCAACGGAGAGAAACAGCTACATCAAGCAAGGGCAAATATCTCACATCCTTACAGTGAAATGAAACACACTTCAGAGGTGCCTATTTCTCTCCATTGATTATAGAAGATCCTAGTCTAGAGCACAGCTAGTCTTAGCTAAACCATCAATGCCTAACTTTGATGTTAGAATGATTGTACTCTTGATCCTTTTTTCCAAGTTCCTAATTTGCTGAACCATGCAGCCAAATTGCAGAAATGTTTGTTAGAATGTACTAAAACCCATTCAACCAGGAATTGAAAAGCACTTTCTTAGCTGGAGGTTAGGCGTGTCCCCCGCTTGAACTCTTCCTTAAAAATGTATGATTAATCTCTGGGCTCTGGAACAAGTCCAGAAGATCATTTATTAACGACTTGTTCCATATTACTGTAAGATCATGGTACTGAAGTGAGAGAACTGAAAGGAAGGGTTAAAGGAAGGCCTGAAAATGTAATGTGAGTTAGCTGTTGGGTTGAGTTGGTTAGATTCAAAAGACATGTAAGGACCCTTTGTAGGCCGGACACCCACACAATAAAAAGAAAAGACAAAACCAGTCAGTGTAGTCACAATGGCATATCTTGTTTATTAATGACCCTTTAATAAAAAGATTCTGGAAGAGAGATCATTTATAGTTCTTTCGTTTCTTTCTGTTTAGAGTGTTAACTGGCAAAGTTTTATGAAATGGTTTTGCACTCAAGAGAAGTTACACTCATGTGATGACCTCCAGTTTTAAAAGGAATATTTTAAATTAATAAAGTGAAGGATACAATTTATCAGCTAAGGGTGGAGGTACCAAAGCTGCTTCCTAAAGATTAAGTCTATACTGAGGAAGATATTAAGCAGCTTCATGTGCACACTTGTACATATTTTTGGAAAGGTAGAGGTGTAAGAAGTATGAAATCCACAATACCTTTCCTTTCTTAATGTATTATGACAGTTAAAATTGCTAGACACTAAGAAACCCAAGCTTGCTTATTTGTTCACCAGCTAAGCTTAAGATGTTCTTTCACTTAGGACTCATAAAACAATCCGCATATTGATATATGGCTAGTGCATTTTCACAGTTGCTTTCTATAAATAAACAAGGAAAGTAGCATTAAAATGTGGGAATAGCAGCACAAGTTTTACAGCATTTTTCCACATTCCATGTCACTTTTCCTGCAGTAATTGTAAACCACACTGTTTAGCTATATAGATAATGAAATCTTTGTTTCTTAATGTTTTGAGAAATCATCATTGTGTTTGCTATTCCACCTATACTAGAAGATTGCCCTTCTAGCATTAAGCAAAGGAAGTTTTCCAACTTCTTCCATACTGGAGTTAGTTTACGTGACTAAAAGAGTTTTGAAGTGCAAGTCAAATCATAACAAATTTGAAGTCAATTAAAAGTTTATTTACTTTTCAGGACACACAAAGAAGCTGTGTAAGTGACTACCATTTATCCCAAAAGGCTCAAAAATAGCAATAGCAGGAAAGCAAGCAAAAGGAGGGTATTAGAGGAGAAAACTAAAGAAAATGTCAGCCTTCCTGCAGTATTTCCTACTCTTCCTTACAGTTTTTTGTTTGCTTTTTCTTAACCTCTTTTCAGCTTTCTGTGGTATCTTCACAGTCATACCTATGTAATTTCTACCAATATTTACTTACTGCTTTTCTTTAATTCTAGACCCTTGCTTTTAATGTGCCCTGTTACAGTACACACAGAGTGCAGATCACTCGCTCAGTTTTAGGAGAGGACTTCAGGCATGATAACAGAAGAATTTGAACTCTTTCTTTGAAGTGCCTCTTTTATGAAATGTATCACCTATAAGAGAGCTAAGGAATATAACAATTGGTTTATTCACAGGGGATATAACCGGTTCGTAGTCACTCTTCTGCACTGTTCAGAAAGGAGCTGTCAGACTAAATAAAAATACTTGGTAAAACAAACTCATAGAATCATAGAATGGCATGGGCTGGGAGTGACCCCAAGGATCACAGAGTTCAAAACCCCTGCCACAGACAGGGCCAGCAACCTCCAGGCCTGGATCTACACAAGGTTGCCCAGGGCCCCATCCAACCTGGCACTGAACACCTCCAGGGATGGGGCATCCACCACCTCTCTGGGCAGCCTGTTCCAGCACCTCACCACTCTCTCTGTGAAAAACGTCCCCCTAATATCTAATTTAAACCTTCCTTCCTTTATCTTTAATCCATTCCCCTTTGTCCTGCCATTGTCAACCCTTTTAACAAGTTGATTCCCCTCCTGTTTGTACGCTCCCTTCAGGTACTGAAAGGCTGCAATGAGGTCCCCCTGCAGCCTTCTCTTCTGTAGGCTGAACAAGCCCAGCTCCCTCAGCCTTTCTTCGTAGGGGAGGTGCTCCAGCCCTCTAATCATCTTCATGGCCCTCCTCTGAACCTTCTCCAACAGTTCTACATCTTTCTTGTACTGGGGGCCCCAGATCTGGACACAGGACTCCAGATCGGGCCTCACGAGGGCAGAGTAGATTTTAACCTAGCTGTATCCAGCCATAAAATGCTCCCCATTGATGATATGGCAAATAACGTGAATGCAGTTAGCAACTCAATGCACCTTCCAGAAAACAGTCTCCAAACCTTCCTGGAAATAACTTACTTCTGTCATAATGAACAGAAGGTTTTTTTGAGAGTTACAAAACCACTGGGTTTTAGAATCTTTTCAGATCCCTATTCTGACAATTTGTATGCTCGTTCTGAAATTTATGCAAAAGCTTTGGTGGTCAAGGCAATGGATGTCAGTTTTAAAGAGAAATAAATAGCTGTGGCATGTCCACTCATACAGACACACTTCTGAAAGCATTTATCCACCATGTTTTTATCTTTTGCCAGTCAGACTGCTCTGCAGAACTGTAATAACATGTTTTACATTGTCTTAAATGTACAGTTACTGTGATTCGGAGATAACATTCTGTTTGTCTTTCTAATTTTGTGATCAAAAGAAACAATACATTGCAGTTACTCACTAAAAACCCAAACCACAAGTGATAATCCGTTAGTTTAACACATGCTAGTTCTACAGTGAGTGAGTATTCTTTCTGCATTGGATTACAGTCTGGTTTTAAGCATCCGCAGCCATATGAAGCCCCTGCCCTCAGACACTCTGCAACCCTATCGTAGTTGTTTCCTCCGGATCATCCACAGATTGCTGCACATGTTGCTACATTCGGGAGGGCGGACAAGTACTTTCTAACATGTAGCAACAAAACTAAGATCAAAAGACCAAAAGCTACCACTGAGAAGAGCGTGGAGGTAAGTCAAGAGTGACTGCCTCTGGTTAGCTTCTTTCTCTTTACCGACCAACCCACCACTTTCCTTTCTGCAGCGCAAATAGCCTTGTCATTGCTGATGACACGATAAGCAAGTGCTTTTAATTTCCAAGCTGGTGCATCTGGATTTAGATTGTTGGATGACTATTATTACCCTTGCTCCCTTTTTTTCACCACAGCCACTTTGGCTAATGGGAGTTATATCAAAGCACAAAGGTGAAACTGTCATCTGCCTGTTCTCAGCAGGAGGCAGGCTCCTCCAAGCTCTTACTGAAAGGTTGGAGGAATTTGTTTCCTTTGGAGGTTTTCATTTGCTGTGATTATCTCAGGTACTAGTGGCTAACGAGCTGGCTCCACAAAATGACCAGAAATGAATAAAAATCAGACAGTCAGTTCTTCTCAGAGTGTGTGTAAAGATTATACCCATTTTACAGCTGGTTGTCCAGTTCCAATCAACTTCTAACAGACCAGCACCAGGCTACGGCTCATTCCCCTGGTCAGTAAGAGCCTGATACATTTGGGGCTTGTACAAGAGATTGACTTCTGGTTACCTCATTGCTTTTGTGCTGGATCGAGGTACCTGCCTTGCTGTTCAGTGTGCTAAAGGGGCAGCTTGGCCCTTGAAGTAAAGCCGCTGGGTATGTTTTGTTGCCTTGCTCTTTGGTTAACTTCGAAGTCTGCTCAGTCACCCAGTGTACCTTGTCTGCAAACTATTTCTTCCCTGTTTCCCTGCTGTCATCAGGGGGAAACACCTCTCGATCATTGCTTAATGTCAGTTGGTTTGCACTGTGGCATTTGACTCTCTGCTGCTACAAGGTTTGACATTTTTGCTGGAAAACTCTTGAGACTTTTTCATCGATGAGCTTTCACAGCAGAGTGAATCTATTTTACTTTCCCAGCACCTGCTAAGGTTTCTAGAGACCCTGGTTTACAATACTTCTAAAGTTATTTACTGTTGTTATGTGAGTAAACTAAAGACTGTTTAGACTATGTATTGCTACATAGTTGCCATTAGTTCCAGTTGTGGTTGTATGTCCAAGGGAAGGTAAAACTTCCCTTAGTTCCCTAAATTTATCTTTACAGGGGTGAAGTGAATGACCTTTATTAATGTGGTAGTCTGATACATTTTTCCTTTTCAAGAAGTTTCTTTGAAAGTAGAGTTACCAGCATAATATATTACTGTGACTAAGCATAATGAAATATCACTGTAAGAAAAAATTATTTTTAGTTGTCACCTAATGATCCCTACCTTTAGTTTAAGTACTCTCCATGGAATAACACGAGATTATTTTTGCCTGAAGGCTATTTCTATTAGATATATGAAAAATACCTGTAATTTATATAAGCCAGATTCTATCTTTATTAATGACTTTTGCCTATAGGACGTTCAGCACTTTATGTACTTCTTGAATGTATTGATTCATTTGACATCTTTTGGAAATCAGATATAATTGAAAGTGTTTGTTTGCTGGAATAATATTTTTGCTAGAAGAAAGAATACCGTGCTCATGCTAGAAAAAAATTCTGATAGGGTTATGTTGCTAAGTGCTTCTGTCCCCTGAAAAGCAAGAAATGGATAGCCACAATATGACATCTTAACACCAATGGATGAGTGTAACCAACAGCTTCATTTCTCGGAGTTTTGAACTGTTGTTGAAAGTAATGAGATGCCTGGCATGTTCTGTGTAATGCACTGTCCTTGGGCAGAAAAATGAAAATATGGAAATGGAAGATATTTTGAGTCTAAAAGCATAAGTATCTGCTAGGTCAGCAAAACTGCAGTGCAAAATTGACCATAGTGACTACGTATAGAGTGCATTTAAGGGCTTGAGAGCGCCAAATCTTATTGCTTTGCTTTTATGTTTGCTTGTTTTTACTCAAATTCTGTCACTAGTTCATTTGGGGTTTCTTTTGTTCTGGGTTTTGGGGTAGTTTTGGAGCTTTTGGCTGTAGGGATTGGTATTTGTTTTGGGGTTTGTGGGTTTTTAATTTTTTTTTCCCTGTTGCAATAGGTAATACCTTAAAAAGAGTACTAATTATGTTGTGAAACATAGATCCTCCACTGTCTTGCTTGATGCTTAGTAGCCATTTAGGGACATATTTTGTGTTACCGCATTCTTGTGGACTAAGAACATGAGGAAAGAAGGTAGAATGTAAGATATGATTTACATCAGAACTGTTCCTATTCTGTTAATTATGTAAGTTTACACAGATCAAAAACTTTGCTTTCTGAGGACAAGTGCAAGGATGGGAATGTTGATTTTATGGGAGTAACTGCTCTAGTTGAAGACAAATGTATTTGATTTTTAATAGATTCTAGCAGTGTATATTTATTTTAGATTTATTTGACACATTAAAAACCACCCATCCAGGATTGGAAATGCTTTTGACATTTATCAAAAATAGAGCCATACTATAAGCAATTGTTGATTCTTTCCATAATTATACAGCCTAGGACTCAGCAAAGCATGTATAAAACTTTAAATACACACTTAAATGCTCTGATGGATAAGACAGCTTGGCTACTACATGGCAGTGAAGAAGAATGAAATGGAAAGGTCATGTTTTCTTCTCTGTTTGAGTAAACTGCCAGGGCAAAGAAACTAGAAATTGGACAAATTTTACTATGTGGAGGTGGGACCATCAGAGCCAGATTTTATTTCGCTCTCTTTCAGAACAGTGCCAGGGAAACGTGAAGAGGCATGTGGCAGGAACTCGTCAGCCTGCAACACATCCTATTGCTGTTATAGTATCTGGTGAAAATGAGACTCTGTGATCTGGGAGCTTTTAGGAACTGATCCCAAACAGAGTTGCAAAAAAATCCTTACCCTTGCCTTAAGCATAGCTCAAACAAATGCAGAGTTACAATATTCAAAGTTAAGAAAATGAGGATTGCTTGAAGATTTTTTTCAAGTTTGAGTCATGAGGAAGAGACAGTGCACTACAGTTAAATTGGTGGATACTTGAGACCAGTTTTACTGTTTCCACAGCCTCTGTTCAAGTAGACTTACTTAGATGATCGATCCATTTGAAAAAATATAAAAATGGGGGGGGGATTTCCAAGTATGTATATATCTCAGTGGATCTTGTGTATTCTCAGTCACTTATATAATTTTTTTCCACCACTTTATGCTTTTATAAAGCATAAAGTGCTTTATGCAAGCAAGCACTGCTTACAAAAGTGTAAATGTACTTCCCCTGCACCGTGTCTTGCTTGCAGCCATTGGAGGGGATAAAGTAATCTAAAAGATCTGTTTAATTATAATTTTTAAGGAGATTACAATAGGTAACACTGCTTTAATTTACAGCTTAAAACAGTGCCTCTGCAGTGTAGAAAACTTAGCCCCGTATTAGCTGCTCGCTTTAGATCACGTGCTTGAATTCTCAGTAATTTCCTAGTGGTCACTAAATAAAAAATCTTATTTAGTGGGGGAGAAAACAAGTAAGTTTTATTAAAAACCCTTTCATTGGGAAAGTAATTGACTGTTTGCTGTGCACTGAAGAGAAAAAGATTACTGTCACCAGGACCACCTATAGAAGCTTGTCATGTGGAAAGCGAGGAATCCATAGGTGAATCTTACTCCTGACTTAGTGGAACCTTGCAGTGCATCATATCTGCATGGGCATTGGATCCCAGGCTCTGACAACTTTTACTCTTGAACAGGTCAAGGCTGAAGCAGATGGGTTCTTCTGAATAGCTGAGCTAAGCACATGGCATGTCGCAGTGACCCCAAGAGTACAGATAAATTTACACCCTCGTGGGAGGCTGACATCTGGTTTGGTGGGTCTAACAAGTCTGTATAGAGAAATAAATAGCATTACAATTAAAGAAGGAAAACTAAAAGCAGACTTTAGAATTATGGTGCCATTTTACTGAGAAAATTTTAGGTTGTAGGATCCTACAGCATAGCCGTAGTCTTCCTTGACGGAAAGAAACTCCTTTCGTTTAGGTACCTTTCTTGAAAGTGTGTCTTCAATACAAAGTTTTGCAGGCTTTCAATAACATATTCAGCTTTAGCCCTTTCAAGGAGGAGGAAAGAGTGCAGGCTATCTTCGGTTTATAACCTCTTGCAAGCAAGCTGTGACCGAAAGAAAGAAGTGTCTGTCAGAGATCTTAAAATTATTTTTCTGTGGGGATTTCCTGACTGCAGGCTGCATTACAGTCCCTCGGTTCCTATTGTATAATTCTACCTACCCTACACGTCTGCACAAACACAAAAGGATATTGAAATTCCAGCATGATAACTAGAAGTTCATTGAAATGGCAGTAACTGATACCTCTAAAATGATAGTGCTAGTAGTTCGCATTGGACTGTCATGTTGCCAGGAATATTTTCTTCGGAATGAACAGAGAGACAAGAACTCAAACAATATATGACTTGTCCAATATTGCTCTATCACATTTATACTAAGCTTCTTTAAATCCTGTACTGACATATCTACATACTGCCCGGCTCCCCAATGACATTCAAGTCTTATATCTAAAACCACTTTCTTTCTGAGATTATTTTGAAAATTTTCTCTAAACTTCCTTGATGTTGATGTTCATATTCTTTTGCTTTTATGTTGTCTGGGTTTTTTTCTGCAGGTTTTTTTGTGGGTTTGTTGTTTGGTTTTTTCTTTTCTTCCCAGCAGTTCTATGCCACCATGGGCTGAAGTAATAAGTGAGGACATGTAGTAATGACAGAAAAGAAATACTAAGTATTGAAATCAACAAAACATGAAACTAAGGTAGACTATCTTGCCTTACTGTCCTCTCAGAACAGAGGAGTTAGATAAGGGACAATTGTGGGTAATTCTGAGGGTGGGTCATGTTCTACTCATTAAAATATGTAATATGCAGAAGGGCTGGGAGTGCTTCAAGGATCCTATAGTTGCAGAAAGATCTGAACAAGAAACCTTATTTGTCTTTCTATAAAACAAAAACACATTAAAAGTAATGCTGTTTCAAATTGGGAGAAGAAGCCAGAATTTTTACTTGTGGTTCCTGGTTTGACACTATTCTTGGTTTGAAATAAATTAAATAACTCCATAATATCATTGAAGTTCTGTGTACTTTTGCATTGCTATAGATAGATTAATTCCCCCACCCTCCAAATGTTATTTTAAATGAAACACGGAATTTTTCAACCTCAGAAATAAGAAATAGAATTCCAGCTTTCTTTCCGGAGTTTTGAATGTCAAAAAGCCATCATTAAAAAACTGGCAAACTGGCCTTTTTATAAATGTTTTATAAAAACACCGTGTAACACCTTAGCTATATTCTCAGACTTCAGTGTTCTGAGATGAATCTGTCCTACCTTCATCTTAAATGACACATTAGACTGACTTTATCAGAAAACTCTGCCTCGGGTATTGGTACAGCACTTTCATTTGTTAGAAAGATTAAGAGAACAGGTAACAACTCGGGCAGAGAATCTGAGATGCAGAGGAGTAAGTAGTAGATACCAACAAATGAATCCAGAAAACAGATTAGAGAGATAAGAATTCTTGTACTGGAAATTTTATATCTCTGGAGTTTTTCAGTTTAATAAATATAGACAAGTATAGCTCCAATGGTATTGATATTAATAAATGGAGACAATTGTATTCCAGTATACAATTTCTAGTTTCCAAGAGCCCCTTGCCAAATAAGATATTGACAAGAAAGGAGACAAAAAAATTAGTTTTGGAAAGACCGTGAAATGTTGAGGAGGCTCCAGGCACTGGACTTCCATTATTTATTTCATGAAATAAGCTATTGCCTACCCATCCATTAAAACAGAAAATAGAAATATCAGCTTAATTGCTACACAAGATAAGGACCTAAATAGCACAGTGGAAACTGAAACAAAATGAGAGGTTGACTGGCAAGTCTCATGCTTGTGTCCATGCTTATTGCCATGTGGGGTAGATTAACACAAAACTATTTCTGACAGTGCTTCAGCTTGCTTTATTTTACCATTTTCTTTCAACAGTTTGGTTTTTTTCCTTTCAGTGTTGTGAAGCACTCTTGTAAAGGTGTATCACTTGACATTATCTGCTGTAGCTGTAAGTTCTTATGAGTGGGAAGCATGCGTATTTTCATGGAGTCTCATTGTGTAGTGCTTACATGTAGAAGATATATGCTGATCCCCTTCCTACAAATTTAGCTTTTTAGATCCTTAAAATAGTGTCTATAAAATAGGCAGATGCAAATACTCCACAGAGGTGCCTGTATGGAAAGGGGAGAGTAGAATTAAGCTACCTCATTATATAGATTTGGCAGCAGCTACATAGCTGCTACTAAATTTTCCATAAGGAGTGTGATTTTGACAGTGGCTGAGCTCAAGAGGAAGGAGTTTGTAATGAACAGTGTGGAAGTGATATAGACATTTCCCCCATTGTCTGACAACTTAAGACTCTGTTGATTCTGATATATGAACTATGAGAGAACAGAGACAGTCAGAGTTTCCCTGGACATCTGGCCACATCTGCTCCTTCAAACAAGTAACCCAAAAATCCTAAAGGTGAGTGGCTCTTGAAACAGTGAAACTCAAGATTTATTGGTCGAGATGTCTTAACATAAAGGATTTGAAAACAGATTTCTCTTGCCCCTCCCAGCCCACTCTGTTTCTTGAGTGGATCCTGCCCTGCTGTCATTCCATAAACTTTCAACAGCTTTCTGAGCTGCAACAAATTCTGCATTGTCTCTTCTGAACCTGTGCAAGAGTATCTTTTTTTTTTTTTTATCATCAGCTCTGAGGTTTGACTTTGAGCCTGTTCCCTGCTTGTCTTAGGCGTTTCTTAATCTCTGCTTTTGCTGGAGGACCCTAGCTTGCTGCGTTTCTCAATCATTCGGCATACTCCATCCTGCAATCAAACACAGCCACTCCAAGACAAGCATCCGCTCCCATCCAGGAGGCTGCACACCCGTTCTCAGCAGAGCATATGCGCTATATGTGCTGCAACTGGCAAATGCATAAACCAGAATGGATGCCTTTCGCCAGCCTCCCATCAGCCAGATGAGCAAAGGGTTAGCATTGCAACACCGCAAGAGAGGTACCTGCGCTGTGGATTTGAGGAGCCTGGTGGTACCAGGAGTCAGGGCTCTTGGGAGGAGAACTGTATGTAGAGTTATAGCCTGCTTTTGTGCCCAACATTTAGCAAGAGGTGGAGAGACAGAGATAATAACAAAAAGAAATTAAGGAGACAGATCTGAAGGTCTGTTTCCTTTCATAATGTATGAATATAGTATCAATTGTTTGTGTTCAAGGGTTTTGGCTGTCATTCCCTTCAGATTTATTGAGTGTGGGAAGCCAAGCCTCCTGTTCCAAGTAATGGTGAATGATGAATGACTGCTTCCAGGTAAATTCTTCCTCCCTCAGATGACAACAGAAAGGACCAGAATGATATGTAGAGTCTGTCACTTGGTGATAAGATTTTATTAAATAAACAGAATAGTTCAACTACCTTTTAAAATTAGAATACAATAAAATAACCGAAAAGAATAAAAATATTTTTTTTTCTCAGCTTGATTGCTGATTATATTGCTCATTCACATGGATAAAAGCTTGGAAGAAAAAAAAAAAAAAAAAGCCCTGAAAAAGAGTAGAGCCAACCATCATGGAATAAAGTACAGCATGATGAAAAAGAAATTCTGAGTGAACAAATTTACAATTGACCAAAGCATAGCTGCCATCTGTCCTTCAAATAAATGAGAATGCAGCTGCTCAATGATGTTACATTAGACTAATGTACCAAGGACTACAAGACTAAATGATGACATCTGAGTCATTTGGCATATATGAAATAGACATTGAAATAAATCACTGTCCCAGAGCAAATATCTCTTGGAAAACAAATGATCCTGGCTCAGCATTTGTTCTTGATCAGTTCATTGTCCCCACCTCTGTTCTGTAGTTGCAGTACCAATTGCGTAGCCACACGCTGTCAAAAAGGATGAGTGCACGTGCCCTGCACAGGCTATGTAGGTTTAAGCGGAGGCATATGATTCGCTACATGGCACAGGGACTTAGTGACTTAGTCAAAACCAATGTGAAAGCAAATAGGTCACTTTCAGCCATTTGACAGTTCTGGCTTTCTAAGTAGGTCATGGCATTGGAATATTAATGTATTACAGTGAACTTAATTACATGCAACAGCAAGATTGTAAGGAAGGATTTTAACTGTAGCTTCTGGATCTGCATTAAGTTCTGTGAGCAGAGGAAAACAGATGGTTGATTTTCCTTCTTGTTCCTTTTGTAAAGGAGCCAGACCAATTTTTTCCAAAAAAATTTGGGTATATAGATTGTAGATACCATTTTATAATGCTTAGTCTTAATGGTTAACTAGAGTGTGTCTTATTGAGTCTGTGCCTGCATAGTTGCTTTTGCTGTTACATTGCTTTCCCAAAAAGCAAATGGAAGTAATTTGTGAGAAAAAAAAAAGAAAAAAGATGTCACAGAGGGAACCTGACCTGGACTTCACTCAAATACACAAACCTTGTGGAGAAGATCAAATCTGTACTTTGAAAGATCTTGCTTTAAAATACAAAGCTTTCTTCCACATCGATGTCACCAATGAAGAGCTTATTTCACAGAGGGTTCTGCTTTTAATTGTAGGGCACTACATCAAATTCCAGAAGATAAATGAACATGGAACAAATTTGTACTGGCTCTGTCAATAACTAATCTGACATTGGCATTTTAGATCTTGGACAAAGGGACCTTTGAGATCCAGAGGATGACAAAAGGGCCTTTTTTGCATGTTCAATGCAAATGTTAAATTTCTATCCACTCAGGCACTATGTTATTAATTAAAAGGGAAAAAAGGGGGGGGAAAAGAGAAGGTGATGTTTGCTCCTTTTCCAGAACGTGCACACATGCTGTTTTACTGAGACCTTTACAAGTTGCTGTTGGCTAGCCATACACTCCTGAGGCTGTTTTATTATTGTTCACCCTTTCTGCAGAAAACAAAATACAGCAACTTATGCCATGACATTTTGTGACATTTCCAGATATGAACATCTGGGAAGTTTAGTGTGACAGTGACAGCAAAGCTGACAATGATTTTTGCAGTGCCACGTGCAGCCTGGGCATCTGCAGTCATTGCCTTTTCATTTTATTTTCCTCTTCCTCCCTCCCTCCTTTTCCCACCCAAATGCTTAATACAGCCCTTCTCTATTTTGGCCTTGAAGATAGAAAAATATCCCACATTTATTTCAAAGCTGTGCGTGGAGCATTGTACATCAAGTGCATCACAAAGCGGTTCAGAGCAAAAGGGAAGTACATTCCAGCTAGCAAGAGGAAGCGCAGCTGCACAAGTTGGTCTAATTGCCGACACTGGGTGGATTTGATCATCAGATGTCTACTCTGCATAAAATGGAAGTTAAACAGCTAAACAGTAATTACTTCTATTATTGCATTTATATATTGAGATGAAAGGGAAAAAAAACCCCAACAACCCACACATCTTGGGTATTAAGCCAAAGGGAGAAAAGGGAAAATAAAATTAAAAAAACCCCCAAAACCAGCAAAAAGTATGCCAAACAGTCCCTGAATTTAAAATGTAAAATGTCTGGTTAGTGTTATGAAAGGTGCACTGGAGGAAGGTAATGCTTTTATAAATGGCTTAGGCAGCGACGCGAGTATGGTTAGTTTATAAAATAACATAGAAGAAATCAAAATGGGCTGGAACTTTTGGGAAATATCAGGATTGTCTTGAATTAAAATTATATTGATATATATTGCTACAGGTGACTGCAGGAAGTTTTAGATAGCAGAAGATATGGCTGTGTGCCGACAGTGTATGTTCGCGTTGGATTTAGGCTCTGTGTCTAGCAATCAGTCTAAAGGAGGATGTTTTGATGCTGTGAAATTATGATTTGCTGTGATATAATGGTGAGGCACAAATAGTTATTCAACATGTTGTGGTGTCAACTTCCTTTTCAACTTAAGCTATTTCTTTGCCTTTTCTGGACTCTTAGATGCCTGCACAAACTTTGTTGTGCAAGGAACAGTTTCTGTATCTCTTTGAGAGACAGTACTGAGTGGCATTAGTGCAAACAAAAATTGCATAGCATACCTACTGTGTTGTAGAATTTGCAGCCAGGAGATTGCATGAAAGCCTTAAAAAAATGTAGCAAATAGGCCTTCAAATTATGTTGCGGCTTTTAAAGATAATTTCAAAGACTAATGCCTCAGATAAAAAAATCTCTATCTTAAAAAAAAATATGAAATATTCAAATGGAAGATTCAGTACCCACCTTAAGTTTTATGCTTTGAGAACCACTACAGGTTCAGCACAGGTTGATAGCAAAATAGTTTCTATGTCATTATTTTTGTTTGGATTTACTGCAGTCCAACACTGAGCTTACATGCATTTTTCCTGCAATGAGCATCCTTGAAATATTCATAGTGTTGATTTAAAAAAATAAAAAAAGTTGCTGTGAAACAGAGTTGGCTTTCTCAGATGGAAAATCATCTTCCTAGTCTTTGTTACCAGAGGTCCCCTGAAACACAAGATATTCCTTTTCCTTGAAAAATACTGTATTTCTCCTGTTCTTCTTGTCAAAAACTTACCGATCAATTAATTTCTTAGAGTATTCTTTGAAAGTAAATACTGAAGTTGTGTGGTAGCAGAGTGCAAAAGCCGTATTTGTCAGTTGAAAACAGAGGATTGGCAGATTGGGCCTACATGAGCGACCCACAAGAGTGACCCAACTGGAGAAGCGGTTGCTTCTAGAGGACAGGCAGAGCTGGAGCACAGTTCCATGTTGCATTCTGGCAAGTGGCTGCCTGGCCATGATGCAGGAATGGCTTGCAATAGCTCGGTGACTTTCTGCCTTCCCCTGGAAATACATATATGTGTCAGAGAGGCCATTTGAGTTTCTTAGCCTTCCATTAGCCAGTGATCTGTCGTTTCAGCCTGAGACAATCCTGATTGAAATTAAGTAATTTCCATACCAGGCTCAATAAATTTAAATAATCTTAACTGGAAAGATGCATCAGATTCCTTGAAAGGTTTCTCTCTTACCTCTTCCCCTTGTCCATCCCCCTCATCCCCCAGCTTCCTCTTCACCTGAAACTCTCACACATCTTTCTTTCTTTTTACTTTTCAAGACCTTTGTCTAATCTTGCTTTACCCCTTTTTATCCTGCTGAAAATCTAAACAAATTGATAGAGCGAAGCCCAAATACAACATCAACAGCCTACAGAGAGTTTTCCTTAGAAGACAGCAGGCAGCAGACTTGTATTTTCTGCTTCACAGTATGGGGATGCAGCAAACATAACCAGCTGTTCCATGGAGAGTTTTGGCTCGGTGAAACCATTTTGTGCAACAATGATCTGGCCAAGCCCCAAACGTTCTTTCTCCCAGGCTCCTTTATGCAAGCGTACTGGAGAGCTCAGTTGTCTGGAGGATGCAGTGTCCTCTTTGCCCTCACCCCAGACCCCATGCACCTTCTCTGCAGTTTGAGCCTCCCATGGAGAAGAAATGTGCTTTCTGTTGCTTTCTGTTGCTTTTGGCCCTTGCACCTCAGCATCAGCGAACACAAAAGTTCTTTCTGTCCCCTTCCTTGACTGGTAGCCAGTTGACAATGTTGCATCATCTAAAACACTTTGAGTTTTAGGCTGGTCTAAGTGACCCTCCATTCACCCTGGCCTTTGCTTCCTCCTCCTGTGGGAAGAACAGCAAATTCCATTCCTAGGCATTCCTCCTGAAATTTTCACCTTTGTGAACTGGTAAATACTTTACAACATATCTAGAGATGTTAACTGCTCCTGCAGCGTGTCCTGCAGTGTATCCCATCTGTGTTCATGGCTGGAATCTGTTCATGTCGGTGGGGTTTTTTTGGTTGGTTTTGTTTTTTGGATTTGTTTTTTTTTAATGAACTCTGAATTTGTTCTCAAATTATTTCTCAGGTTTTTCTGTGAATATTGCTACATAAACCTGGCTGACTTCCATGTGACTCCCCTTGCTGAACTAGTTCATGCATGTACGTCGGTGGAAGTTTAAAAAATTCTAAAAAATGATTCTTGCATCTGTTACAGTCCCTGAATGTTATTACTAATGTGTGGGTATTCTGGGTACCCAGGGGTTCCCAGGCTGTAATGCCACTGGCACAGGCGCTGTTTGAAATCTCTTTAGTTGCTGTGTAAGAAGTTGTCATCCTAGGAAGTACCAGTGCAGACAATAAACCAGAGTGGAACCTGAAAGTGGGAAATCTAACTCTTTAGGTAGTTGTTTGTGCCTTGCTCATGAGAGAGACTCCCACAGGCTTTTTATTGGCATTGGTTCTGTTCTCTCCTCCCCCCAAAAAATAAAACCCACACAACAAGTAGAAGTTGCATCACTTTGCTTATAAAACTACAAAGATTGCAAAGTGTATATTAAGTTAGTTTTCTTAAGTAGCTTGAATGTGAATCTTGCAAACAATTTAGTAAAATATCTGATATGGAATAATGCAGGAACATTACAAAAGTCAAAGGATGTTTTTTTAAAAAAAAAAAAGTCAACGCTGTGGTTTTTCAGACCACAGCACAAGTGACAACTGTTAGTTTTGGTTTGTGTGCTAGTTCTGTCAATCCATCTATTAGTGGTTGGAGCTGTCTTACTGAGCCCCTGCCTGGGACTGCACACACACTGCTACACGCTTTGATTTTCCCTCTGACACGACGATCGCTTTCACCCTGAAGCTCAGTATTATTTTATGCCATGTGTTAATTTCTTGCATGAATGCCTTATTTACCTTCATTTAGAGTATGCTGCAGGTGGAAACAGAACAGTACTTACTGGCAATATTTTTGGTGGCAAAAAAACATGAAGGACAGCTCAGGGTCTTGCATAGCTCCAGGGTATCACCACTGTGAAAGCAATTTGGAGGTGTGATTTGTCATTAAGGAGGACTGGTTTCTTAAATACCAGAGCTTCATAGGACTAACCACAAGTATGAAGTTTTGCAGTCTCTTCAAAGCAAGCAGATCTAACAATTTCTGGGCTGCATCCAAAACCCACTCAAGTCAATGGGAGTCTTTTCTGGAATTTCAGCTAGTGTTTGATCAGAAACATTTATTTTTGTTGGAAAGTGTCTGGTAAGAACAGCTAAACTCTTGGTAATAAAATTAAAGATTTATATAATGATTGAGTAGGGTTCTGTTACTTAATTTTTAAATAGGCACCAGTAGCTCTTCTGGTTACCTTATTTTTCCCTTCTTGAATGAGTATTTACTTCACATCACTCTGTTTTACAAGTATTACAGAAGTTGTAAACATATGACTTCTATCCATTTTCCTGTAACTCAGGTGCACTGATTTTAGTAGTAATTATAGTGTGCCTTCAACAAGGGTGGCTAGATATGTATATACATTAAGATGCTTTCACCCAGTGCAACAAGCTTCTTAGAAGATCTGTTCAGTGTGTTATCACAGAGGGATCATTCCTTTTCAGAGATTCTCATTGTTTTCCTTTGTTACTTGGGTATGGCTTATGAAACTGCCTTTCAGTGTTTAGAAGTGTATGGAGCAATAGAGAGGTTTTAATGCTAAGGTCTGTGTGTGTTTATGTGTTTGTGGTATTGGATGATTATCAGAAATAGATACTCACATGTGGATGAATGCATGCATACATACCTATATGTAAGTCTGAACTATAAATGTGAGAGTCGACAAGGAATGTAGCTAGATGCAAAGTGTTTGGTTTTAAGCTTCTATGCCATGTGCGTCTCATTGCTTCTTCTTCTAGGAGTGCAGAAACATGGCTTGAGTTTGCCTGGAGGATGAATGCAGTGGTTGCTTAAATTGCAGCTACAATAATTTCTTATTCACTTTGCATTTCAGGAGCAAAAGTTCACCAAAAGTAAAACCACAATGAAATACCTTTCAAATTAAACGTATACAATAATAGTACACTAATACATTTGAGCAGTATGGAACTTGCTTCTGTAAGATACTGTATGAATCGAAAGTTTAGCACAATTTGTATGAACACTCAAGCTTCAGGGTATAAACTAGCTTCTAAATTCAGATTTAAGAAGCAACTTTACTTATTGAAAGGTTATTCCATAATTGCCAATTTCATGGTTTCTTGCCCTTTCCTCAGAAGCATCTGATGCTGGTCACTGTCAGAAAGAGGATATTGGACAAGATGAATTGGTCTGAAGCACTATGATGACAATGGCCAGATTTGTTATTGTGAGGAAATGATCATTTCTGCTGGTATCTTACCAATAAGAGCACTTCTAGCATGTAGGCGTTAGACTGAGAAACAATTTGTGGTAACACTTACACATTGTGATGATTTTAGAATGCACATCTTTAAAATGTAAAATTGCAAACTGATCAGCATGGTTCTGTTGGAGAGAAATTAATGCCTTGCACCTTTAAAAAGACCCAAACATGATCCTGTGACCTGCTCAGGCTAATGAGAGTTCAGAGTTAGCAAATAATATACAACACAAGATGGGTGATGTATTTCAGATGACCTTTTCAGGAAAACAAACCTGAATCTTGTCCCAAATTTTAGACCTCTATCACAATGATTTCTGGTCTATAACCAGAGCTTCTAGATGATATGGTAATGCAAATAATAACTGTAATAACAACATTGGGAAATGGGGTATTTTTTCCTGTTGTTTACTCTTTTCCTAGTGTCAGTAGTAGCGGTAAAACTAATAGTCCTTTTAAAGTAATGAGTGGTGCATCAGAGAGAAGCAGATGTGCTTCATGGGAGAATTTTCTGTGGTAGGTTACACAGAAGGNGGTGGTGGAACAGAAGGTTTTTGGTTTTTTTTTTTTTTTTTTTTTTTTTCCCCTAAATAGTTTCTCCACTAGGTGTCCTGAGTACAAGGAATGTCAGACTCATGTCTTCTATTTTTTTCCCAATCTTGTTAGGATATATTAAGTGTTCATTTTGCTTATTGTTAAAGGATTTGTTGTATTCCAGCCTAAAAGCTTTTATAAAAAGGATATAAAAACCTAAAAAGGATATCCTCAGGACACTTTAAGATATCCTTTTTCTTGATTTCTGCCTCACATCCATGTAAATTGACCTCTGGGACATCACCAGGACCTCAGTAAGCACTTGGCTGTAGGACTTCCCAGAGTGGAAACAAATAGCTTTGAAGAATTTCATTAGGGCTGTCCTTAAGATTTAGGAAAAAGAAAGATTTAGTCCTTGGAGCGCAAGCTGATCCTTCTGTTACCTTTGTGTCAGATAATTCTTAGAGTTTCCAGAAATTTGTGAGAAAGAGAGCCAAATTGCTCCAAATTCTGCATAAGAACATGCATGGAACATGTAAATTTTTGGCCATGCTGCATACTTCTGTGCTGTGGAGAAAAATGCTTCAGTTAACGAGGCCTCACTGGAACCTGCACAAATAATTGGCAAGGACCTTGAATTGTCATTGCAGATTCAAAGGCAGCAGACAAAATGTACATACACTATGTGCCATTTGTGAGGACAGAACAGACTGATGCAAACCCCTGCTGAGAGGGAGCCAAGATGATCAGATCTGCTTGGTCATAAAAGTTATTCACTGGCAAGCTTGCAGTTTAGAATGTCAAATTATTAGGTCCTTCTGGCATGTTATGATTTTCTTAATTATCATAAGTTTACAGATTTTGTTGATGAGGTCACCACAGGAGCATAGAAAATAATTTAAATCCCTAATTGCTGAGGGACAGTCAGCAGCAAGAGCACCTTTACAAACAGCTCTAGATGCTGCAGTAACCATGATACAATCAATGGAGATATGTGTGGTAATGAGCCACTCTTTTCTTGGCTCTGGAGTTCTGAGATCCCAGGAGCAGTGTAGTCATCAGAGGAGGATCTTCTGTTTGGATGATGGGAATTAGTTCTGCATGAAAAAGGGCAATGCCCTTCACACTTTGGAAGATTGCTTTCCTGCATTTTTTTTTTCCAATATGTACATGACTGCAGGAAAAGAAAACAGAATTTTCTGAAAGCTAGTCCATGTCCAGGGCAATGTAGAAAAAATTCTTTTTTTCAGATGACAGATGACCCTACTGTCAGCTGAATGTATTTCAAAATACTTTTTCTTATTGATTTTATTAAGTAACAATCCTTCTGACAAGATTGTTTTGAGTTACTGTTTTGCCATGCTTATGGATTTTTGTCATTTTTCCTTGTTTTGTAAACTGCCTTTTCTCATTCTTGATATTGAGGCACTCAGCAACATGGACAGCAAGGTCAGAGAACATTGTAGGTTGCCTCAGACCTGTCCCCATCTGTTTTATCTTCCCCTTAGAAACCACTTTTGCCAGATTCTGTTGCCAGCAGAAGTGAATCTTCTCTGTGTTTTGCAACAGAGGAAGAAGTTCCTCATGAATAAGAAGAAAGAATTCCTACTCACACTGTTTCATTATTTCACCCCACAAAGGAGAGCTTGAGAGCCCTCCCTCCCTTCATTCCCCTTTAACATCCAGAAAGATCTTCAACATTTTCTTATATTCTCAGGTGACAATACAACTTGACAACACCTACAGATCAACATCTTTTTTTTTCTTTTTTTTTTCTTTTCCTTTTTATCATTTTAATCTAGCAGGCCTCCTAACTCTATCTGCTCTAGATAACATTACCTGAAAACATCATACAGACACAATCTGGACATATATCTAATGGTTCTGCCCTCATTGAGCTCTCATATAAAAATCATGGGAAAGTAAAGGAAATTGCATTTTTACTAAGACCGCAATGACCTGTATGGTTCAGGACATACAAGCCCTCATGATATCTCCTCTTTAAAGAATTTATATATTTACTGGCCATGTAAGGGCTGACCTGGTATGGACAAGGCCAGAATTCCCTTTCTCAGAGAGCCAGCACAGGTGAGCCGAGCTGGCCGAGGGTGTTTCCATACTGTGTGATGTCACACCCCCCATAAAAGAGGCCGGGCGGGATGGGCTGAGTGTGGCAGAGGGTTGGAGGGTCCAGCTGGCTGTGGGGTCGGTGCGAGCTCTGTGTTATCTCCACGTGCGTGACCTGTCCCCAGTGCTGCCGCTGCTGTTCCTGCTCCCGGGGCTGTCCCGGTGACCTGCTCTGAGCCAGCCCACGGGTGCCTTTCTCTGCCTGTGTTTCCTCCCCATCCCGCCGGGGGATGGAGGGGCAGTGAGCAGCAAGGGGGAGCTCAACCATGTCAGGACGAACCTAGACTCCAAGTAGCCTAGCATGGTGTTTCCACGAGCATGTCTCGGTGATAATACAGTTACAGATCAGCCATGTAGTGATTCTGTCCTAGAACAGTCTCAGCCTTCAAGAATTAGTCAGAGATGGCACCTTCATAGCTAAATGGATTTCTTGAACTGATCCAATCTTTCCTGGTTTTCTTAACCATGCCTTGAGTTCTTGCTAAAACTGCTATCAAGCTTCCCTACAGAGTTAATTTGTCTGCATAATTTCACTAGTTGTCATGTGATTATTGAGGCCCTAATCTCAGTGTTTAGATGTTCCAGTCTTGATTATAAAACAAAAATAAGATGACTTTCTAGAGTTTCCATCCGAGTTATTTATAACTTATCAAAAGAAAGAGCTGCGTGGATCACAGGATTATCTAAACAGTTTTCAGAGATTGTAAAACTCTGTTATTAAGGTAACTGCACTAAAATCTCTGAGTGATATGTAGTTCCTGTGTTGTGATTTTGCATCAGCAAGCAAAGTTCTGGTGGCGGTGTGGGGTGGGGGGTCTGCAGGGGTGGCTTCTGCAAGAAGCAGCTTCAGCTCTCCTCTTCCTGACACAGAGATAACTGCAACCTCTGCCAGGTGCTGCAGCATGTTCCCTTACTGACACTTTGAAGCCTGAGAATACTACATGGAGGTACATCATCCTTTGGATGAAGAGCGGACATGTCAAGAAACTGTATTAAGTTTTCCTGTCAATCACTAAAGTCTATTTTGCTCTCAGCTCTGGACATTTGTGTGGTGTTTACCACCTCACTTTTCTTATTCATTTGGATGTGTTTACCCTTTGCTTGATTTTGAGAAAAGTGTGATTGTTTTCTCAACCTTGGAATCATTTGTAGTTTCACATACATAACCAATGGCATGTAAATTGACTGCTTGTTTTACCCCAAAGGCATGATCTTTAGATGAGGTATAATTCTAATTCTACATGGGGCTGTGCTGCACCAGTTGGGGAGTTAAGTGGTATAATCTTCAGTACTCATCAGAAGCTCTGGGCAAGGAATGAACATTTTATGGCTTCTCAATCAGTGACTGACAAAGACCTTGCAAAGGAGTTCTGGTTGGCTAACGTATGCATATCTGGAGAATTCTAACCCTCTGAATATAATTTACTGTACCGCCTGAACAGGTGAGCAAAATACTAGCTACCACATTAGGAGAAATCCCAAACTGCATCATCTACAGTTTTTTAGAAAATCTTTACAGCTTTGCTTTTTAATTAGGCTATACAGAATATCTGTATGAAGAACGACTTGAGTACCTTTGTGCAAATAGCGGCTGTGTCTGACTAAACCCTTTCTTCTAATATTACTTTCCCATTGTTAATAGAAAAGATTAAATGTCTCCTTATAGCCTCTTGATCCATGGACCTAACCTGGCCAAGCTGTTTTCAGCAGTCAGTGCCTCGTATGTCCAGATGTCGGTGCTTTGGAGCTGGGTTCACTGAGGTTGCCTTCGGTCTCATAGAAAAGAATCATACGGTTTCTTTGCATCCAAACTGAGCTACATTAACAGCTTTGTCATTTATAACAATGGAAATATCAAAATGTGTCAGGTGTCTGCACAGTGTGGCAGAGAATGGATGTGGCTCATCCTGACAAGCGCTGATATCAGCTGAGGTTAGGGCAGTCAAGTGGATTGTGACTGTAACTGAGTGTATTGTACCTTTACTAAGAGGAGCTACCAGCTATTTCTACTATGCTTGATGGGCAAGGCAAGTCCCACATCTAAGAGAGATCTTTCTGCTTGTGGCTCATTTGTATTCTCAGCTGGTCAGATTTAGATAGTCTGGTGTTTTCACCTCACCAAACTGACAAATATAAGGTTGCAAGAGACTATTTCTTAATAAAACATCTTTCTTAAGAAAGGGACATTTCAGGAGTATTCTTCACATAATATTTTAGAAGATGACCCCAGTTATAGGACAATGGCTTTATAATTAAGCTGAAAGAGGGTAGATTTAGATTAGATGTTAGGAAGAAATTCTTCATGATGCGTGTGGTAAGGCCCTGGCACAAGCTGCCCAGAGAAGCTGTGGCTGCCCCCTCCCTGGCAGTGTTCAAGGCCAGGTCAGATGGAGCTTTGGGCAACCTGGTCTAGTGGAGGGTGTCCCTGACCATGGAACAGGGTTGGACCTTCCAACCCAAACCATTCTGTGATTCTATGATTATAACAGTCATTGTCAATGTGTAAGGAAGTCTAACTTCTATGTCAGTATGCTAGCCGGGATTTTTAAGAAATTAAACCTTTGTATTAAATTTCAGCATAAAGTACCATGTAGTAAACAGAGTAAAAGCTATTACTCATTTTCAACTGATAGGTGATTTACTCTATGCAAATTAAGTATTGCAGTGAAAAAACATTCAGACACTTAAAAAAAATTAATGAAAAATTATGCCTCCATAAATCATCCCGTTACTGGTTAATTTCATCATTTTCCTGTCTTATTTTGATGCATTTCAGAGCTTGTATTCATAACAGGAAAGGGAAGCCAGAGTGAACTTTGGAGGCTGTAAAGCCTTCTAAGTGTGGACACAGCTAATCAGGAACTCCAGCCCCTGAGAACAGGACAGCTTGTTCAAAGATTTTCCTTAGGAGGAACGGATGGTTCAGCTCAGTATCACGCTCAACAGCTGTTAGTCTGTTACTGACCGTCCAGGACAAGCAGGCTAAAATACCTGCTTCTACAGGGATGTATAGACAAGATCATTTGGAACAGATTCAGAAATGTTTCAGCTTTCAAGACAGGTTCGTGTTTCAAAAAGAAGATGGAAAAGGGCTGTGTGGAGGGCTGTAACCATGTTGAAAGCTTTTTTTGGACAAATGCAGTTGTGTTAAAGGCATGGGTCTGACGTCTTAAGAAATGCAAAGCCAGATGTATGTGCATCTCTGCTTTCACAGTTCTGTTGCCTTAGATTGCAGCTATCACTTTCAGCAATTGAAAATGCATGTTGGCAATTGTAAATCCGTATGTGCCGTTCTAGTAAGGAAAGACAAAGCTGTAAAAACATAGTGCCATAAATGCACTGACTTGCCTCCAGTGTCCCATTTTCAGCAACAAAAGGAAATAAGTCTTAAAACTGTACATAAAGCTCTCCTGCCGTATATTGCTATTATTCCTGATTCATTAAACACTTTCTTGCTATAATCAAACTTGTGGGAAAACGGGCATGGAATGAATGAGGAAAAATAAAAGCACAATTGCTTGTGCATTATTATTGCTATTAATCAGCACCATGGGACTTGTATGGTAGTATGATGCTTCCATACTGTATCTTACATCTTCATAAGCAGTACTTCATCTATGGAAACTATTGCAGACAGGGTAGCAATGAGAGGAACCAGAAAAACCAGGTATTTCAGCTGAGCCTCAGTTTAGTGCAAAAACATTGGGCAAACATGGGTATGCATACTTGGATGGTGACCCAGAAGATACCTGTGCTGTAATGGGACAGGTGGCCAGAAATTTTGGTAGACTAGCAACAGCACTGCTTTGGTCCAGAACTACCAGGACATTGCCAGGCCTCTGTGATACCAAGCTTAGTCGCCCTTAAGCTTGTTATGCTGAAGCCCCAGCGGCACGGGAGGAATAGAGAGCCTCCTAGCCCAGGAGATGGCAGATTGCTAATCTTAGCTCAAATTCTCATGAAAAGCATAGGAATGAAGACAAATATTTTAAGCATTTCTGCCTTGCCTAGCTTGGAAAGTTGCAGTTTGGAAATTGAAGACTCTGTTTGCTAAAATTATGGAAACAACTCAGGTAAATGGTGCTGTGAAGCAAACACCCATTCTGCATGTGCAAGCTAGGGCTTTCTGTATGCTTCAAGAGAGCTAGCTGAATGACATTAATCAAGAGCAAGAATCAGAAGCAACATAGGACTTGTCAGGAGCACAAATCCTTTTTATTTCTTTTTTTTCCCCAAAGTTATTTGTGCAGTGGTTGCTGTGGTATCAGGAGATTAAGGATCTGAAGAGAGACATTATTCTTTGAGTCAGTTAAGTGCATAAATATAAATTGTAACCTTATGGCTCTTCACTTTGTCTGTACAGCTGGAAGGACATCTGGTTACACCAGCTGAAGAAAGTAAGTGATTAAAAAGCTTTTCTCCTACCTTGATTTAGGATTCTTTTACCTTGATTAGCATTGGTGTCTCTTCATCCCATATTAGCCTAAGTAATTTGTGGTGGAGAGTGAAGGTATTAATTGAGCTTTGTTCAGTGCCAGCAGAGGTTATAACTGTGTTGCTGCTGTGTGGTAGGTGAGCTGTTTGTTTGGGGGCATTGTTGCTTGTGGTATTTGGTACAGCTGTTAGCTCAGGTGTTCTAAATGTCTCCTGGCAGAGTACAGAAGGGTTAGTTTGCTCTCTTGAGCTTGGAGGAAAAGTGTTATGGAGGGGTACTCAAATCCTCTCCATCCTTCAGTGATTTAGTTTCATCCTTGCAGCAACTAAGCTAAACTGGCTACTAGCCTGGATGAAAACAGGACCTAAAGGTTGTATCATACTTCCAAAGGGACATGCCTGAGAGTTCCAGCAAACTCAGGTAAGTAAGTTTTTATGTGGGAAGAGGAAGAGTGAGATTCTGTGTGTGTGTAAGGCTAGTTGTGAAGTGGTGATAATGTCTTGGCATTATAAAGGATGTCTCAGTGGCCGATGGCTTGAAAAAAAGTTGCAGGTATTTATTCACCTCTGGTAGGGGTGAGTGGTTTGTATGGGTGGGTGGATTAAATTAAATTCCATTATGAGTTATTCTTCTATCCCACTTCTGCAGTTTTCTCTTATCATCTAAGGTCTGTTACTCAGAGTGTGTGGGAAGATGGCTGGAGTAAGATTGCTTTTTCTATCTGGGTGTAGGAGGTTTACCACTGGATGTGGTTATTTTATGAGTCTTTCTTTTTTGTGGTAGAAGGTTGATGCATGAAGGCAAAGAGAAGCTTGTTGAATCCTAAGGTAAATAAAGGATTAAGGACTTCAGTAGGTGTTATTTTCCAGTGCTATCTTCCCTATCTTGTAGGGCTGACTTGCTACAGGGAGATTGTGATAAATAATGCTATCTTGGAGTGAGAAAGCCAGGGTGTGACTTAAGATATTGAATAATAACTGCTACTGAGGCTTTGACTTGTCATGGAGCTTGCTATTTTACTTGCAATTTCTTCTTATTGACAAAGACTGCAGTAGGACTAGAACTCTGATCTCTTGAGGCATGGAAACACTGTGACACGTAGCCTCCCTTCTACTGGGAAATCCTGAAATAGATGTAATGGAACTCAGAGTTTTGATTGCAAACACTTTGATCCTCAGTATAGTGGTAGTAAATGCATGAGTATATGGAATCATAGAATGCTTTGGGTTGGAAGGGACTTCAAACTTCAATCTAGTTCTACCCTCCCGCCATGGTCAAGTACTAATCTCCTGATGTTCACTACTAAATCTCTATGCCTTTAGACAACAAAGAAAACTTTAAATAATCTATGAAAATATCCAAGATTAAAGATCTGTTTCTCTGGAAATAGAGTGTTTATATAAGTCTATGTATGCATACATACACAGCATAAAGGTGTCTCTTTTTGCTTATGTAGGCTTGAAAACCGTTTCCGCTGAATCCAAGGAAAAAAGTTTCTGTAGCAAATACCATTAATCTTTTTCATATTGTGTAGTCTGTGAATGTTGTAATACTTAAGGATTTTTATATGAAGGTTTCTGTGTGATTTTTAGCAGGCATATTTTGAAGGGAAGGTTTGCTTTCAGGTTATTGATTGCATATTCAATACCAAATCAGTAAATCAAGTGGTTGATTTGGTTTTGTGAGCAACTTGTGTGTTATGGTCAGTCTTTACCCATTGTGAGAAGTTAGACTAGGCTTTGGATAAGCATAGACAAGATATGTTTGGTGAGCCATATAGAAGAATATTTAACAAATTTCACTGATTATAACATCCACTAGTTTGAGTGTGCTTTAACAGTAAGGTATGTTTTGTTGATGCTTCTGCTATAAAGTGTTACTTACTTTCAATGTAAATTTGTAAATATCACTTTAACGATCTTTGTTTTTTCAAGTGAAGTGAGGAAGGGCACAAGATCTTAGTTTCATCAGGAGTAATTTTGTTCTAGGTTATTGGTTATGTCTTCAAGGATGAGTAAATCATGGATTAGGTTTAAATGGTAGGGAAAAGAGAATCCTATATCGTTGGAACTAAGATTGCACATGGGGGCAAGAAGAGATCGATACAGAACTCCAGCTAGGGAATTCTAGTCTGTGAAAGATGTGACCATGATGTCAGTTATTTGATGTAAGGTGATAAGATTTTTCATTTTTAAGAAATTGCCCAAGGGCTGTTGTAATAAAAGATCTTCTAATAAGGAATCACTGGATGAAATTCCTTGGCAAGTGTTTTGCAGTAGGTAACTCCAGTTAATCACACTTAAAGCCTGCAAAGCCAAAGATATTCTTTCCTCCTTGGGTTCAAGCTGGTAAATATCATTACGGAGAATTTAGTGAGTGAACGGTTGCATGTGGATTTACTGAAGGATGATAGTTTTTCATTGGGCAGAGAAGTGGGAGCACTTCACTTGGCATGGTTGAATTCTAGTGACCTAATAGCTGCAATGCTGGTGGTCTAGAAGGTGACCTAGAGGAAGCTTCTGATAGATAAAGTAAAAAACTTACAGCTTTATGACAAAAATGGAAATGCTTGGGAGGAAAGGGAACTACTTCTGATCAGAGTTTTCAAAACAATGACATTTCTTTCTTTAACAGCAGAAAATTGTTGATCCTGTATACGTACTCCTAATTTTAATGTATTCCATCAAGAAAAGCAGGTACATCGTGCTTTTTTTTCTAAATTAAGTTATTGATAAATGAAATCTATGAAGTGTAAGATAGCGTTAGAAAAAAGAGCTGTCAGCCACTGAGGAGAAGCTGTGCAACAGGGAAATGTGGGCAAGCATGGTTGCAAAGATTGTCTTGGTTAAGAACTCTGCTCTTTCTGTCTTGCTAGCAGATCTTAAAATGGAGAGCACCATACTTGGAGAGCTTGTTCGTGAATGCTAGAACACCAAATTAAAATGTTAAAAATCTTCAATATAAGATGCTTCATTTGCTAGTCAGTCACTCTAATGTAGCTCAGCTGAACTCAACTTGTATAAATAAATCGGTCTCCTGTGTTTACTTGTCAGATTGGGAAATGACTGCATTTTTTTTCTTTTGGTTTGCTTTATGTATAATTGAAATGTTGCACTACTTCTGAGAATGTCCTGGTAACAGCTGTATAACATTTTGCATGGCTCTGGAGTCAGTGTTCAATTTAAAAGATGTATTATACCTAAGAAGCATTTAAGATTAAGAGGCTATATTTTGGGGAAGTAAATGACTATAGTGCCATTTAAATCTGCAACGGTGTTTACAATATAAAAGAAAGATATTTGGGGTTTTTTGTACTACTGGAGACCGTAGCTTCAGAAGGCTTTATAGCAATATATGTTCTGAGATAAAACTGTATTTTTATAGCTAAATTCCCCAAATGGGAGCTGCCTAAGTCTCTAAATTTATAGTTCTTTACCTCCCACAGTATTAGAGATAGAAGAGCTTGGAAAATAAGGATGATTAACAGAGCTATACTTCTTTGTGTGTTTATAGTCTTTAATCAGCTTTAGGATACATACACTTTACCATAGTATTCAGCCTATAATTATATACATTGGTATTTATAATCTGACAATAATGACAGATTAGATGTAACTGACGACCATGCATCTTAGTGGTGACTCTATTCAATTGAGGGGAAAAACATCTACACTTCTGTTCCGGACCAAGCTTGATAGGAGTGTGGGTGGTTTCCGTAACGCTGTGGGTGTTGTGGTTTCTGGTTTGATTTTTCTGATTGCTTGATCATTCTCTTTCCTCCAGTTATTGTACTTTGCCATAATGACAAAGTGGTTACACACAAAGAGGAAAAAGGGTAACACTTTTACTACTACTTACCCTTTGTTTCCCAAGTAGGACCAGATGAAGCTTTAACGGTGGTCAGCGCTTTGGTGCGGGCTGGGCTGGTGTGCTTTCTAGTGGTGGAAATGAAACCCCTGTACAAATTTTTAGGGCTGATTGAAGGTGCAAGAAATCCCAAGAAATCAAATTAAGCTAAATTCTAGTTGATAACAAGTGTTTAAGTCCTATATAAAAACTTGGGCTTTGTGATCTGAAACATGTTCTCTCTCCTCTCCCCACCACCGTGTGCATGTGATAGAAGAGGGTAGAGCATCCTCCTTGAGATAGATGGGGAAACTGGCAGAATGGGAATCTCTCCAATAGCAGTAGAGTGAATTGAATGGATGTAGCATTAGGGAGGTGGCAGCTGGCAGAGAAAAGAGCAGGAAAGCAAAGCTGTGCTCCAATGCTTCATATGAACTACATCTGCAGCGCAGAAGTGCTGTCTTGCTCCAACTCCCTCCTCCAGTTAATCGCTGAGGGAGAGGGACCCAAAAGAAAATTGACTCTTGGGATGAAAAATTCAGACCATTGTAGATTGTTTCATTTAAATCAGAGGAATTGCAAAAAAAAAAAAAAAAGTCTAAAGCTTATGGTATTGGTGTGTTTCACATATTATCTCAAGCTCTACCCTGTGTCTGGAGTTCCTACCTTACCTGCTTTTTCAGAGAGACTTGAGAAGATCAGGCAAGCAAGGAGATAAATAGGAATGTTAATGTCTGTATGGTTAAAGTTTTGGGGAGCTAGAACTGTTTTCAGCTACAGTGAATGCATTTGCTTGGACTATTTACCAAACAGTAATTTCTGTTCTGTTCTCGCTGTTTCTTCTTGGGAGAGATGCTTACAGAAGAATGCCTGAATGAGATCTCTTGCAGTCCACCCCTGGCTCTCTTTGTAATTAGGATAGAAATTGTCTACTGTGTTTAGATTAGGCATTGAAAGATCCAGTGGTCTGATTCATTCATAGTCCTCTTATACTCAGATTAGCTGGACACTGTGCCCATATGCCTGGTCATCATAAGGGTGACCAAGAAGTTGAGGGAGTTCTGAAATGCCAAGGGAAGGCTATTTATAACAGTGCCAGTGCATCACAAAAACAGGTAGGATTTTGACCCCAATTTGAGACATGTTGTGAAAGGTTTTGGGATAATGTGATTCAGAAGCTTGCAGTTGCAAAGAATGATATCCTCTGTTCTGGAACAACGAAGACATATCCTGCATTTGGATGCTGATTGTCAGATGGGTGCTGATAGGTAAATTATCTACTGGATGTAGGGTTTTTAGTAAATGATCTTAAAACCCAGAATAAGTGACCCCAACTAGTTATCTCAGCCTTGACCTAGATGATTGTACTACCACTGAGATACAAGGAAATTCAGTAGCTGGACCGTAACTGAGTAGCCAACAAAAGATTGGTTGTTCTTTTCTTGATCCAGCCAAGCTCATTGTATGTCTTCCAGTCTGTGAAGGTTAACCTTGTCATACATTGATCTCTTACGTATCTAAATGCTCTGCGGGATCTTTAGAAAATTTGTGTCCTGGTTCCTACTTGGTGGTTAAGGACAAAAAGCTCTCTTTGTGTCTTTTGTTGGTATTGCACTATAGTCAGCCCATTGCCTGGCTATACAGGAATTCTCTGTCAGAGTTTGGAGGAGGTTATTGCCAGTAGTGGGCACCAATGACAGCAGATAAAACAGTTTGAAAGAACCATGGAAAAACTTCAAAGTTTCCTCAACAGCCCTGACATCCGCTTTAATTTCTCATATTTGCTGCCTGTAAGCTTCTTGCTGTCTGAGAAAAAGAGGGTATTGTCTCTCATCAACAGCAGGACTGTTTGCCAGCCCTTTGACTCAACACGAGAATTTTGAGCTTTTGCAAAATTTGCAGTTGAGCAGATGGACAGCACACAGGAGGCCAAAATGACACAAAGGAAGCCCTTAGTTTGTAGAGCACAGTTTGGGTCTGTCTCTAGATGATCAGCTCTGTGTTCTCTGCAAACAAGGCTAGTACAGAGAAAAGAGTACAGGACTGAGGCTGAAAGAAAGTCCTCTATGATGAGTGAGAGCACAAAATGTGGGTCAAGACTTTTAAGCCTCCTCCCTACTATAAGCTGGTTAGAGAATGTGAAAATTGGAAGACTGCTATGCAAGACGCTTTGCTGTCCCTTCTTACTCATCACATGCCTTACAGTTAGCAAACATGTAGAGAGTTTTTGAGTTGTTTCAACAGAAAAGTTGAGGCTTATCATTGTGACCTTGCAAAAGAGACAGTGGTACTTTCTAGTACAGCTTCACTTAGGATTTTTTGAACAGCAAAAGCTTTATGCACTAGCAAAACAGAATCTGCCTAGACTTCACAGTGCCCCTGAAAAAAGTGATTAATGCAAAAGGATAGCCTTTCCTCTCCAGAACAAGGTATAGAAAAGAAATTGAAGTTATAGGAAAGGGAAGGGGAAAAAAAATAATTAAGAAACACACTAAGGCGAAAGAAGTCATCTACTCTTCCCCCTCAAAGGCTTCTTCCTTTGTTGGAAGCTAAGGCATTGGCACTTGACCCACAGGACTTTAAAGAAGAAACTCAGGACAGATTGTTCCCAAAGGATCTCTTTGATACTGTGGTCAAATAGTCATAAAAATTTCAGAGCTTCAGCTGGCAAAGGAGGAAAAAAAGCTGAAAAGGGAGAAATACTAATGGTAAAAAGGAGTCTCATTCTTTCCCCTTAGGACAAGTCTTGTAGATAAATTCAGAGGTTCTTGAAGGAGACCTCTAAAATGTCAGCAATGTGATATGAAAAAAAAACAACCCAAACACCCCCAACTATCCACTGATTTTATTAAAACATTGTTTCTCTGGTGTAATCTATTAAAAAGTAAATTTAAAAAATAGGGATTTAATTGACATAATATTAGACCTCTCCCTAGCAGTTACTCCCTATCTGATATCCTGGAAGTAAGTCAGCGGCAGCAGCCTTGGCAGTGGAGTACTAACTCTGCCTTCAGTCAAGTAGCTCCTGTAACTGTAGAAAAATTTGCATTGGAAAATATCTGTTGAAAGGAAAGCAAAAAGTATAATGTATCAATACAGGAATATCTGAATGGGCAGAGAAAGGATTGAAAGCATCCCTACGGAGAAGGGCCTGGGGTACTGATGTATGTCAACCTGGTAGTATGTGCTAGCAGCTCAGAAGGCCAACTATGTCCTGGGCAGCATCAAGAGCAGCATGGCCAGCAAGTTGAGGGAGGTGATTCTGCCCCTCTGCTCTGGTGAGACCCCACCTGAACTACTGTATCCAGCTGTGGGATCCCCATTGTAGGAAAAATATAGAGCTGTTGGCATGAGTCCAGAAGAGGGTCATGAAGATGATCAGGGCCTGAAGCACCTCTCCTATGAAGACAGGCTGAGAGAGTTGGGCTTGTTGAACCTGGAGAAGAGAAGGCTTAATTATGGCCTACCAATACTTAAAGGGATCCTACAGGAAAATGGAAGAGGGACTGTCCATCGGGAAATGTGGTGATAGGGCAAAGGGCAGCGGCTTCAAGCTGAAAGAGGGTATGTTTAGGTTAGATGTCAGGAAGACATTCTTTATTATGAGGGCGGTGAGTCACTGGCACAGGTTGCCCAGAGAGGTTGTGGAAGCCCCATCCTTGGAGGTATTTAAAGCCAGGTTAGATGAGGCTTTGGGAAACCTGGTCTAGTGAAGGGTGTCACTGCCATGGCAGGGGGTTTGGAACTAGATGATCTTTGAGGTCCCTTCCAACCCAAACCAGTCTGTGTTTCTATGAATTGTGAACTTTCCCTTCAGCCAACAATGTGATGAGTGATTATCATTATACAAGGTAGATATTAACTCCAAGGGGGCAGAGACTGGGAAATTCAAGATGCTAAGGGAGGGCCATGTTTTGGAGGTTGTCACCAAACTGGTGTATATGTACATACTTGGCATTTAGTTGGGCCAAGCTAGGTGCATGAGCACTATCCTCTTCTCACCCTTCATCTTCCAGTTGCTTCATCAGAGGTTTTTTTGGTGTCTCAGTTATTCCTTCAGTGTACCAGGAAACCTGCCTGCTCACTGGCTAGTCTTGGTAGTGTGTTTTGTTAAGGACTCACACTGCACACCATGTCTTCCTGCTTGCTGGACTACTCAGACAACTTTATTGCTTGAAAAGACTTAGGAATAAAATTGGCTTGCTTGGGTGATGTTAACAGATTTGTTAAGGGAGCAAAACAGTTTGTTTATTCTTTTTTAAAGAAAAAAGGCAGAATACACTAAGACTGTGTTCAATGGTAAAAACCTTTCTTAGTGGCCGTAGTGGTGTGGACAGGGAATAACCCTACTTCTTAAGTACTGAGAAAAGCTGTAGCAGTTTGTCCTTTAGAAGATTTGCTTCAACAATGATTATTCTATTCATACTGTTGGAAAGAAATATCAGAGCCACCCAGGGCAATTATTCTGAGCAGGACTTTCTTTAATATAAGCTAGAATAACCTCCTTGGTCTCCCTGTGTGTTTGCCCTAGTTGTTTAAAGCTGTTATGTGGTCATGTTGATAGCAAGAGGGAATGAAGCTCCCTCCTTAGTTAGCCATCCTCAAGGCTAATGCAGATGTTCTAGTTAAGAAACTTGCATGCTTTCATAGCAAGGTGGTGTAGATACTCAAAATTTTGGTTTATGATGTTTTAAATATTAAGACCTTCTGTCATTCTTTTTGTCCGGTGAAGTTCTTATTTATGTGGTTGCTTATTACTTCTGGGTCCTTCTGAACTGCACAGAACCCACTACAGTTCTCAATGAATGTGGGATTGTTTTCTATCAAAACCCAAAGGACCTGCTGTATTTAATGTATAATATGCACTCTTCGATTCACAGAAGCTTGTAATTTGAGTCTTATTGCCTCATTTAACTTGATAAATGCAATATAACTATATTTACAATTTCATGGGTTTCTTGCCAACTTGCCTTTCGTGATAACTGGCCATGGTGGAACAAGGGAGAGGTGAAGAATGCAAGACTCGGTTAGACCAGTTAAGCTTGAGATTGGAATTAGGCATTGAGCTCCAGGTTTGTGTATGATGTTTAGGCAACTGATTAAAGGGTAACTATGCAGTGACACAGTATTATTCCTGTAGTTTTCACTACAGTGATGCTACCATAGGGGGAATTATGGGTCTCCTGCCTCAAAGCATAAGTTTGCACCGAGGAATATGCCTCTGTTATGCCTATCTTCTTGTAGAAGCTGGAAGAATGCTTGTAGGAAGCCTTGCTTTGAGGAGTAATGATGTTTATAAAATGACAAATATTGCTGTTATACTTCCATCATACACTGCTCAAGACCGGAGTTTAACATGTTGGCCTGTAATGTAGTTGTACATTTAAAACCTTGAGACTGAAGATGTAGTGGTACTGCCTTGTATTAGCTAAGAGCATCAGTGTCCCTGTTTTTGTTGGTGCTTCTGTTGAGAATTCCAGTGAAGATTCAGATTAGGAACAAGTCATTGTGAAGCACATTGAACCCCAGAATTATCATGTGATTTCTGCTCAACTTATGAGTCAGGGTAAATGCCTGTAAGTGGGATCTATAAAAGCAAGACACTGATGCACTGTCTGTGACCTTTTTCCTATTCTCTGAATTGGTTAGGTATAAATACACCGAAATAAAAACCAAGGGTTTTGGACTCTATGCAACCTTAGTTATATATATTCTGGGACCTGTATGAAAGTTCTCTAAAAGCTACAGCTTGTCTTGAATTTTTGCTACCACTTGCTCTTATGGCATCTCTCAAATTGGATCTGGCACTGAAATTTCTAGAGCATACAGAGACACCCATTTTGCTGCTTGGGGGACTCAAATACGTTTAATCTCAACTAATTCATAGACATCTGCAGCATGAAGATTTTTCTGCAACAGTTGATTTACCTAAAATTTGGTCAGTGAAGATCAGATTGCATTCCAATTTATTTATTTTAGATGCCTACTCGAGGATGAAATTAATTGTTTCTGAGTAGTATCTATTTATCTTTCTAACAATGATCACTCTGGGCCCCTCAAAGAAACCCAAACAAAACAACCCAACAAACAAACTAGGGTGAGCTACATAGACCTACAAAACAGGTTTGTTAAATTGATATGTTTCTGGGATTGAAGTCAGTTATGCTCCTTACTGATGGAGGGTAAAAGGTAGCTGCTCCTAAGTTTGGTGATACCAACTTTCAATTTGGGCACAAAGGACAGGCATTCAAGGTCCCTCATGGGTGCCCTGAAATACCTGTAGTGCAGACATCAGTCTTATAAATCCACATCCAGCTTGGTATTTGAAGTTGTCTGGATTAAATAGATGTTTTACAGCAAAACGTCTCTTAAGAGCTTACTTTCCCCTGTTTATTTGGAACTGAATCTCCATAAATGCTGTTTCTATTTACAGAACATCATGTTGTATTTTCTGAGCCTGCTTCATCCTGAGAAACATGCGGTAACAATGCTTTTGGCCTCTTGATATCACGACTGCATCTTTCTCCAGCAGTTTTTGCTACACTGTAAATACTAATTTAAATTGATTATCAAATAATTTCCATCACTGAATATCAAATACAAGTGTGTTACTGTAGCAGGAAATTAGTTGACATTTACAAAGATACTGAAATACTGTTTCAATGTGTCGTTTTAAGTCCTAAGCAACAATAATACTGAATTATTTGGCGCACTAAACAGTCTTTGGTTCTGGTCCAATGCTTGGTGTTGCTCTGTACAGTAGACTTTACATCCAGAAGGTAGAGGAAACGAAGTGATTACGTCATTTATAATTCTTCCAGAAAGCTTAGTAAAGTGCTATGGCAATTAAAATAGCCTTTAGGTTTGCTAGTTGTTAAGGCTAATTGAGCTATGAGTTCATTCCAAACTTCTAGTTTCTTGCTCATAAATTTCTGTAACATTTTTCTTATCATGCTGGCTCTTTCTAGTCATCTTTCCTGCCTGAAGGAGGTTCTGGTATGTGTGGATTGGGTTGTTTTGTTTTTGGTTTTTTTTGTGGTAGTGTAGACTTTTAGCAAAGATAACAGTTCTGCCACTTCTAAATGTATGAAAGCTGGGGCAAAAGCCTTTCCCGTTCAGTGACTCTATGGATCTGTGCTTAAAATACTCCACTAGCCAGTGAGGCAGGAGATAGAAAGCTGAAATAGCCCCTACTGTAGAAAAGTAGATTTCAGTGTTCTGGTAAAGACTGGTTTTAGTTTGACCAAATGAGGAGGAAACTGCAAAAATACACACATGCAGTTTTTCTGTATTTTTAAGTAACCATTTAAATGTGATTTTTATCACAAAATATGCTCAAATAACTCTGGATATTAACCAAAGAATTTGCAATGGAAAAGCTGATGGTTGTGTATCCCAAATAGCATACTCAAATACTGAGTAATAACTGTTTGCTTACAGCATTTCTGCAGTTCTTCCTTTAATAGTGTCAAATAGATCCCAATGTTTTCAATATCGAGTTCTTCCACATTAACCCCAAATGTAATTAAGCAACAAAACTTTGTACAAATAGAGAAAACTAGTATATCTATGCAGTATATCTAACTGTCATGTGAGTGTGTGTGTATGTAGCTTTCTGAGCTAGAAAACAAACTTTATTTTTGGTTGACTTCAAATGCAGTGTTTTGTTAGTTTGGGTTTTTTTTTCCCCACTGGGAAAATATTGCAGCCATTCATTGGTTGTACATTATCTTTAAATCTTCCTGAATGGTATCTAAAGCTGATGGCAACAAGGTTGTAGACATTCACTTCATGTCACTGACATGAATTCAATCCCTGCAGTAATGATCTTAAACTTTTAGCTGTTTGGTATCGAGGGACTTTTAGTGGAAATCTTAGTCAATTGTTGGAACAAATACAGTGATATTAGGAGATACACATCAATGTTCTGAAAGTTGTGACATTTTTTGTTCAGTACACTGATAGAAAATATATTTATGAACTAAACAATCCATGTTATGAAAAAAGTGAAATATTCAAAATCAGTCTTGTACAGGTACAGTTAATGTACTCTGGGATTCCTAGTCTGTGATCAACAGTCTGTTCTGATTTTTTTTGATTTTTTTTTTTAAATGGGGATGTGAATTGGTGACAGAAGTGTTTTGTTGTCCCTGTACTGGGGCTTCTGATAGCACCTTTGACAGTAACTTCTTTAAAATGCAATCGCTTTTTATGTATGATACTAATATCTGTGTTTAATTTCTTAAAATCAAATAATGGAATACTAGCTAGATCTTTTGATAACACATTTTTTTCAGAAGTAGGATGCAGCACAGGAAATGGAACTGGCCCAAAACACTCTGTAGAAAAACAGGAGTGTGTTACAAGGCAACATCCATCACTGCTGACCTACAATTGAATACCTATTGTCTCCCATTAACTTCAAGAGGAAATTGAGACATTTCCAAATGCCACCAGAAATAAAGAGTATGAATTGGTTGATACAATATTTTGAAGAATAGAGGGCAAAACTGTTAATGAGCTGTAGTGGCTGCCTTCTCTAAGAAAGACAAGTTGCTTTAATCAGAAAGGTCATGCATGTCAGATAGCATTATTGTTTCCTGTGTTAGCTTGACTCTACCTCAGTCTGGGCGAATTAAGATTTCAATGAACATTACCAGTAGTTAAGACACATGTCCAGGGATGTGGATGCTTCTGCATTTGACCCTGCTGAAATTTCCCTTCTGATTTATTGGCATTGCTGTTAAATACTGCTTAAATACAACCAGCTTATATGTGTCACTGAAGCCCCTGGAGTCATGCAAGTGTTAAATTTATAGCACAGAAAATGACTCAGGGATCAGTGAAGCATAGCTAGTTCCAGCTTGGGTTTGAATGTAAAGAGTGCCTTCATCATCCCCAAGGTTCAAGTGGTGTAGTTATATTTATTAGATATGCTGGAAAGAGAATGGAAGGGCTGTGGCTCCGTTGGATGGAGATCCAATTCATTTGGGAACTGTGGATAACAATTCTCTGCAAGTAGTCAGGTGGTCCTAGAGGTTTTCTACTTGGTGATCTAGGAGGGGCTAAGAAGAGCCTGTTTGGAGGAAATATCCCAAAGGTAGTGTGTATACCAGACTGTACTCTTTTCCCCTCCTGTAGCTTTCTTAATTTCTGTGTGTGTGTAAGCTAAAAACTATTAGTTACTGCATTTAAAAATAATATTTTAAAAAGTGCAAATATATGGGAATACCTTTGGGTCTATCTTTATTTAGTATAAAACACCAGTAGTGCCAAATGCATTAAGCGTTCTTGACACACTGTTGTAGCTTATGATCTGACCCTGCATCAAGCAAGTTTTGTTTTCAGTGGAGCACTGATGGGAGGACTTGAGTGCATTTTCCTTCTCACAAGATAGTGGTTATCTGGATGAATTCCATCCTCCTGGGTGTCAGCAAATAGTTTAGGTTTGTTAATCTTTGCTATCCAGTCAGTCTGATTTATGTTATCCCAGTCACGTTAGAATTGAATTCCTCTGATTTGGGTGGTTGCTGCTCCAACCTTTAACTTAATATTTTTTTTTAGGCAAACTGAAGGACTTTTCTGGAACAGGAGCTCATTGATACCAAAACTGAGAGAAACAGTCTCTATCACATTGTTCTCTGACTCGTGAGCATCCTGACCTGCCACAGTATTTGAGAGAAGTGTTGAGGAGTAACAGAAAGCTGTATATAGGATCATCCAAGATAGTCCTTTTGTGCTTCGTCATATTTGGGTTTTTTCTTTCCTATGATTATTTTATTATACATATGCATGCAAAAAAGGAGTATAATTAATCCATTATGAGTTGGGGAAGAAATTACTTTTGTCAACTACAGAAATGGAAAAACACTGGGGGAAAGTATTTGTGGGAACATATCTTCATGAGTGCTTCACTAGTGTTTGCCAGGTTACCTACCTTCCTGTAAGCTTCTCTGGCCGGAGCAGCAAGAGATCTGTGAGGTGCCACAGGAACCCCTGTCCCAGCAGTAACTGTTTCTGTCCCAGTGCTATTGACCTGCAGTGATACCAGGCTTTATAGAAAGTCCTTCCTGTTTGAGTGGGAAGAAGGCTAGTATATAAACAGACATACACAATTTCACTGGAAGTAAAAAAGGCCCAGAAATATTAGTAGAAAATGTGTTTAGCTCACTATAGCAGCTATAAGGCTTTTTACTGGGCTGAGGTCAGGATCCTGCTCTGTGGCTACAGGAAAGGCTGACAAATGGAAATGGTTGTGTTCACAAAAATGGTAAAATGGCAAAATCGTTGTGTTGATTCTCTTCATTGCCTGGGAAAGACTGATTAGTTACTTTTCTTCTATTGGTGATACCTTATCCACTGTGATTCACTTGAGTGGAAACTGGAGGTTTTCTTTAATTTTTAAACTTACTTTTATCTTAAGGTTTATTCTGCTCTCTTACCTAAACCCTTTCTTCAAGCACGGTAAGAGTTGGGTATTCTTAACTCTTGAAACCCGGATTATAGAATCCAGTTTAATGGTACAGGAAACGAATGTCCAGATATATAGGAAAAAACCCAAACCATGTTTAGAACAGGGTCAGTGCAATTGTGTAGAAGTATGCACACCATGCACTTATTAGAAATAATACAAATTGATATGGCCTTTACCCATGGGAGCTATTGTGCTTAAGTGATGTGTGCATCTAAAAATTACTGACCTTGCATTCAGCATCACTTTTTAAATAGAAAAGCATCGATCAGCACTTCTTGCCATGGCTTATGCCTGTGCAAAGGCTGTGGAGGATACTTCTCAGAGATGGGACTGTTCTCTGCAAGGTAAGCATAGGCCAGCTAGGGGCAGAGTGTCTTTACCCTCAAGAACTATGATACTGTACAGTAAGGCTAATGCTTCATCTGGTGTGATCTGTCCTCCACTACCATTTAGAGGTATTCTCAAATATGTTTGAATGCACAGTCAAGCTGATTCTCCTCAGTTTTAAAAGTGCTGTCTTATCTATGCAGTTTGCAGTTCTAATAGAGATCTGTATTCTCTGCATAACATGGTTTTTTCATATCTTTTCATCTTCTCCAAGAAGGATGGGGAGAGTACCTGCATAGCTACTAATTAGAGTGGTTAAAATAGACCTCTCAATAAAGGAGGGAGCTCAGCAGTACTTTTCAAACCAAAACAGTTAAGGGAACTGATAATAGGAATTACAGGCCAGCTGAGAGCAGCAGCAACAGCAGAAGAGGATGAGCACAAATTGTCGTAACTGTGTCCAAGACACAAAACAAATACTCCGTTTTGGATGGCTGAGAGGCAATGCAGTCTTTGAATGTGTTCCCAACACAAGGGCAGCTATAGGATGTGATAACATTTAAATGTCAGCAGTGTTTTAGCATCTGTTGGCTCATTCCTGTCTGTGACACTACAAACCTTTTCACCAAAAGAAAGCTAGGAAATATCTACATTAACACTGCTTGAGTCTATCTCCTCCCTAACTGTTTTTTGATTCTGAAGAGAAAAAAAAGTAAAGCAATCCTAGCAAGCATGGTTATAGATCAGCTTTTGGAAGATAAAACTCTAAATCACATCGGCAAAGTGAAAACTTGGAGCTTCCTAGTATAAATGCTTTGGATCATGAAGAAAGAAATCATAAACCTCTTCCTTATGATGTCTTATGCAGGTGTGGCCCTGCTTAAATGCTTAATGGAGAAGACTGAAGATTACAAATAGTAAAACTTTTCTTTTTTTTGCTTTTACTTGCACTGTATTTTAGAAGGGCCTGGTGACTAAATCAGGGCATGATATTCAATAGGATGGTGAACTTAGTCTGATTCTCTCCTTTGTAAGAGGGGTGCCAAAATGTCACTGTTAAGCTTCTGTAGCCCAGTATTATATTGAGACGGAGCAAAAGCAGAATTTTACAAGTTGCCTGAGAACTTCCCTCAGGGCACCTGAAGTGCTACAAGTCAGATGAAACTTGTTCCAGAAATCAAAATCCTGAACCTGATACTTTGTTGTAACACCTAGTCAATCTTATACCTGTGCAACAGAAGTGATTAGGGGTGTGATTTATTTAAAAAGTAATTTCCCCCTCATGCCCTCTGTCTACAGTACAACTATTAATATATAGGTGCTGTTCCAGTGGATTATGATCCTTTTTTTTTTTTCAAAGGTTATAGTTACTTTTTTAGATTTTCTCCATGTCTTTAATTGTCTGCACTGTATTACAGTAAAAAAATAATGATTCTGTAAGCAAAAGCCCTACTAATCTGTATTCATGCTCAAGCAGTGTTAAACTAAATTATATCTGTATCCTAACCCTTGTTACTCCATCTATCCCTCAGACTTTAAGCAGGACAGCCTTGGATACAGATGTGGTACCAAGGTTGCTGATGGAGACCTCAGTGTGGGGAGCTCTTAGTGTTTCGCTTGCCCTCTAGTGGCACTTCCATGAGTGGGGATGCCCGTTGGGTTAGGATGCTCACACCCCTAATCGTGGGTGTGTTCAGTCGATGAAGGTGTAAACCCAAGGGATTTTGTTAGCAGAACATCTTTATCTACCTTGTGTTCGAAATTGGAATCTTTAAGTACAAATGCAAAGGCCTTTCCTGGTCTTGCCTGAGTCAAAGGAAATGATTTAGCTGCAAGGGGGGGAAAGCTGTTCTTCCAAATAAAGTTACTCTGAGACAAAAAATCCCAACTGAAAGTGATATGAGCATTATCTAATTCTTGTGTTGCTAGAATACTACTTTAATTTCATGTAAGTGACACTTTTTTATTGACACTTTCACTTCAGTGATTTCTGTAGAATAATGTTAATTACAATTCATTAGCTCTTTTTAATTTAAAGACATAATGAAATGCTAATTTACTTGCATCTCAGAAAATTCCCTTAGCTTAGTCACAAAAGAAATAAATATTTGTTGATTTGCCTTAATGCAGAATCCTTTTTCTCTAAATTGTGTTTTGGTCTGTTTGATAGCTAAAACTATCTTCTGCCACCCACACTTAAAACTTGTCTACAGTGAGATTGTTGCACCCTGTTTTCTAGAACAATGATCAAAATGCCAATTCAGATTGCAATCATGCAGCTGAATACTGATGAATGCTCTTTGGTGCTAGCTACCTTTTGCTGTTGCTACTACACTGTTAACTATTGTTATCTTTCAGTTATTCCATTAAGAGCTGTTGTGATCACTGTGCAAGTCTGAAGTCTTTGATAAATCTAACTGAACTTTAAAAAAACCTCCTTGTAAAGTACTTCCCTTTACTGTAAAATCAACTGTATCAAACTTGTCCTGCTTCCTTCTCTGAATAGCATGGATGGTGGTCTGTGCATGTGTAAGACGTTCTTAAGGACCTTTTAAGTATTTCTCAGTCAAAATGGTCAATTTCAAGATGTTTCAGCCCATTGTGTCTCTGCAAGTTCTTGTACTCTCATAAATACAATTATAATCATATGCTTGTTTGTGGGTTTTTTCCATAACATTCTTGCAATAAAGATTTAGTATGTTTTCTTCTGATATAGTGATTTTTAGACATAATGGACATGGGAGCATTTTCAGTCTTGAGGTTTTAAGTTGAAACAGTATCACTAAGAACCATTTCATTGATGCTGGCACTTTAAAATTATCTACATTGACCAAGCATTTGCATAAAGTGAAAATAATTGGATGATTTCATATTAATTACATGCAAAACACTAAATCTGCACAACTTTAAGCACTTGAACACTGAAATAAATTCATTAATTTAGCTTTATTAGGTGTTTGCTGAACGTATAAGTAAAGGGTAGTGTGTGTGTGTGTGTGTGTGTGTGTATATATAGTGGGAAACCCATAACCCATGAACAAGAGTGGAAGTACAGGTGACTGTCCCTGCCTGCATTCAGGAGTTTGTACCTAACAGAAGACCCATATGTCAGTTTTACATCAACTTTCTCCTCTGTTGACTGGAACCATGTTGATAAACAGCATAGTAGACTGATATGTTGATGAATTTGTGACTTCATATGACTCAGTGTTACCAAGTTATTGACACTCCAATAACAGAAAAGAATGCTGTATGAAGCTTGCTTGTGGCACCTGAAATTGTTTTTAGGATGGATGCTATTGATTATGTCTGTATTCAAAGTAACTTCTCAATCATTGGAATGAGAACATGTATCATGAAAATGTTTACACGTTCTCAGGTGCTGTTTTTGCCAAGCTTCCTCTAATTTTGGAAACTAATATGGAAAGTCAATAGATTTGCATTTTTTGTCTTGTTTTCCAAGGCTGATGTGCACTTGATTCATAAATAAAAATTCATTTACATGCTATACCATTAAATTAGTCTTTGAAAAGAACAGAAAGATTAATGCAGAAAGTGTTGTATGGTATTGTGATTTAACCCCAGGTGGCAACTAAGTACCAGGCACCTGCTCGTTCACCCCCCCTTCCTCCTTGGGGGGAAGGGAATTCGAATTGGGAAAGAGGGGTGGAGAAACAACCCTACACACAACATAAAGCTTGTGGGGTTAGATAAAGACAGTCTTCCTAGGGCAGCAAAAAAAGATAAAATAATAATAGAATATACAAAATGAGTGATGTACAGTGCAGTTGCTCACCACCCACTGGCTGATGCCATGGCCAACTTACTCCAGTTTATATAAACCTGTATGTCTTGTGCTAAATCCAAATTTCAGAGCTACACCAGCTACTAGGAAGAAAATTAACTCTATCCCTCTGGAAACCAGGACACTGGTATAATCCTGTCCTTCATTTTCCTTTTAAGTTAATTCTCTTTTGTCTGTGAATGACTGAGATAGTTAGGATAGCCGTAATGATGCAGCAACGTAAGGTGGATGTTACGGTCCTTACTGAAGACCTTGATTAAAACTCATGGCCAGCCCAAGGCAGCCCTCTTAATTGCTGTAGTTGCATCATTGTCAGCATCTGCTTGGCTGGGTAATAGCATATCTGCATGAGCTGTTACTACGTTCAAGAATGCTTCAGCAGCCAGATCACTGGAAAAATGTCTCTTCTGGTTTTCTGTTTGTCAAAGCACCTGGTACAGGCACTTCTTTATAATAGGCATGTTTATGGAAAAGCATGTATTTACTAATAATAGCAAGTGTATAGCAAAACTCCTAACTTGATTTACTAGCTTCAAGGAAGTGATTTCCATAAAATGTGGCATATATACTCACTTAACTGAGGACTTTGAGTTGTGATGTGATTCATTCATATCCATGTATAACTCCTATGTGCTTTTATATGGCACAAATGCTAGCCTGCTAGATTCTTTCTTCTCCTCATGAGTTGACCTGTTTAATTTCAGTAGCAGACATACATACCGAATCATGTCATCCTAGGATACGTATGTCTGTTTATAGAAAAGGAATTCCAATCAGATAGCAACAGAAGCTAGGATCATAACAAGAGAAAGGTGATGATACAGAAAGATTAACCAAGTGACTGCCTAGAAAATAGATAGCCCAGCCATAAAAATGTGCAGAAGATTCCAGAACTAATGATGCTTTTTTCAGAGGAAAACCTGGGAAGGAGGGGATGGGTGACTGCAGAGAGGTAGCTCAAAATCAAGCAATGATTTATGAGCAAGTTCAAACTGTGCTTAGATGTCAAAGCTTATCACTTCTTGCCATGCACAGTGTTAATGGAGTTTGCGTTTTCTGGAGATAACTGAACTATTTCTTCTGAAGATACGTAGGAAGGCATCAGATCCAATGAAAGTGAGGCTGACTGGGTACATATGACTGTTATCCTTATAAATAAAGTACAACTCCAAAAAGTGAATCCACTGCCATCTAAGGATCAGGAAATACCATACCAGAGACTCTGGGGGATGGTCCCAAAAGGTAAATTGAGTCTATAGAGCTGAATCTCCTTAGATTGCTTATTTGATGAAAACAGGGAAAATACAGAGTTTAGAAAAAAGTTTTGATAGGCAAAAGTTAGCATTCAGTGATCAGTATTTTTCTCTATAGCCTCTCAGAAGTCTCTAACAGGTAATGTACCAGAGAAAGGAGATGACCAGTAAACTGTGTTTAATGTGGTCAACCTCCAATACTGCTACTTGGTCCTGAACACTGAAAGGACTTTCAGGAGGACCTCTGGCAGACAGTGGGTAACAAACACCTTCAGAATCAGTTATTTCTTCATGATGCCCTGGAGCTACCTTTCTTATCTTGCTAGCGTTAACATTGTACACTGTCTCTGCAGAGTAGTAGCTTTGATGGTAAATTGGCAAGAAGTCCGGTTAAGGAAAAAAGAAAGGAAGATCACGTCACTGTAATACATGCTGAAGAGCTGATTTGGAGGGATGGAGGTCCTAGTGGATTTATATCTAGGAGTCAGGGTACAGAAAATAAATCTCTGATGTATAAAGAACACTTGGCCATAAATGAATGTGAATTAATGCATGTATTGATAGATGAAGAATTTTCTGAGAAGAAAATTAATTACCTAAAAGATTTCAAGCAAAGCCTGAAATGATATATAGCATATGGCTAGCCCCATGGGAATTTCTCTTGACCCTCTTGGTAAAACCTGGAATGTCTGTTCTTTCTGTGCCAATTCATACAGCATGACACCTGACTGAATTATAAGTTTAGAATAATTTTAGATATAAAAATAAACCTGTTCAGAGAAATAACTTTGCTCACAGTGTGGGTCCTGAGTACAATGAAGTAAAGAGGCAAGTAGAGATAACTCTGTTTTCATGAGTAGTCTCCACAAGCTGTCACTAAAAAATGTTTAGTGACCTTGCTCTTAATCTCTTTTTCTTTAAAGGGAGGGAAAAGATTTAATAGGGTTATATATTTACACCAAATCTTAAAATCAAATATCCATAGTAATATGAGTTTCTTGTGTATGTCTTACTGCTGAGGATTGAGAGTTTAGTCACTTTTAAGACTTGAAAGCATTTCAGTTTGAGATGTAAATAATGTCAGTGTTTTCACACCCACTATTTAAGTAGGTTTAACAGCTACGTCCTCAAAACCGCAGCTACTATGACATTTAATATGGAGGCATCACATAAGATGGACTTTTTTATTTTCAGTTCCCTAAGTTAGCTTTTATCTATCACCTAATTTTGCATCTCCAGGGAAGTCTGTACAGAGTTTGGTTCCCCTAAAAAAAAAAAAAAAGCATGGGTTTTGAAGAGGTTTTTTTAATGGTAAACTAGATTCTGTAGCCATCAGAGGTAGTGCAGATTTCCCAGGTTTTGTTACCTCATGGGACTTAACATAAACCAGTGGAGACAGGTGAAGATGTTGATAGGTCTTTTTTCTACTTTTTTTTTTTTTCATTCACAATGTAAAAATAAAACTTCAAAGTAGAAAACCAACATTTATTTAGCATGAGTCTGCAATGTTCATAGCAATTGCTAGCTGTTAGTCAGTTATTAACAGTTAACAAAACTTACAATCTGTATCATGTTGAAATCCAGTTTTAAATGCATGAAAAAAATTTGGAGCAATTGAAAGCAAACAAAATTTGAACACAAAAACCCAAATGGTAACATTCTCCTAATGATAGTAATACTTCAGGAAAATGCTACTGCATCTGCATTTCCTTCATGCCTATTCAGGAAGTATCAGCTCACTAGTTTATTTGGTCTTTTTATCTGTGGCTGGGTAGAATTTGAAGTGTAATTCAATATACTTAAAAAAGCAAAACATTCATATATAACTACAGTCCTCTGCAAAATCATCAGCAAAGACTTCATAGAAAACAATAGAATTGATGCTGGCACTTGTTTTCCCTTCCAAATGTCATGAAGTTCAATTGTATAGACTGAGAAATCAAGTAGAACTATATGTTGGGGGAAAATAGCAGAATAAACAGTTTCTAAGAGGCATTAAGAAAAGACCCACAAAAAGGCCTAATTGAGATGGAAACATAAGTGTCTTCTGAACAATACTAGCTGCAATGGCCTTCAGAAGCTAGCTAGAATGTCCAAACTCTAGCAAGCCATCAGCTAAAAGGACAAACACATGCATTTTTAATGTGCCTCATTTGGATCAGTCACATCCTGGCCAGTGTTTCTGTCTCCCTGAAAATAGTTTATGAAGCTATTATAGCACTTTAAGAACATAATTTCTGCTTGGAGAGAAGCCTCTGAGTAGATCAAGAATATTGTTTGAGCCTTTTTAAGAGGTCGCATAAAGCGGCAACTTCAAAAATTATGCAGATAACTATGTATAAGTCTTGCCTTAAAGTCTTTCATGACTCAGTTTGCAGCTGTATGTGTACGTGTTTATTTTTGCTGAATGCATTTGTCATTGACATAATGTTATTTTAGTATGCTTTGCAGTGCTGGGGCGGGAGGGAAGATGCACAACTTTCTTACAATCTCTGAGCATATTTCGAAATGACAAAATAGCGAGCTCTGAATATATCCATAGTCATATGGGGAAAAACCCAACCCCACTGACATAAATAGAAACTTACAAAGGTTATGGCAATTGTATCAGGATTGTAACAGGTCCAGTCCTGTTTAATATCTTCATTGACGACCTTGATGAGGGAATAGCATCCACCCTCAGCAAGTACGCCGATGATACAAAGCTGGGAGGAGTGGCTGACACGCAGGAGCACTGCGCTGCCATCCAGCAAGACCTGAACAGGCTGGAAAGCTGGGCAGGGAGAAACCGGTTGAAGTTCAACAAAAGCAAGTGTAAAGTCTTGCACCTGGGAAGGAACAACCATTTGTATCAGTACAGGCTGGGGGATGACCTGCTGGAGAAGAGCTCAGTGGAGAAGGACCTGGGGGTCCTGGTAGATGACAGGTTGGCCATGAGCCAGCAGTGTGCCATGGTGGCTAAGAGAGCCAATGGGATCCTGGGGTGCATCCGGAGGAGTGTAGCCAGCAGGTCAAAGGAGGTGATCCTCCCCCTCTACTCTGCCCTGGTCAGGCCCCACCTGGAGTATTGTGTCCAGTTCTGGGCTCCTTGGTTTAAAAAGGACAGGGATCTCCTGGAGAGAGTCCAAAGAAGGGCTACGAAGATGATTAGGGGCCTGGAGCATCTCCCCTATGAGGATAGGCTGAGTAAGTTGGGACTCTTCAGCCTTGAGAAGAGAAGACTAAGGGGGGACCTAATTAAAGTCTATAATTATCTTAAGCGGGGGATGCAGGGGGAATCAGCCAGCCCCTTTTCGGTGGTCTGTGGGGATAGGACAAGGGGCAATGGATGCAAGTTGGAGCACAGGAAGTTCCGCACCAACATGCGGAAGAACTTTTTCACAGTGAGGGTGACAGAGCCCTGGCACAGGCTGCCCAGGGAGGTGGTGGAGTCTCCTTCTCTGGAGATATTCAAGACCCGTCTGGACGCCTATCTGAGTGATATGTCCTAGGGAGCCTGCTTTGGCAGGGGGGTTGGACCCGATGATCTCTTGAGGTCCCTTCCAACCCCTATGATTCTATGATTTTACTTTTAATTGTCAGTACTGGCAGTATATTCACACAATGCTCTCCCAGTATAGATTAGTAATTTCTTGCTGCCTCCAAAGTCTTTGTTCAATTATGTCTAGGAGAGGAGATTTCCCTAGGGCAGCTGATACGCAATGATCTCTTATAGACGCTAACCAGTGTTGCCAAGGGCTGAACTTATGCTGTCAGGTCAGATTTTTAAAAGGGATCAAAACCCAGTGTGATAATCATGTTAATATTTGGTGTTGAAATGGAGCTGAATGTATCTGAGAATCTTGGCCTGGGTTTGATATTGCCAACTGTCTTGTGAATTGTATAGGTGAGAAAACTACCAAGTAAGATGCATGAACTTTGGAAACTAATGAAATGAACATTCAGTAAAAAGCAAAAATATCTGTACTGCCCAATTAAAAGTTTTTACTTAAGAGTTTGTGGTGGTTTGGCCCTGGCTGGAGGCCAGATGCCCACCAAAGTCACTCTATCACCCTTTTCAGCTTGATGGGGGAGAAAATATAAATTTTGAGAGGTTTAAGAGTCGAGTAAGGACATGGAGAGACCATTCTGCAATCAGTGTCATGGGCAAAACAGACTCAACACAGAATAAAGGAAAGAAAAATATCTAATTTATTACACTACACACACAGTGGAACCAGAGTTGGATGAGAAGTGCGACCAGATCTTAAAGCACCTTCCCCCCACCCGTCCCTTTTTAGCAGACCTCAGTCATAATTTTGCTTCCTTTTTCACCCCTCACCCCCAGTTGTGGCACAGGAATGGGCAAGGATTAGAGGTTTTGGTCAGTTCCTCACAAGATGTTCCCCTTAGTTGGGGGGAGGCATTCCTCACACCATTCCCCTGCTCCAGCGTGGGGTCCCACCCACAGAGGACAGTCCTTTACAAACTTCTCCACCGTGAGTCCTTCCCACAGGGCTTCAGCTGTTCACCAGCTTCCCTGGCATGGGTCACTTCAATGGGGTGCAGTTATAAATTGTAGAATGTCTCTCAGGCCCAGATTGCTCCAGCCTGGTCCTTCATGGAGTCACAAGTTGTCCCCATCCCCAGCAAACCTGTTCCTGTGTGGATCTCTTCCTCGCTCATCTCTGTATCTCTATCTCCATGGGCTGCAAGTGTTGGCAGGAGCTTGCTCCAACA
>VZTU01030996.1:5705-15884 GCA_013400835.1 Zapornia atra | reverse complement strand
TGCGGCCGCAGGTCCCAGATGCGGGCCCAGCACCGCCACGCCTTGTTGGGCACAACCCCCTCCCCCCCCACCCGCACCGAGCGCCTCCAGGGCAACCAGCCATCATCTTGTGGCTGGCTGGAGTCGGGGGCAGTGAGGCGGTGTTGTTGCGGAGCTGGGCACAGGGCTCCCCCTCGGCCGGGCGGGAGCCGCCACTGTTGTCGCCACACAGCAGCTCATCGTGCTTGTCCGGGATTTGCCGAAATGGCCACAAGCCGCTGTGCTGTGAATGTTCATTTTGCAGTTTTCACACCAAACTTGGGGAACACAGCAGAATTTACGAAGGTGTCTCTCTTGGCCGCAGCGATAGCACTGGCCTCCTCGGCGTGGTGATGGCCGAGATGATTTCCGTGGCCTCTCGGCCTAGCTCCCTTACTGCCTCCATTAACATTGCCTGTGGCTCTACCAGCACCCTGCTCATCCGATCTAACATTACTTCTATGGTTGCATCAGTGGGCAAATGGACTGGGAACGCTAAAGAACCCTCCAAAACTTTTCGAACCATAACAAACTGTTAATTCTCCACCGCTTGCTCTAAGATGTTTTTCCAGTTTATTCCCGGCACCTGGGGCCCTTTTTCACAAGCCGGCCGAGCGGATCCAGCTGCTCCGGCCTCACTCTCCCTTTCCGGCCGAGCTGCTTCGGGAGGGGGAGTAGGGGGAGTACATTGCCGCGGGGATGGCGACGGTGGCAGGGCATCAGGATTGCTAGCTGCTGCTGGCGGCTTTTTAGATACCAACACGGGTTACCAACAGGGGGGCCAGGAATGCAATTATTCCCAAACAACAAATCAATCGCAGGAGGTTCCTCCAACGGGTTAACTTTGGGAACCCCGCCTGCCCCGCCTCCTCCCTGCAACCGCTCCGTCGCGACTGCGGCTAAACTTTTTTCTAACTGGTATCGCTTGATGCTGCTAACGATACCCCACCAAGACTTCATTAATTTTTTTTCATCAATTACCAAATCCCATTACTAAATCCCATAGTACCTCCCCCAACTTTCGCCATTCCTCTATAACAAGGAGGGAATCAGGGTCCTGGAAGCACCCCTTAGCATGTCCCTGTGCAACTAAACCGACAACTGTCTGATGCAGTTTACTCCCCACTTTTCTAAAAAGCATAGATGATAAAAATCCTAGGGCTCCAGCTTAAATATCCTAGGGCTCCAGCCTAAATATCCCTGGCAGCCCTCTAAGCATTACTGATGCCCCCCACAAATCCCAGCAATCAGTAACACTTTGCAGCCCTTATCACAGGCAGCCCCCTCACAGATAGCGAGCTTCCCCCTAATTCAGGAAGCCCAGGTCACCGGAATGCTTTTCTACCTGTGAGGGTGCTCTGTTCTTGACCTGCCAGTCGCTGCACCACCCCGGCACTCTCCTGCGTCTGCCGCTCCTGCCTCGGTCTCTTGAGCCTCGGTTGCCATAGCGCCGTGGTGAGTGATCGAATGCCCACTGGGGTACGGGTCTGATTACGTCGGGGTCACCAAATAAAACGAGACGGCGGAGGAACACTCGGCCAACTCAATATGAGTGATAAAGCAATGTTCACTTTATTGCCTGAACAGCGCAACTTTATATATTTGCAGTTCCCGAACTCGCGTTCTGATTGGCCGGAGCCCCCTGGCAACCACAACAGGGTTGGTTGAAACCCCGAGGGCGACACCTATGGGCCCACTCCCCGGCAGCTGGTCGCTCACGTTTTTCCCGCCAAGTAGAGGCGTATGTGCTTCTCGGCAGGTAGCAGCCACTGGGTGAGGCATGACTGAAGTCTCATCTCGCGAGACAGACCGATCCCTTTACTCCAAAACCGCGCTGCTTCAGCAGCGCCGCTATTAAACAACACTGTGCCAGTGCCTTTACTCCAGCCAAACCCGCTTCAGCAGCGCCATTCCCCAACACTTTCATGGTGATATTAATAAATAGGCATCATCTTTGGAAACCTCTCTAATGCTACCTGGCTTTAATTTCAAATGCTTTTTTTCTCAAAATAAATGTAATAATTTAAATATTCTTAGAAAAACATTTCAATAGAGAAAAACTTTATTATGGAGCACAAGTTCGGATAGTAGCTTTTAATAAATGAAAAGTTTTGCTTCAATGTTTTGATTAAATCACATAAAATAATTTTTATTGATGATATTGTCATAAGCAGAAAGCTTTAAAGTAGTTAATTTTCCACTATCATTTTGATTAATTTGATTTTCCTTATATTTCATTGACACTTTCCTCAATGTAAGTATAAAAAAATAATGCCTACTCATGTCATATATTGCAAGAATTACTGCTCAAAACAAATGAAAGCATAGGAAAAAACATCTTTATAATTAACCTGGTAAATCCTATTTTTTTAATGCACTACCAAGTGGAAGGATTGCATTGTGTCTGATCCATTTGACTGACCGCTCAAAGTCTAAACAGCAAAAATGGTAAGACAAAAATGGTCATTCAAGATTTTTGTTTAATTGGTTACTATAACATGATTTTTTTTTTACATATGCATTTTATATGCAGTATGCTCCCCAGTGATTTAAAGATGAAATATGGGAAAGTTAATGACATTTAGATATAGCTCATTTCACTTAGAACAATGTTTTTCACATACTGAGAATTTTATTTCAGTAAATGTTCATTGACATGATTTCTCATCAGCACCGACAGATAAGTAAAAAACAAAGAAGTCTTTGATAATACAAGTTTAAAAATATCAGTGTGGGATAGTTCTGCTTGTATCTTGATGTAAGCTTTCATATCTCCATTCTGAGTTTGTACAGACTTTCTAGTGGTGACACAAGCTAGAATTGACCTTTGCATATGCAGTCACTTCCAGTTCAATAAAACTTGGTGACAGTCTTCCACTGAGATTTATGTGCAACACCAAAAAGGGGTGTGGTGGTTTGACCCTGGCTAGAGGCCAAATGTCCACCAAAGCCACTCTATCACTCCCCTTTCAGCTGGACAGGGGAGAAAATATATATTGAGAGGCTTAGGAGTTGAGATAAGGACAGGGAGAGATCACGCTGCAATTAGTGTCAAGGGCAAAACAGACTCAACACAGAATAAAGGAAAGAAAACTAATTTATTACACTGCACTGCACACCCAGTGAAACCAGAGTTGGATAATGAGAAGTACAGCCAGCTCTTAAAGTACCTCCCCCTACCTCTCCCTTCTTAGCAGACTTCACTTTATTCATGACTTTATTTCCTTCTTCCCCTCTCCAATCACAGTGCAGGGAGGGACAGGGAATGGGGGTTTCAGTCAATTCCTCCTGAGTTGTTTTCCTTCTTAGCTGGGGGGGGGAGCATTCCACACACACCCCCTTTCCCTGCTGCATCGTGGGGTCCCACCGACGGGAGACAGTCCTCCACAAACTTCTCCAGCATGAGTCCTTTCTATTGGGGCATCACCTCCTCACCAGTTGTCTCAGCGTGGATCCCTTCCATGGGGTGCTGACCTTCAGGCCCAAACTGCTTCAGCCTGGTCCCCCACAGAGTCACAAATCCCCCAGCAAACCTACTGCAGAGTGGGTCGGTCCCTCCACAGGCTGTAGATAGAATTCCTGCTCCCTGTCTCCATCCATGGGCTGCAGGGGGACAGCCTGCTTCACCATGGTCTTCTCCACAGGCTGCAAGGGAATCTCTCTGTCCAGCACCTGGGATGCCTCATCCCCCCCTCTCCTTCTTCACTGGCCTTGGTGTCCGCACAGTTTCTTACATCTTCTCACTCCCTTGTCTGGTGGCAAAAAGCAGCTGCTTGTATTTTTTTCTTCTCCTAAATGTGATTCCCAGAGGCGCTGTGACCATCACTGATGGTCTTGACCTTGGTCAGCAGCGGGTCCAGCCATGACCCCAGTTGGTGTTTACTCTACTGGGCCTAGGGGAAGCTTCTGGCTGCTGCTTGCAGAAGCCACCCCTGCAGCCCCTCCTCCACCAGAAATTTGTCACGCAAAATCATAACATGGGGATAGAGTACCTGTGCTCCACTTGGCTGGTAGGCACTGCAGCTAGGTTTCTCCTGGCAGGGATGCTGCCTGCAGTCACCTGAGCTCCATGTACCCACAGGGAGCAGTTTGCTTCCCAGCTGCAAGCTAAAATCTCTGCTAGTTTTTTACATCAATTAGGTGACCTCACAATATAAATGAGAAGGTTTTTACAACCTTCTCTCAGACAAGGCAATAATAATCACTGCATTTTATATGATAGAGTGTTTAAACTGTCAGCATGGAAAAAAATCATACAAACCCAATGCCAGTAATTCAAGTCGTATAAAATAACTATTAATCTTTAAAAAAAGAGAAAAAAATTACACACAGTTATCTAATAAATGATAAATTAATACTTTATTCAACATAAAAGAGAAGAGAAGTATTAACATTTTACCCACATTTACTCTTTGACAAGCTATTATGAAACCACTACATTTTAGGTTTACCATGTTTATTCAAAGCCTTGCAGCAATATGAAAATGTGTAATGGTTTTGAAGGACATAAGTGAATGCGTTTCTGTCTGTAGATGAATGTCTTGTATAAATAGATTATATACAGAGAGGAGGACTTTTTGTACTACTTGTTTTCAATGATTTGCACTGACAGTAGTTGGACAAAGTTAGTTGGACTGTAAATATCTAGTAAGTTCCCTGAAGAAACATATTTCCTAAACTACCACTTTTTTTCTTAACTCAAAATTCCACAATCTTTGTGCACACATACAAGACAGTAATTTGTGAATATCTAGAGTACAGATTTCCCAGAAAGTTTTAACAAGGTTAAAAAGATCTCCATGTAGTTCTTCAAATTATGGGGTTTTTTTTTGTGCTCAGATACAATGTTAAATATTTGTGAGAATATTTGTTGCTCCAACAGAAATAACAATTTGTCAGCAATCCAGAGTTGCCAACACCCAGCATTCCAAGCTCAGGCATCAGTCTAAAAAAGAAAAAAAAAATAAAATTAGATAAGATTAATTTATAATAAATAATTGTAGGTTCTTTGTATCAGCCTTCTGGTTTTTCTGGAACAGAAAAGAATGAAATAAAAAAGTCTTATATTATCATATGACCTCAGGGAATTGAAGATTTAAGAAAAATACCAATTATGATGAGTCTTGTGGTTAAGCTGCTGAAATAGTACATCACATTGTTTTCTCTGACATAATTCTTAAAACATTTTCCATTTATTTTTGTTTCTCATATTTAATATTATATTTTATATCATATTTCCCTTAGGAAGCCCTTAGGTAGGCATTCATGAGGAAGCACATGCATGTTCATTTTGAGTTCTCCTAATTACATACTCCTAAAATAACAACTGTTTAAAAATTTATCTCCTAGGCAGGTCAAAACATTCATCAATTCTTTTTGGATGAGTAGATTTAAGATGGAAGGACTGGTTGAAATCTTCAAGACATAGGAATTTCACCCTTATTCTTTGTGCAGAAATAAAATGGCTGCCTTTACCCACCTGAAAAATAACTGCCTTTTCCTTTTTTCTCTTCCATAGGGCAGATAATAAAATGTATGAGGTCATTAGAGACACAAAAAGAGCTTATTAGGATTAGAAATGTTGAATGATTGTTAAATGATTTGTATGTCTAGAGGAGAAAATAAAAATATCACTAGTAGAGAGGTAATGAGAAAAGATGCATAATTTCTTCATTCTTGTTTATTCAAGGAAAAAAGGTACTTCTGACATCATATTGGAGATGACAGGATACCACATGCTCTTACTGAATGAACTCTAATGAAAAAAAACCCAACATTCAAAGAGAGGAAGCTTGGGTGTCAGGGATATAATATTCTTCAATGTAGCTTCATTTAAAATACAATTAGGAAGTAATCTAATGCTTTTTATCCTTTGTGGGCTTTGCCTGTAGTTAATATATTATGTATAGTCCTTACTTTAATTTGTGAACCATTAGAAAAAAAATCTGAATCTGTGGGTTTTTTTGTTGTTTTTTCCTGCTTGAAGCTTCAAACCAATTTGAATATTTCTTTCAGGAGAAAAGCACGAACATCATGGAGAGCTTGACTGACTTGAGATCAAATAGAACAGAACTGGAAAAAATCAAATTTGCCATCTGTTCTGGGTTATTTCTGTGTGGAATTGAAAAAAAAATTCTTGAAGCAAATTCTTGACAAAAAAAAAACCCTCTTTATTTTCAGAATCAAAACTTGAACAGTTATAACATCCATAAGAAGTAAGAAAAACCTTTTATTAGTGCAAGACCATTTTAATGATGCAACTTAATGTCTTTTTTGTGTGCTTGGAGAACTGAAGAACAGGACTTCAAGATCTTTGGAGCAGGAGTCATAGATTCTTAGCTAGCTAGCCTCTGGATCTTACTGAGTTTCTAAATACCAACATAGTACAGAGGTATTTTAAATAAATCATGAGAGTGATTAACTCTTTTATTTCTAAATAGCAAATTTGTACAGATTAATAAAGTCTTAGAGATTCTTCTGGCGAAAGGGAGAGTGTCTATGGACTTCTCAGTCATACAAGCTGTACAAAAGTTTTCTAAGCTAAACATAGAAAAAGCTGCAGTCACTTTAATTATTATTAATTAGTCCTTAATCTGGACAGTGAGAGTAAGGAATGTGATCTGTATGGCTTATCTGTGTTCAAAAAACACACTTTTCATATATCTATAGAGGCATTATAAATTTTTCAGATACTTTAACTTAGATGACTTGGGAACACAGCAGTTTCATATGGACTGATATGTTCAAAAACCTCAGACAAAACCAGGTTGTATCTAACAACATCAACTCTCTTCAGCGTGAAGTTTGTTGCTAGAGCCCAGTTAGTATCTCAAATCAGTTCCATCTTACTACAGCAATGCTTTGTTTCTCTTTGCAATGATCTTTATGATCTGAAGCTTGTTGAAGCAAGCCAAATCTCTCATTAAAATCTGGTTTTAGGTACTCAATGGAGATGGATTTAAAAAAAAAAAAAAACCACACTCATCTCCTTACCCCTCACCACTGTTACCTGAGCAATGGTTTTGAAACCTGTGCAGAAGTTATTAGCAGACAAAAAAGTTGGAACAACTTTCTTTCCACATCAACAGTAAGTCCTCCAAGATGCTACTGATGCTATTCAGACCAAATCTGTGCCACATGACGACAGAATGAAATAAATAACCACTTACGGATTCAAGTTGGATTAATGACAGCCTGTAGATCCCAGAGTGTGACAAATTATAGTTTGCTGCTGGCAGCAGGAGCTATTCAAACAAATATTTCTGCATTATGACAATTTCTTAAGGCTTCTATAGAGTTCATGTATAATAGGAGAACTGCCAACAGGGAAGATTATTAAGAAACTTAGAAAAAGATTTTCATTCTGTGATTTCAGCAATGTCTGTAATTATCAACATAGCCTATTATTTACTAAGTGGTTAGTTGTACATATGAGACCTTTATCTTGTACTGTAATTGCAGTATATAGAAACAATATACTTTTTATGGGTGACTACACACAAGTGGGTGGTTAAATGTCATTAAACCTCTTTGGGAATATATCTATTTATGAATAAATATTTTCCATTTTCCTTTTAGAAAATTTTACTGAATGACCCTTAGAAACAGATGCCAAATAAGAAATTTTTGTGTAACAGCAGTATTACTTTAAAGCATGCCTTGCTAAGTACATTAGAAACCCTGCTGATAAGGAGATTTGAAACTTGACCACAGATGAACACTATATTTATCACTACAGTTTATGTCATGCCTCTTTTAAATCCCTGTTGGTGCTCATTGCATTTTGTTATTATATATTGCCCTCACATTTTCTTTTTGGATTTTTGGTGCTTTTTGGTTGTGTTTTTTGGGTGCGTGTTTGGAAAGGTGTTTATTTTCTTTACACTAATTGCTTATTGTCAGGAAAGCATTACAAATTTTGTTTTAATATTAATATGGACAATCCTAGGACTTTAAGTAAATGCCTGTCAACTGAGTATTTTGACTTAGGAAGAACATCAAGATTGAAACTTGCTAGGAAAGGTCTGGAAATTTAAAAGGAAGATTTGATTTGATTTGGAGAGAGAATTACCAGAAAATTATGCAATCAGACTCCATCCAAAAGGAGGGAAGTTAATTGCAGCCAGTCCTGACCTTCAAATAGAGATGCAATATTACTTTAGAGCTCTGATTCAAATTGCTGGTATGGATCTGCAAATACATTTCCATGTCAGGCTCTGCAAACAGACAAGACAAACCTGCTGCTACCTTAAAATATGATAATTAATAGCACATATTGTTGATCAGATAAACTTCTCTAAAACAATGTACTTGATATAACTATCTTTCTCTTAGATCTGTTATGTTTATCTGTTAAATGTTTATCTGTTATGTTACAGGTATATTAGCATTTTATTTTAGTATAACCACTTTGGACTATACAGATAGAGGATTGCAATAGGGGACGTCATGGTCTGTCCCCATCTCTTCTCCTGAATATCCGCTATAGATAGTATAGAAAAGGGGAAGGCAGCAGTTCCTTTGCCACTACCAACTTTACATCTGGATCTGTTTATTAGCTGAAAGAGCAGAGTGGATCAATGCTGGACTGCTGCACACAGAATGCAAATATTTTAAGTATTTCATGTTGTCTCGGCAGCACTAAGTGACCAGAGTAAAACGATGAATACAGTCAGAATTTTTTTCAAGGACCGAATCATGAGTAGGTTTATCTTTCTTAAATTAAGATTTATTTGCTTGATCAAGTGTAATATTTCAAGTTCACTGTTGACCATGTCTGATACCCTTCCCCACAGTGATTAATGAAATGTTCCCACAGTGATTAATATTATGTGGAAAAAAGGATTATTGGTGCAAGTAAAATGGCTGAATCCAGCTTTCAACTTCCTAAGTGGTCTGCAAGAGGATATAAAACTCAGTAAGACAGCAGATGTGGTTTACTAAGTATATAGATTTAAAAAAAAAAAACCCAAAAAGCAACATTTACCCTGGTGTTTTTCTGTTTATTTGTTTGGTTGGATGGTTTGCTTGGGTTTTTTCATTATTTTTTGCCTGACGAAATTGTATCTATTTAAATTTGACTGTTTCCGGTACTTCATTTCATTACAGCTTAGCCAGCTTTTCATCAGCCGTGTGATCTCCACTATTTACTGGCAAACTGCAAAGCAAAGGCTCACTGTCCTATCTGAGGAGGTATCAGCATGTACCTGCAATCGTACTAACACATGTGTTTCTATGTATGTATAGGTGGATACACACATAAAATGTTGAAAATAGCTATGTCTGTATAAATGCAAAAATAACAGTTGGCTATAAAATGAACAGCTGTTATTGCCTTCCTTACATGTCATAATGCAATGTTGAGACATAATTACACAAGGAACACGTCAAGAATTTCGTAAACATTTAGTGTACATAAATGTCACTTTTGTTCAAGCATTACTTGCTTTGTGTTTGGCAGGCATAATTTGTGAAAGAAAATACATTAGCATTTTATTATTTTAATTTTATTTTTTTTACATTCATATGTTTTCTAAAAGAACAACCTGGAAGACCTCCAAAGTGGCACTAACAAAAGTATCTGTCACTCATGCTCTTAAGCAAGCTGGTTGTCATGATTTGACCCTGGCTGGAGGCCAGACACACACCCAAGTAGGTCTATCACTCCCCTTTTCAGCTGGACAGGCGAGAAACTATATATTGAGAGGCTCAGGAGTCGAGATAAGGACAGGGAGAGATCACGCTGCAATTAGTGTCAAGGGCAAAACAGACTCAATACAGAAGAAAAGAAAACTCTCTAATTGATGACACTGCACTGCACATCCAGTGACACCAGAGCTGGGTAATGAGAAGTGCAGACAGATCTTAAAGCACCTACCCCCACCCCTCCCTTCTTCACAGACTTCACTTTAGTCAAGATTTTGCTCCCTTATTCCCGCTATTGTGCCATGGGGAGCAGCAGGGACTGGGGGGATGGGGGTTTTGGTCAGTTTCTCACAAGATGTTCTCCTTGGTGGAGAGGGGGGCATTCCTCACACCCCTTCCCTGCTGCACCATGGGGTCTCTCCCATGGCAGACAGTCCTCCATGAACTTCTCCAGCATGAGTCCTTTCCCATGGGGCCTCAGCTCTCCACCAGCTGACCCAGTGTGGGTCACTTCTA
>VZTU01030994.1:0-13699 GCA_013400835.1 Zapornia atra | reverse complement strand
CTGTTTTTCAAAAGGGTGGATTTAGGCTTAATTATGTGTTGGCAAAACTACACAATTTCCATTTTGGATGAGGCACATCTAAAGCTAGCTTGGAGGTCTGTGCTACATGGCACACTACATGCTGCAAACAAGAAACACCACTAGCACAGCTGAGCAGTGTGTTAGAGTTGGAAATAGTAGTGGGTGTCAGCAAAACCAACAACAATGTTCCTGACTTAAGGAAAAAAAAAAAAAGAAAAAAGGTTTGGCAACCTAGGTACAATAGCTGAAATAATGCTGGTGTTCTCTCTTTAGTAAGTCAGAAAGATTTTATATATTTTCATTGTAAGCTTTACCCTAATTACACCTTGAAAGAATGAGAAAAAAAATCAAACTTATTCTTGAACACATATTTGTAGAAGAAATAATGATTCTTAGCAGCCATGGATTTAGAAATGTTGTGAGTTTTCTCTTGAAGATGGTTTGCAGTCTTCAAAATAAACTGATAGCCCCTTCCAACATATTTATTCTACTGGTTATTATTTTGTGGATCTCTGGAAGATGTGGACTGCTCTGACATCATCACTGGAAGACTTCATTATAAAGGAAGCAGTGTCCTCTAAGAAAATGTTTTCATATTCAGCAAACTGAAGAAGGCAATTTATTCCTTTCTGTTAAATTCAGAACCCTTAGAAGTAAATGTGTAGATAACAAAGGTAAATTTGGTATTCAGCTGTTACTCTGCAGCCTTCCCTTTTCCTCCAACAAGGACTACACACAGATCTAAAAAGATTATACCATTTGCTCTTTACTTGAGTTGAATAGGATGGCTGAAGTAAGTCTGTGTACAGCTGTTCTAGGGCTTTGTAATTCTTTGTAATTTTAAGTATTAGAGTGCTCCATTCTCAAACTAGAGATAATTTCCTGACTACCACTTAGCTTATAAAAATCTTAACCTGCTCCAAACCCAACAATTTGAAGGCGTACAAATTCCTGGAAGTTATTATCCTTCTTTCCATAAAAATGTACAAAACAACAGCAGAATTGAAGCTAATGGTTTAAAGAAATGAACAAGGAAATGTCCCTTTCCTACATATCATATGTAGTGAAAGTTCATAGTTCAGTTTAACATCTTTGCAGCACATAAAAGATGAAACGGTCATACAGGTTTCTTCCTTGCTGCACGGAAGGTACCCATATGGGCAGGCAGATGTGACATGGGGCCAGTGAGAGACCTGAGGTCTTCAAAAGGAGCACTTGGAGACTAGTCTGGATGCTTTGGAGTGGGGAAAAAAAAACCCAAACAATAGATGAATGCTTTGGTAATTGAATCCCGGTTTCAGTGATGATCAGAACACAAATAAGAAGAAAAATTAGTCCAGTCTGGCTGCAAAATTGATAATGTTTTTCCTCTCTATGTTTAGGTCAGAGTCTATGAGACCAGAGACTAACTGATTTTCTGTTTAATTTTGAAATTAGTTTCTTTTATTGTTATTTCTCTGTAAGGAATATGACCATAATGGGCTTGCAAAAAAAGTTTTAAGGGGTTTTTTTTTAGTAGTGGTAGATTCTATTTTGAACTATATGATTCATTAAAAGCAAAAAAATAAGCATAGTACTAGTTTTGAACTCTAAGAAGCAGAAAAGCCTATATTTTCCAAAAGGAATACTATGCTTTGTAAAGATTGATTCAAGCAATAGAAACCACAATGAATGCTTAGAATATATCCAACTAATGTTCAAAATCTATTTTAGATGGCTGTGATGGATAGTGACACAACGATGTTTGTGAAAACATCTTAATTTAAATTCATAAATTTTTGTAAATAATTCTGTAAATGTGAACAAACTGAGAGCTGTGAGCACAGGAACAAAACAAAGACAATGTCCTTTATTACTTTGATAGGCAAGGCTATTCAGAGGAAATATTCCAGGCAAATATTGCCATGGTTCAGGATATGTTACTGTGACCCTACCTGAATAACCTTAAATGATTTCTTTGTCATCCATAACTAAGATAATCGTTTGGCAATAATGAGGTCACAATGCTGAAGTCAGGCTGTCTTTAAGTAGGAAAAGCACAAAGTCTGAAAGAGAGAAAATATACTTATTTCAACTGTAACATCATATGCTCTTATCTCAAATTAGTTATTTAAGGAAAATAAATATTTAAAATAATAGTGAAGACTGAGTACATGAGATTGAGCATTGATTTACAATACCCGTTTTGAATTAAAACCTTCAGAAGAGCTCAGACTAAGCCCAGATTACGCTTACTTCTAAACTAGTTCAAATTATTTGACTTGAATTATTCACACTCTGAGCTTAAGCAGTGCAGAGAAGCCCTTAATGGGTCCAGGTTTGCAACCCTTTCTCTCACATAAGCAATGCATATTCTTTTAAATGCTCTCAATTTGTTCACTGGACCTCTATGTGTTAGTAAAGATCATAGAACCAGGACCCTTGTGCTAATGCAATATAAGCATGGAAACCTTAAGCATTAAGTATCCTGGAGTGACATTACAGTGCCAAACGGGCAAAGTTCTCAGAACAGAAATGTGATGTTACTTTATCAAAAGTGCTGCCAGGTCTCATTGCAGATCCATGTTAGGAAGTTGACTTAAAAGCATGTATTTAATAATAGGTGGTTATCCATGCAGACATGTATCAGCACTTTTAGCTGGTTTTGTATACTAAAACTTGTTTGTTTATGTTAAACTCCAGCCCTACACAATACTATAATGGCACAGATAGCCAGCATCACACATTATATGACTATTCATAGGAAGGGTGTTTGTTGCATATTCTGAAAAACAGCATTTGTGGCAGTGTCAAAATAGGCAAATCAATGGCATACAGGTATCCTAGAACAATGGGTTTTTTTCCACAAATTCTACCTCATTGGTGTGAGAGGAAAGTGGGGAAATGTCAAATTCAGAGTGAAATATAATCCATTTTCTGGAAGTGCTCATAAGATACCTTATATATGTGGGGTTTTCCAGATACGCAGTTTATGAGCAGCCATATGTAAGTAAAGGGTTAATTTCAACAAAATACTCAGTTATTGTACAGAGTCAGAACTGAAAAAATAATTTTTTGCACACTTGGGTCTTTGAAGTAACAGTAATGTGGTGGAAGTCTGGATCAAAATGAAATAGGTAAGTCAGAATCTGATTTATATTTTCATTGATCTCAATGGAATTGAGCACGTTCAGTGTTTCCAGAATTGATTTCCAACTGTAGACAATGCTTTTGCGTGATAAATACCACATTTTTGGTGAGGTCTGCACAAACCATAGAACTTAAGTTCCCAAGATACAGCCCATCCCTCATTTCAGTCCTGCATTATGCAAGCCATTAAATGCATTTTCACTTTGGGCTTTCCTGCAGTCTGTAGAGCCATTAATGTTTCCTCATGTGTTTAAGTGCTCTCCTAATTAAGGGTCATAGTAAGGTTGGTTGTTTTCCAAATTACCTTCAACAAGCACAAAGCCACTGTACTCACATTGGGTTTCTACCAGCTACAAAGAAATGAAGAGCATCAGATTTCCTCTAAAGAAGGGGTTTCCAGATGTTTTTTGGTCAGTCCTCCATCTACCACTTTTTCCTCCTCTTAATGCTCCTCTCCTACTAATGAACCTCAGGCCAATGCCCCTTTCTTCTGATCATGCCCAACAAATCTCTTGCAGCTTTCTCCTTGTGGCACAGTCAACTCCTAAATAAAGCATAAGGTAATAAACTCAGGACATACTTGGGCTATCCCTGGTCATGTATTTAATATTGGATTGCTTTGCTAGAGAGAAATTTGCCCTCATGGTTCAAAACTCTGTTTTCATCCCATGCTCTGAGCCTCACCAATGTGTTTTTCCACACTCAGACTTGAGGCCTGAGGCAAATTCTTCTCTCAGCCACATTCATTACGAGTGGGCAGAACTGAATGCAACTCATTTACTTTCTCCTTCATACATATGGGATGCCTGGTGAAATATCACATTAAGCAAGCTATGACAACAACAGTTTAGTCCATAATAATCCATTCCACGCAAAGAATGAAAATTCAGGAGGGAGACTGGGGTCATTTCTCATGGTGTTTCACATGCAGTTTGTGTATATGGTTTTAGTTTTCTGATAAGCAGAGACCCTGTGCAACTTGTTAAGGAGCTGCCCGAGAAAACAGTGCCTGTTTTAGCTTTCACCACAGTAAAAAGGACTCCACTTTTTATTTAAGTAGAGATGGGACTAATGATTTATCTTCATTCCCAAACTGTTTCACTAAATGCAAGCACAAAGATGCCAATCCCTTACTCTTCCTGACCAAAAGGACAGATAACCCAAGGACTGAGCTTCCTTACATCACTTTATTTTGTGCTGCTGAGCTGTAAACATTTTTCCTTTGTTTACTTTTTGGATATGTAGCCAAATAATTTTTCACAGAAAATTCAATTAGAATTACACAAAACAGTGCATAGCTGAAGGATAAAAAATGTCATTATGTGCTATTAGGGAAATGTCATCTTTATTAATTAGTGTAGGTGTAGTTAAAATGAGAAGACAGCCTTGTAGTTAATTGTCATAATAGAGTTTGATTAGTATTGATTCCTTTTAAGTAACAAATATCTTTCCGAACCACTGATTTAGCCAGGTGGAATGATATGATCTTCCTAGAAATGAGAATCAGGAATTAGGCGAGTTGGAAGGCACTGAGAGCAGATGCTGATCTAGATTTCTTGAGGTTAGTGTTTTCAGAGTTACCAAAGCAAGTGTAGCGTAACTCTTACTGAGGTATCCTTTAATATACCAGTATCATAAAGGAAAGGGATCTGACCCTGCATGCTCTGATGACACCTCATTACACTTCACTTTACTGGCTTTCTTTCTGCGCTTGTGGATATGACTTTTTGTGCATATTATTGGTCTTGTTAAAAAGTTACTAAATACAATGGAGGGAAACAAGCCTATTTAGTTTGCAGGAATTAAATTTATTTATTTATTTGTTTATTTTTACATTAAGTTGTATGCAGAGCTTTTGGCTGTTAGACTTAGCACATCATTTTTCAACCCCATATCTCAAATTAACTTCACCCAAAACAGGCTGAAAAAGTGAATTGGCTTATATCTGCTTGAAATTGTGGGGGGTTTTTTTCAAACCCCCCCCAAAACAGTGAACCTTTCAATGACTATTGACCAAATAACAAAAAGCAATGGAAATTAATCAGATGTGTGTGTGTTTGTTAAGTTTTACTGCAAACATTTTCCACTCTCCTTGGTGGGCCAACATCATCCCAGGTTCAAATTCACCAAGGTCAGTGAAGTTCTACCAAAGAATAAATTGGCTTGTTAATTTTTAACAGAGTGCTAACGGAAACCCTGATTGTATTTTGAAACTACAGCTCTTTGCTTTCAAAAAGAAAACAAACAAAAAAAAAGGAGAAATATTTATGCAAAAAGAATAGAGAGGCATCACCTAGTTAGTAAATTACATACTGGTGTGAGATTGGGCATGTTTACTAGTGTAGTTTTAAAGTGTTTGGAGAATGTATACATATTACTGAAGGGGGGTTTGGCACTGTCACTTGATATCTGGATTGCAACAAGCATTTCTTTTATTACTGACAAATAGAAAGCATGTGTTTGGCATTATTTATTGTTTTCTGTGGAGCATGTGTCAAGATCTGAAAGTGTGTATTTCACTAGTCACGTACTAAGTTTAGTTGTTATAATTAAGTTGCTAATATCTGGCATGGAAACCAGTCAGTGGTATTTGATTTGACAGTTTAGGAGTCTGACTTGACAACTCTGGATGCTGAGGGGGAGACAGTCAGCAGCACATTGAGATAAACACCATCACTTTCTTAACGATTCAAGCCACATTTTCCCAAGTAGTCATTAATTCTGATCCTTACATTTCTGAGTGAAAAAGCAGAAACTATCCATCAGTAATCTCACTTAGCTAGAGCTGCACAAAATGTTGCTTGGCTGGAACCACCAAAATTAGGGCATGTTTTGCATATAGTTCTTTTTGTGTGTGTTGGGGCTATTAAGATTCGTTTTTAAAGAATACCATCAAGATTTTGAAACTTAACATACAGTCTCCTCATAAAATGGTCATTTCAACATTTTCCACTATGAATCTAAAATTCCTAGAAAGGCTGGTTAAATAGTGATGAAGACAAACACAGTCATAAAGGATGAGGAAAAGGCTGAAGTACTTAATGCCTTCACTGACTCAGTCTTTAGTGGCATGATCAGTTCTACTCTAGATGCCCATACCCCTGAGTTGGATATTAGAAAAAAATTCTTCCCCAAAACAGTTGTCAAGCACTGGCACAGGCTGCCCAGGGCAGTGGTTGAGTCATCATCCCTGTAGATATCTAAAAGATGTGTAGCTGTGGTGCTTAGGGGACATGGTTTAGTGGTGGACTTGGCAATGGGAGGTTAATGGTTCAACTTGGTGATCTTAAAGGTCTTTTCCAACCAAAATGTTTCTATGAAAACTGAGCATTTCTATTCCATGAGAAAATTTCACAATTCAAAATTACATTAAATCTGTGTTGGAATGAAAATAAATTACTTTGCAGCTTAGAAACAAATGTTTCCAAGGGAATTATGTTTTGTTGCATTTATTATCACTCTTACATATGTATGTATGCATGAATAACAGAAGAAATGGCATTTCAAAATGTAAAACCAAAATTATTATTCCTAACATTTAAAATAGCATCTGACATTTAACTGAAACTTTAGGCAAGTAACTGTGTTTCTACAAAATATTTTTGTTTTGAGAATTTTCTTTCAACAGAAACAGAGTTTCACAGAAATTTAGACTTCTTGCAGTATTTCATTGCAAAAATGAATATGGACTATATATCCCGTGCTAAAGTAGCTGGCATGTTATAAGTGTTATAGACACAGTGAAATTTGGAGTTACATCTTACCATTTGGGAACTTTTATTTGTCTCTCTTCGTAATGTTCTGAAGAATTCAAATTATTCCAAATACATAGACATGCAAATGAAAAATTGCATTAGCTTGACAAAATACTCATAGTGGTTGAGCTGATCAGAAAGCCGCTATTCATAGTTTTTTGTATATAAACGATAAACATTTCATGTAAGTCAAAAGGCACAAATGAAGTATGTAATCCTAAACTGCATCCATAGCACTAAATAAAACAGGCCAGGGAACAAGTCTCTGGCCCTGGGGCAGAGGAGCCTGGCACAGCTTGCATCTGCACAGCTTGAACTGCTAGCTAACAGCAGCCAAAACTGCTCAAGGAGCATCGCAAGCATCATGGATGACTGCAAACTAGTGCTCCAGTCTACCCCAAACCATCTCATGGACTAGCAGGTACATAACCTCAATGACTCTTGTAAATTTGCCTCTACTACGAATTAGCTTTATAGTCAGACAGAATATTTGATAGCTTACAGTAAAAAACAGCAACAGCGTAAGTCTTTAAAGGCCTGGAACCCTGTTAGTACCAATAAACTGAAAGCAAAATAAGTGATAATACTGTCGTGTAATGATAAGTGGAAGGTAATGTTTTTCAAAATTAAAATTGGGAGCTATGTACTGAAAATTACCTATCTAGGTGAAACAGGGAGCCATATGCTTTAGTAGCATCAGAGCACTCTCATTCTTCCTAGAAAAGAATTGAGTCACTGCATGACTGAGGAGATCAGCAACGTGGCCAAAACCCTCTCTTCTTATGTCTGCTTCCAGTAAAGGTATGTTTTGAGGCATGGGGGAGTTTAGCCCACTCATGGCAGTTTTTCCCATCACGGCCATGGCCACAGCTCCCTATTTTGTCTGATCCTTAATTTTCCCATTTTTTAGTCCTTCTAGGAAAAAATAAACAGATTAGAAGGACTATGGCAATGAAAGCTTATCTGGTTAAAGTTTTCAGGAAAAAAATCCAAATGAAACAAAACAAAACAAAAAACCAACCCAACAAACCCACCAAAAAACATCTGAATGACTTTTCTAGGCTCAAGCAGTGATAATGGACCCCACCATCCCCTGCATGAGAGGATGGGCAATGGTCTTTCCACTATGCTGTTATTCAAGAGAAACCATTTAATTCACAGATCCAGGGCCAAGAGAAGTTTAGGTCCTGCTCCAAGGCAAGCCAAGGAAACCAGCCCACATGTAGGAAGTCACACCAAAAAGCATTCCGTGGAAATTATCTGAGGACATCATATAGACCTGGCCCTATGTGACACTATGGGGAAAACTCCAAGTGGAGTGCAAGACTTCATATCCATTTTATCTTACAATGAAGTCCATTGTGCATGGCTATTTGTCCACATCATGTAGGTAACTGGGTCTTGCATATAAGTCCTGTTTCCAGGTAATAACTTTTATCTGGTACCATTAATGACTATTGACATTTTTAGCATTTTATTACAGAAAGTATCTGCCAGGATCTGTCAAAAGGAGGCAGAAAAAGCTCAAAATACTTGAACCTTCCAAACAGGAGACTTTTCCTTTAAATATTTGTAGTGCTATCAGTCACATTAACATTTTCCAGCCGCTCTTGCTGCTGGTGCCCCTGGTTGAAGGTGCTCAGTTATCTGAACTAGCAGGGCTTGCCCAGGTGTGACCGAGGGCAAGAATTAGCCCATTCATTCCACAGTCTCAGCTTCTTTGAGGATCCCTGGGGAACATATTACTGGCAACGGGTATTTGTGGCACTTAGTAGTTTCATGTTCAAAGCTGAATACAATATCTTACTGTGTAAATCTCCTAGGATTAACACTTTGATTAAATCTGAGACTGGACATGCCTGCCCAGGAAGAATGGGGAAGAGTTTGCTTTGTGTCTGCTTGTGCTTTATAAGCCTAAGGGAGGCAGAGCGATTTTCCTAGACTACTGGTTGAGCTGAAGGGGGCAAACTGCTAGCCCCTTTCCCAGCAACATGTGACTGGTTTCTTCTGAGAGCTAAAAACTCAGAAAATGCAAGCATGGCACAAAATACATTGAAATGGGAACTAATCCTTTATGCCTCATTTCTGCTGCTCCAGGTGGAGGGAGCTCTGCCTGAGGAAAAGGCAGTCGAATTTCACCCACTGCACACTGCCAAACTGGAGATGTCGGCCAGAAATATTTTGGCAAGTGTGTTACTTATCACGGTCCAGAAGGTGTTATAACACAGTGAAATTGTGGCTGTTAAACACTGGAGTCCGACTCTGCAGAGCGACGTTGTGAGGCCACCATTCCAGTGTTTAAAAATTCCTGTCACACATGGCCTTATCAGATGACCTTATTTACATTCAGCCACAGGTGTCTTTACTCATACTGCATGACTAAGATGGGTGGAGATACCTGCAGAAAAGAACTTTTCTTCATTCATTTCCAAGATCCACAATATACAACTTTAGCTGGGCAAAGCAGCCTGGGTTAGGGGCTCGGAAGCATTGAGTACTGACTTAATTGCTCCTACTGCAGCTGATGGGAATTTTTTTAATGTTTTGAACTCTTTGAAATCCCCTTGCATCTGTTTTTTATATGTTCAGTGCTTAAATCTGCTTGCTGTCTTCGGAGTTCTTTTACTTCAGCAAGCCTCCAATTTAAAAGTATTGTTTTTGTGTGAGTAAAAACTCAGGAATCATCTTTCTTATTAATTTATGTCTTGTCCTTCGATTCTTCTACAGTGAGGTGTGAGTCTCCATACAGCTGTAATCATACAACTTTCCCATGGATGAACTCTCTTGTGTCTTATAAAGACTGTGCTGTAGGATCTAACATTTTCATGGAACTTTGGAGAGTATCTTATCTCAACCAGTGTCTTCTAAAGTGACAGGCAGAAGAGAGGAAAAACATGTGATAGATCATAGACAATGAGGGCAGCACGCCTGCAATTCCCTAGAAGGCCAGTTTATGAAAAAACATTTATGGAAGGTGGGACACATTTAACACGTTATTCAAGATTTTCAATCTAAAACAGAGCTCTTCATTGCAAATGGACCTAATGAGTGTTTGTGAGTTTTGCAGATGGCTCATATGCAGTACTGGACACCTGCATAGAAGATAGTGGGTGGGGGCATCAAAGTGATGTCTTCTGTCCAGCCAGTGAGTCATTTTCGCTCCAGGACCTATCCTGTAGGTCTCTGTAGAACTCTCTTGCTCGTGTTTTCCATAGCTGCCCCAGACACCTGGTTTTGTGAACCCTGAATGTTTTCTTTCACTGAAGCAGAACCATAGAAAATTTCAGAATAAAAGAATTTTCTGTAGGGAGGGTGAAGGAAAAAATAAAAGAAAACAAATCGAAGCTTCAAGTTAAGAACTGCTTGTCCATTGTATTTGTAGCTCTCAATTTCATTTACATCTACTTGGTCTCAGTACCGTTCCCACTCCCAATCTCAGCTCCCTGGACATGCTCAGAGACAGCATCTCACATTTCCTGAAATCAGCTTTGGTGAATCCAGCTCACGGGTTGTGCTGCCACTGCCAGTTTGTTTGCTGATTTTATTTTTTCTGGATTGCATCTGAGATATTACTCATCAATATGACTAGTCAAGTGATATAACAAGTATCACCCAGTGAACGCACGCTTGTACTTCAGCCTGACTAAGCCAGCTGTCAGGGACAGCAACAGCTGCTGATTCATAAAAGGAATGGAAATATTTCTTTGTTAAATCAGAGCACATCCAACAAAATCTGTCTTAAATAAAAACGACTGACTACAGCTATGCATCAAATAATCCCAAGTGGAAATCTGGGGGCAGGGAGGAGTTTTAAACCAAAAGTTGCAAGGAAAGGGAACATTGATTTTCTGGTTTAATTCCCCAAGATTTATTCAAAGTCCAATTAATTTAACACAAATCCCAATATAGGCAGGTGACTCTGCTAGGTGAAAAAGTCCACATACAGTTCACCGCTGTCTTCTGTATTTCTCATCTCTTGAGGTGTCGCTGCCCTGTTCCTTTCTTAAAAACGATAATCATAGCCACACTTACATACCCTCATTTTCACAGCCCTAACTACAGTCTACATAGGTACAGGATCCTCATGAAAGCTGTTTTTCCCTAATCTCTCTTTATCGTCAAAACAGACCTTCAACTTTGCAAGGTGCAACATCATCAACAAGCTTACTGTGGGCCAGCACATGCCATGCAAGAGACTTACTAGCATCTGCATAATCCATACAGTAAAGGATTTAAAAATCAGGACCATCAAAATTCTTGGACCTTCTATCAACACTTCTCATAATATATTTGTCCCACATCAAAAAGTGATCTTACAGGAACCATAAAGATTAAATAAAACAACCATCATGTACAAGAATGAATTTGGCAAAACATTCAGTAAAGGATGGGGATGTCAGTCCCAGGGAGGAGAATGTCCTCCATGAAATTACATCACTAATGTCTCACTCCTGAACTTAGTGGAAACCTAAAGAATAATTTCCTAAGGTGAGTATGGACATGAAAATCATGGACTCAGTGGATATATTTGTTTCATCCTACATAGTGATTTTTCTCTTCCAACTAACCACTTCAACGGTGTTATTTCATAGGTTTAAAGCATCTTTTCTTTGCACTATGGATACCAAGTACATTTTTTTTTCTCAGTTGATTAATTAGAACAGTTGCTTTTTTTCTTTTTTTAAATTTCAATTTGGAGTATTCATTCTGAAACTATATTGAGCACTGAAATTTGCTTTTTCTTCTTAGGACTGTCTGTTTCTTTTCCAGCTTTTTCAGTTGGTTTTATAAAAGGTATTATCTTAACTTCTTATTATTCTTTTTTTATTCCACACCCAAAATCATCATGACCGCAAGAATAGAAATAGAACTTTATGTGTCTCTTTTTCAGACAGAAAAAAGTATAAAATAACTTAATATTTCATTCAGAATCGTCTAGGCCTAGAAGTAATAATTACTGATGTTCCACATAAAAACTTTATTTGAAAAACTGAAGGGTCCAGAGATCAGCAATGATTTACAAATTCAGTTTGTTATGTTTATTCTATGCTGTCATACAGCCACACAGATCCTCTTGCTTTCTGAAACCGTAACGCTTTTCAAAGCTAATCTAATTTTGCAGTGGTTGAAAAGAGCAGCGTGAGTGTTTTTTACTCTCTTAATGTTAATAATAATGTGCTTCCTTACATATTAGCGTTCTCCTTAGATTGAATGATGGCTCTTCAATGCTTCCTCCTAGAAAGATGCCTCCTGCACATTGGAAAGAAGTATTTTCCTGTCTATGTGTATTTTATGTTCCCATATAATATTCTATAGTGTCAGAGGTGTGCTAGAGTTTACAGAGAAGGATGCAAAAACCCTTGAATGAAACCTCTGGGCTGCAAAACATAATTTCTGCTTGACAGAAGAGAAACATTTCTTGCCGCTCAACTATTGTTGCTAGAACTAAGAGATGTTATATCATGACAACACTGTGAACAAATTGAGGGTCTTCCATGCAGTCAGATATAATTCTCTACCAGGAGGTATGTTTGCCCTTGATATTTTTAGTTCTGTTTTGATTTTGCAAGGCATTCCCCTTAGCAGGTTAGTTAATCTGTCCTACAGAAAATGGATGTGTTGCCAAGTTTCTGTTTAAACAAAGAAGGAAGTGAATATGAGTTTGCTCTCTGAAAAGTAAATGGGGGAAACAGCCTTCCGTAAGAGGAGTGATTGTCTAAACTGCTAGTGCCGAAATTCTCTCCACTGAAAGAATATTATGATCTGTCCTAAAGAGGATAAATACCTTTTAAAAGAAGATTAATGTATTAATAACCTGCTTCTATTATCTCCTCAGTATATAGCCGCCTGTTATAATGGTGCCTTTACTGTTCAGTTATTGAACTTCATTTGGTAGACAGGCAAATAGCATATCCCACAATAAACCAGCCCTGGAGTGGTAAACATTCTGTCCAGTTGCTCAGGGCAGTCTTTTACCTAGGGTGTAAGCAGAATAAGTGTAAAAGTAGTAGCATTTGAAGAGGGTTAAAAATGTATGTCTCTTTAGAGTGTCATCCCAGCTTTCAAGTGTTCTTCAGTGGGAGGAAATGTACTGGGTTTAATACATCACAGCATAAGGATCTGGTACTACTTGTGTAATGGGAACAAAATAAGGTCTAGATAATAATAAAAAATACGTATTGTATATAATGGATGAGTATCTTATTAAGACCAAGGAGGAAATAATATTCCAGGGATTTGATCTTGCTCTGTGTTGTCACAGGGCAATTTCACATTGACTTCTAAAGACGTAAAGTCAAGAGTTCAATGAAAACAAAAACTCAAGTAATATAAGTATCGGGGCTTTTTCTATGTAATGCGTACATAAGAGTCTCACAAACCAGCGCAAATTTTATAGCTTCCGTGGCTCCATCTGAGATCATGAATAAATAAACACATGTATAACCAGAAGCCAAAAACTCAGCATTATTTATCTGTGACGCAAACACCGCTGATTATTATGGATCTCATGTTGAGAAACAAAGACATGACCTGTCTCATGAAAACTGAAAACCTTGATAGACAATTTACTCAGATTTGGGCTGATTTAGGCTGGACAGACCAAAAGTACAGTGACTGCCTCTGCAAAGATGAGATATAAAAGAAACACAGGAAAAAATTCCCCTCTTAGTTTTGTCTTTACTCATTGCCCTACTGTGCAATGTAGTCTGCTAGGTTACTACTGATGCTGGCTCCCTAAATGCAGTTTTGGCCCATCCTGTTCCCATGGACAGAACTGATGAATGGAGATAGTT
>VZTU01030993.1:217-24601 GCA_013400835.1 Zapornia atra | reverse complement strand
CGGGCTTTCCCGCCGCCGAGCGCGCGGATCTGCCCCCTCCCCTCGGCGGGATGGGAACGGGGAGGGGAGAGGCCGCGCCTCAGGCTCGGCCCAGCCTGTGGGCGCCCGTCGGGGCCCGGCTCGGAGGGGAGCGCCGCGCCGCTCGGTCGCGGTTGCTGAGGGGAGGCTGCTGGAGGGGAGGGAAGGGAGGGAGGCCACGGGGCGCGGGGAGCCAGCGCTTTCCCTCGTTCCCTTGTCAAGTGCCCGTGCAGAGGAGCGGCTCCGGATCCCTCTCCCGCCCCGGCGCGGAGGAGGCGGTAGAGGACGGGACCCTCCCGGATGCGGTGGGGAGAGCAGCAGCTCCTTCCCGGCCGTGACGGCGGAGGGGAAATACTGCCATTGTTCGCAGATGAATAAAAAAGCCGCCGAGCGGTAACAGTTTCTCGTCCGCTCTTTGCGGGGGAGGAAGAACTCGTGCAGCTTTAAGCTGTTGGAGAAACTATCTTCCTGGTTTATTTTTTAACATTTTAATTCATTAATTCGCCTAGCGATTTAAAAAGTCACGCAGCTCTTGTTTAGAGGAGGAGCTCTGTTTTGGTGAGCAAGTGTGGATGGAATAAACAGAACTTCCCTGGATTACAAGTAGCCCACTTCTCTAGCGCTTTTTTTACCTCTAACCTTTCCCCAAAGGCCCTGTGCCTACTTTCTTACCGAAGTCTGGCATTTATATCAGTTTTGTGTACCATCTGTCGTGTTTTGCGATTTTTTTGCACTTCTCTGGGTTGTGTTGCCCCAGATTGCATTGTTCCTGCCCTAGAACATAAATAACCGAGAACAACTGAACTTTCAGTGCGCTAAGTGATGCCCAACTGTTTGCCTGCCTGCCCTACAGAGAACTAGGAAATAAGTAATAGGTTATAGAAGTCACGGTTAACTTGGATCGCTTCTTAAAACTATCTCAGGAAACTTTGATTCTTTATATATTTTTTGATAAAGTAATTCAGAAGATTATTAATTTCAAGTCTTTTCATTATAAAATAATGCCGTAGTAGAAAGTAGGTGATGGAGAGAGCTGATTTGCTCTTAGAAATCTTCAAATGTAGACAAGCTCCGTTATAATTGGAGACCTGCCATATGAATTTAAATGGTGGTGAACCCCAGCACAATTCCACTGAGTATAAGAGTTTCTTCAGTTTCTTAAAGAACTTGTTTTTGTTTAAATCAGTTTACAGGTTAAAGCCTGATAACAAATCAGGCTTTTTTTTAAAAATACTATTTGAATCCACTAGTGTCTGAGTAAGTTCTTGTGTACAGAAGGCCTCAGCGTGATCTTGTGCTAGGAGTATAGTGCAGACAGGTACTGCCACAACAAAAGTGATGGGGATGCTCCGTTTCACTCGCATAGTCCTGGTCTGCTCAGGTTATGGTTAACATTGATATTACCTATAGCTGTAGTGTAAGGAAGGGTGATTAGAGATGTGAGTCTTGTAATAATTTGGTTTAGTTGATTCCAGCAGTCTTGGAACTCGTCTGCTCTTTCCACTGTATTCACGCTGATTGCTTTCCTTGCCGGGGCTGCATTTGTGTAGTCGGTTCTGTTTGTGAACCTTGCAAAATACTAGGCAAAAAAAGTGAGAGGAGGCTAGTGCCCCTTTTCTCTCAGCTTAGCTTTGGGATTTTGGTTTGGTATTTTTTTTTGTTGTTTGTTTGATTTTTTTTTTTCCAAATTTTGCTGTTTGTTCTTTTCCAAGTTTCATTTTTTGTGACTTTCATTTTGGCTCAGGACTTATTCAGTTGAACTGTATTATCTTAAAATCGAAAGTTTTACTGTGAGATTGACACCTTTGCACTTTCCCATTTCCTTCGGTCAAGTACAAGAGAAGGCTGGTTGTTACTACCAGCAGTATTACTACCTTTAAATCTGATACACTTGCGATGGGTTCTCTAGAAGCTTCTATTCATGAATTACTGCTTCAAATTTGAAGCTGAGAGCTTAAGTTGATAATAGGACATGGCTTTGTGTATCTGTGGATGGTTGAAGATGACAACTGAGAAAATACTGTAGGGAGAAAGTGATTTGCATTATTAATTTACGCAGTGGATTGCATTATTAATTTGTGTTTATCTTACAAACACCATATTGGTGAGGAGAATTTTCTGTATGTTTAAAGCAGTAAGTTACCGTTTTTTGATTGTGCTGCACTTTGACTTACCAGCATTCGTTTGAGTTGCACTATAGGAAGCCTTTCCACTAGTTTTGCCAGTCGCAGGGACTGAAAAATACACTGAGTAGCTTTGTCATTCTCCGGGGTGCAGTATAACTGTCTTTCTACCGAAGCTAGGACAGAACCTTTGTTTGCATCTGTAGTAAACGGGCCATTTAGGACTTGTGGCTAGATGCGCTTCCCTTCATTGTTTAGAGCCTCAAGTACTCATCCCTGAGGCTCTTCAGTGATTTCTCTTAAAATGCCTTTTTCCAGGAGAAGGGGGGGTGAGGGGTAGGGTTTTTCAGCTTGATTAGTGCTAAATGAGCCAGAGGTTCTAAGGGTGAAATAAAGACCACAAAGACATGAGTTTACAGGGTGGCTGAGGTGGATGACAACTGTCTTATACTGCATTTAGTGCTGGTTGCGATGAGCTGGCTAACTTGACTTCAGAGTGCGGTCTTTTTTAGTGAAAATAAATGCATATTTCCCATTCCATCTGGAGCTCATAAAAAACCTGTCCGTATTGCCTCTTACCCTTTCATTAACTTAGTGTTCATCATAATTGTATTCTTTCCTTGAGCTTACAGCTTTACTCAAGTTGGGTCCCACCAGTTTTGTTTTGTGGATTTTTAATTGTGCCCTCTCCCCTTTTATTTTAAGAACGTGTTTGAGTCATTTTTCATTTTGTTTTTCTAAGCTGGCTTCCCCATCTAGCACTCGTTTGTATTTATTTCAAGTCTCATCTTGAGATGAGCGTCTCATAAACGTAGTTCCTGCATAGATTGCTTTAGAAATAGGTATTTCTTGTCATATTTCACTTTGACACGTTACCCTACACGGTATAGGTTTTGCTCTTCAAGAAACAGAGATCTGTGCTATACGTGTGAACTGCATTATCTGCATACAAATAGCCTGAGGCTGGCATTCTCTTGATGGCAGAAGACCACAGTAGATTGGGGTGCTTTAGCAATACTAGGATGTGTTTTTGCTGATACTGAAATAACGAGGAGCCTGTGTTGTGAGGCCGGCTTAGGTCTGACTCAAGGTTGCCTGCAACTTAGGCCAGGAAATTGAGTTACTTGCCTGCAGTTGTGAAGGTGCGACCATGCTTTGTCAAGTTCTCTGATGCTCTGAACAGTTTTGGATTTCCAAATTTGTTGGTCTTGTGATTTCTGCCCCACGCCCCCCCCCCTCCCCCGCAAATAATTGGATAATAAAACCTTGTTCTTATACATATGTGTGTGTGTATATATATATATAAATCCTTCTGACCGAGCAAGGGATGCAAAACAAATGAAGGATCTTTTATTGCTCTGGAAAAGCATTTGCTTTGTTTATACTCTTAATAGTACGCTTGCATAGTTGCGTTGTGGTTACGTCGGAACATGCATGTAGTGTTCTAGTTTGATATGTAAATGCTAACAAATTAGAAATGAAAGAGTTTTGACTTTGTATTTTGTAATTGGATAATAAAAGTGATTTACATGGAGTGAGCAGCAAAAGGGCTAATTACCTGGAAAACTCTGTGGCTACAGATTCTTAGGAATGTGCTAGTTACTCTCTTGATTTCCTGTCAATAACACAGAGAGGAAAATATTTTTGTGTAATAAATAATAAGCTAACATTTAATGGCCACATAAACCAGGTTATTAAAAACCACCTTTCTTTCTGGAAGACAGTTGTCTCATTATGGGAGGGGATGGACGCATCGTTGCAGATTAAATTTCTGCTCAGAAGGGCAGAGCTGCCCTGGTCATAAGAAACATAAGCTGGCAGACGTGCACGTGTTATAAAATGCACGTTCAATGTCTTGTTGCATCTGTATTTCGTCAGTTCTGTGGCCTGCTGACAGGGGCCTAGGGAAGAGATAACCTTTGTATATTTGCAAATACCAAACTACAAAGAAAACTTGAGACCGTCTCATCTGGTGCTCCTAAGGCTTGTCCTAGTGCAGACAGCCATACTGCCTACGTTTATACTTTCAACTGCCTGTGAATTTTTAGTTGCTCTTATTTGACAAGGGATCAGATTGCCTAAATTTTAGTGATATAGACTTGTAGAGCTGAGAGTGTTTGGGCCTGCAGACAGTAAACGTGAATCTTATGGTCTAACAAACTTTTCCACCGCGGTGGATGTTTCTGCCACAGGCTGTGTGCTATTTTAGAAGCATCAAAGGCCTGCTGTTTTGTTAAGGTTCCAGTCTGTGTGTTTAGACGGCTAACCGAACCCAGGAAGATTTTTGCTTATCTCTTTAACTTGTTCATCAGGACCCACAGACTCCAAAAAAAAATGAAAATGCTAACATGTATCTAGAGTTTTTGACTACAGTTATTGTAACTCAAAGAGAAAAAGAAATAAGGGAGAAGCTGGGTAGTTTGCTTTTTCTTAATTGTTTTTTTCTTAATTGTTTTTTTTTTCAGAAACTATTTTCAGAAGCAAAAGGGTTTTTTATGAAATTTTATTTAAATCACTGATATTTTTTTTTTTTAATGTTTTCTTGGAAGTGTAATTGAACAGAGTTGTGCAGAAAAAACAAGTCTCTGAGATGTATGTACAGTTTAAAAGATGTCTTATTTAAAAATCCCAACAAAGCAAACAGCTGTTCCAAAAAGGTATTTGTAAAGGCAGTAAGCAGTTCTCCTGCAACTTGAGGAGCATGGCTGCTAAATTCCAAAAACTAATCATAATTTGCCCCTTCTGGACATGACTGCGATGTTCCATGTGTTTATGGCTTTCATATTTGAATGTTGCAAAACACTACAAACTAATCTAAACACCAAATATTGAGGAAGGCTGAGTAAGTGTAAGGTGTAACAGCTAGTCTGGCGTGAATCTTGGAGAATGTATCTTTTCAGTACCCTTTTTATTCACCAAGTCCTACTTAATAGCACAGAATGTGGAATTTCCTGAGCAGATGGTTTAGTGTTTCAGACTTTGGTCTAGTTAAAACATGGGCTTTGGAAATCTATAGCTACTCTGAGTCTGCTGTAGAGGTGGCCAGAATAATGACACTGACTTTACGGATAAAAATGCTAAGAAATAAGGTTTTGAATTCCTGCAATTGAGCAGAAATAATTTCTCTTGGTGGCCTCTTCTTGAGGAGGAGGTGGAAAAACAATTCCTGATACAAGCAGAGCATTTGTCGAAATAGCTAAGACTAGAGAAGTAATGCTTCCTGTGTGCTTATTCTTAATCATCTCTATCTGGGAAAGAAGGGTGTGCTTAAGTAAGTTTCCATGGCACCCATGTGAAGGAGGAAGGGTTGCTGGATCTTGTGCAACCGCCATCGGACACCTCTTTTCTGTCTGCGCTTGCAGTTGCTGACTCAGATCGTTCTTAATCATTTAACCACGCACCTTGTTGACAGACTGGTAACTGAATTAATTCTGTGCTGGCTGTAAAACCAGCATGATGTAAGAAGAAATTATGGTGAGCAACATCAGGTTTTCTCTTGTGTCTTTATGGACTTAAATTAAGGCACTAATGCTATCAGGCATTCTCCCCCCTCCTGTCGTCCCCCCCACCCCGTGTCNCCCGACTCTGCTGCCATGATAATTCTCTTCCTCCTTTGATGGTGACCTGGAAGCTTGTGTGAACAGAAACTTGATCTGTTTAAGAGGAGTTTGTTACCACTGGGGAGGTGCATCAGAGCTGTAGATTGCTGGTATTCTGGCAATGCTGACCTCACCCTTCTTGGAGAGATGGGTTAGTGTACATCTGCTGTAAGATTGGTGGCTGCCTGTTTGGATCTGTCTACCAAGAGTAAATTCCTAACTTCCCTGAAGACATCATCCATACATACAGACGAGAATTACTGCACATTCAGTAGAGGATTTCCTTAATTGCCTTGTGACATCATCTTTAATCTTGCTGTAAGATGTCATGTTTCAGCTTGTCCCAGGCAGTTCCTTGAACCTACTTTCATTAGCTATGATGACAGGAGGAATCAAACTGAGATGAAGAATTGAACAGACTAGGTAAAAGTACAAAACATTCTTAGTTAATTTAAGGATGATAAATTTACCTTGAGTAAAATAAATTTTCTGTTGAATTTTCTGGTGGATGGGTACAGTGTGGTTTACTAACAATCAAGTCTTATATGATTATCTTACTTGATTGACAATGCCAAAACGTAGCTTATCTGGGGTGGGTTTTATTTTCTGGGTTTTTTTTGTTTTAAGTTTTTGGTGATTGTTGTGGTTTTGCGTGGTGGGGTTCTGGTGGAGAAGGGGCAGCAGTGGCTTCTGCAAGAAGCAGCTAGAAGCTTCCCCCAGGCCCAACAGAGTAAACACCAGCTGGGCTTAAGGCCGGAAGCGCCGAGCCAATCAATGAGGGTCACAGCACCTCTGTGAATGACATTTAAGAGGAAAAAAATGCAAGCAGCTGCTTTTTGCCACCAGAGAAGGGAGTGAGAAGATGTAAGACATTGTGCAGACACCACAATGTCTTCACAATGTGAAGAGGTGATGGAGGAGGCAGTGGAGAGAGACGCTCCTGCAGCCCCTGGAGAAGATCGTGGTGGAGCAGGTTGTCCCCCTACAGCCTGTAGAGATGATGGAGAGTGAATACTCCACGTCATCTCCACAGAAATGATGGAGAGTGCAGCCTGTGGAGAAGCCCCATGCTGGAGTGGGTGGAGACACATGGAAGATGTTGTTACCCATGTTGGAGCAAGCTCCTGGCAGGACTTGCAGCCTGTGGAGAGAGAGGCCCATGCCAGAGGAGATTTGCTGGGGGAACTTGTGACTCTATGAGGGGCCAGGCTGGAGCACCCCATAGAAGTGACCCATGAGGGGGCAGTTGAAGAGCTGAAGCCCCATGGAAAAGGACTCATTTTGGAGAAGTTCATGGAGGACTGTCTCCTGTGGGAGGGACCCCATGCTGGAGCAGGAAAGAGTGTGGGGAATGCCCCTCCTGCTAAGAAAGAATACAACTCATGAGGAGCGGACGAAACACCACCACCACCACCACCACCAACCCCCCTCCCCAGCCTGGAGGGGAAGAAGGGAGAGAAATAATGAATAAAGTTTAGTCTGCTAAGAAGGGAGGGGTGGGGTGTTTTCAGACCTGGTTTCACTTCCTATTATCTGACTCTGGTTTCAGTGTGTGTGTAGTGTAATAACTTAGATGGGTTTTTCTCCTTCCATGTTGAGTGTGTTTTGCCTGTGATGCTAAATGCGGAATCATCTCTCCTTGTCTTTACCTCAACTCCTAGGCCTCTCAATATATATATTTTCTCCCTATATTTTCTTCCAGCTGAAAAGGGAAGTGATAGAGTGGCTTTGGTGGGCGTCTGGTCTCCAGCCAGGGTCAAACCACCACAGTGATACTCTCTGTATGAGTAGCAGTTGATAGTGTTTTCATATTTTCAAGACACCTTATAATCTGATGATGGCTGTGGATATATTAGGTTTTCAACTGTGATTGCTAGCTTTGCAGCCTGTTTTTTGTCGACTCCGACTTGATGCTCTCTATCATACCTGGTGTCTTGGCCTATTCTATCTAGGATACTTATGTGGGTTCCTAGTTAGTGGATGCTGAAATATCTCTGATATTAAAATCCGGTGAGATGGTTTCTGTTCTAGATCAGGGTGGAAGAGTCCAGGAACCCTTGGCAGGCTTCAGAAGTCATAGGGCAAAACAATATATGAAAATCAATGTAGAAGCTGAAGGTTAGCGTTAAACACTGCTAGGCTTCTAAGCTTTGTCAGACCACCATTGTTCATTGAGAAGTGCTTGCTTTCCTGCCAGTAGACATTTAGATGGTGCCTGCCTCTCACGCAGGCTGGGCTGTTCAGTCAGAAGTGATTGCTATGACAGTAAAAAAGGATAGCAGCAGCCTATTGCGCAATTGGTCACCATTGAATATGGTGAGTGACAGTATATAAGATGAAAAATTGCAAGTACCAAAAGAAGTCTTTCTTTTAAAAACAGTTGCTTAATGCAGATATGCAATATCCAGCTTCATTTATATTTGGAATTAAGCTTTGTATGTTTTTGTGAAGGAGAATCTTACCATCTACAATCAAGTGTTTTTTACCCTTCTCTGAATTGTCTTCTGTGATAGTGCAGCTGTCTTTATAATAAAAAGTAATAAATCAGCAGACAGTCTTGGACCTCTCTTTCTACCTAACACGCTGTTTGTGTGGTCTACTTCAGACTAAATTTAGTTTGACCTTTGGGGCCAAATATTTCTACCACACTTGAGATTCAAAGATGTGTGAAAGACCACTGGTTGATCGTGACCTGTCTGTTCCTATTTAGCTGGTAGGATGCAGTTGTTGACTGCATAAAGCAGAGCTGCTGGAAAGAAGCTCTCATTTCCATTCCCTCTGAAAGGGAAGTTGGCCAGAACTGTGCTGTAACCTGTACCAACCCAAAGAAGGGAGTGGTTCACTCCAAACCCCCCACGATGCTTTTCTGAACCAAAGTGTTCCAGAGGCAGCTCTGATGTTGTAGAATAATCCCTCTGTAGCCTGTGAATAAATAAATGAATAATAAATATAAACCTTTGTGTTTATTAAATTTAATGAAACCAAATAAAATTCTGTCCCTGTCTGGCACCTCTGTGAATGAGGAGATAAAATCTTGTCAGGAATGCAGAAGAAATGCGAAAGATGATAGAATGTTGTGTTTGTAAGTAGGACTCTTACTGAAGCTCAATCTGTTCACTCTACTAAATGTTTTGATGGAAAAAAGATTTGCTTGAGAATGGATGTTAGCCTCACATTTTGCACATTGCGCCTACTTGCTCCTATTGATCACTGTAATTCTGGGAGTAGGGCTTGTGGGACTTTTGAATTTCTGTTTATATTAAAAGGGCAGATGTATTGCAAAGCAGTGGTCAGAGGGTTTTTTTGGTGGATTTTTTCACCCATGTGCTGTGGGTTTGTGTGGGAAGGTTTTGGTGGTGGGGGTGGGCTGCAGGCATGGCTTCTGCAGGAAGCTGCTAGAAGCTTCCCCAAATTCTCACAGAGCTGATACCAGCTGGCTTGAGGCCAGACCTGTTGCTGACCAAAGCTGAGCAAGTCAATGATGGTCATAGTGCTTCTGTGATAACATATTTAAGAAAGAAAAAAAAACCCCAGCAAGTGGCTGCTTTTTGCTGCCAGCAAAAGGAGTGAGAAGATGGGAGAAACTTTGCAGGCACCAAGGACAGTGAAGAAGGTGGGGGAGGAGGTGCTCCAGGTACTATAGCGGAGATTCCTCAGCAGCCCCTGGAGAAGACCGTGGTGGAGCAGGTTGTCCCCCTGCTGCCCATGGAGGATGATGGGGAGCAGAGACCCCCCCTGATGCCTGTGGAGGACCCCACACTGCAGCAGGTGAAGACACATGAAGGACGCTGTGACCCCATGGGAAGCCTGCGCTGGAGCGAGCACTGGGCAGGACCCTGCCTGTGGAGAAAAGGGAATCATTCTGGAGCAGTCTGTTCCTGAAGTTCTGCACCCCATGGAAGGGACCAATGTGGGAAAGGACTGCAGAAGGTCATGGAGGACTGTCTTCCATGGGTGAGATCCCATGCTGGAGCAGGGGAAGAGATGGAGAAATATCACCCTGAGAATGAAGGAATATCTGAGGCAATTCGTGAGGAACTGACTGAAACCCCCATTCTCTGTGCCACCCGGGAGGGGAGGAAGGGAGAGAAATCATGAATAAAGTTGAATCTGGGAAGAGGTTTTTTTAAGATAAGGTTTTATTTCTCATTATCCTACTCTGTTTTTGTTGGGTATTTTCTTTAGGGGGTGATGCTAATAAATTTGATGCATTTTATTCTGTGTTGAGTCTGTTTTGTCTGTGACATGAATTGCGGAATGATCTCTTCCTGTCCTTATCTCCACTCATAAGCCTCTCTATATATATTTTTCTCCCCTGTCCATCCAAAAAGGGGAGTGATAGGCCAACTTTGGTGAGCATCTGGCCTCCAGCCAGGGTTAAATCACCACATGTGAATGTAGAATGTAACAGAAGTCATGAGAATTTTGTATACTTAAATGTGGATGGGACTGGGGGTTAGCTTCTCATCAGGAATGTTCTGTAAATACCGGATTGGACTTGCCACATCTGTGGAACATGGCAGCTAACACAGCATTTTGTTTCAAGTAATTATTACTGTTTAATGTTAAATTTAATCAAGGCATCTTTGTATTTTAGGAAGCTGAATATGGTGGTCATGATCAGATTGATTTATACGATGATGTGATTTCTCCATCTGCGAATAACGGAGATGCCCCAGAAGATCGTGATTACATGGATTCTCTCCCACCCTCTGTTGGGGATGACGTAGGTAAAGGAGCTGCACCAAATGTTGTCTATACATATACTGGAAAAAGAATTGCCCTGTACATTGGAAATCTTACTTGGGTAAGTGTCCTTACTGCTATTTCAATGTTACCAGGAATTTTAATACTAGAAAGATAGTATTTTGTAAATATTTTTGCTATAAAATGGTTTTATATGAAATTTTGAGTACAGCAAAGTGTAAGTGGTGGTTGAGGAATTTTTTGTTTGGTTTTTTTTTTTTAACCTGAAATGTATTAAGCCTGTCTGGATCTGTCTTGATGTCTAAAACCAAGGAAATCTTCAGTAAATGTGAACTTCAAAGTTTCCTCTTGTGTTTTAAGTGTTATGAAGGCATATTTTTGCGACCTACTTCTTGAGATTTTTAAGAGAAGCAAATGAAAGAGGAAAACAAGCAAATACTTTATGCCTGCAGATACCTTAAGGCTACAGAATGAACCTATTTTTTTAGTAGAATCATTAAATGATTTTGTTATAGAAGGCATTTAAGATCATCAAGTCCAACCATTAACCCAGCACTGCCAAGTGTATCACTAAACCGTGTCCCTAAGTGCCTCATCTGCACCTCTTTTAAATACCTCCAGGGATGGTGACTCAACTGCTTCCCTGGGCAGCCTGTTCCAGGGCTTGATAACCCTTTTGGTGAACAATTTTTTTCCTAATATCCAATCTAAACTTCTCCTGGCACAACTTGAGGCTGTTTCCTCTTGTTCCATCATGTGTTGCTTGGGAGAAAGGGCCAGCGCCCACCTGGCTACTACCTCTTTTCAGGTAATTGTAGAGAGCAATTAAGGTCTCTCCTCAGCTTCCTTTTCTCCAGGCTAAAGAGCCCCCGTTCCTTCAGCTGCTCCTCATCAGACTTGCACTCTAGACCCTTCACCAGCTGCTTTGCCCTTCCCTGGACCAGCTCTGGCATCTCAATGTCCCTCTTGTAGTGAGGGGCCCAAAACTGAACACAGTAGGCGCGGTCTCACCAGTGCTGAGTGGGATGACCACTTCCCTTGTCCAGTTTCTGATGCACAACTATTTCTGATCATAAAACCTTACTGAAATTTTTAGTTTTAAAAGGGGCTGAAAGCTTCTCTGGGTTTTTATTGAAATTACTTTCACCATGTCCCAAGGCCTTTTTCCATATCCCTTTTTCCAGGGCAGTGACTCCTGCAGTAAATTGGTTTTCAGGTATTTGCCTTGAGGGTTATTTCTGTGGTCCTAGGAGTAACAGGTTTGGGATAACTCACTGAACAGCAGTTGCCCACGGGACAGTTACTTTTGTTAGCATTGAAACATTTTAAAATCAACTGCAGTTAAGCAGAGTGCAAGAGCTGATCAGTGGCTTAGTTAATTGGGGTTTATATCTGTTTACCTGAAATTTTTTTCCAAGTCCTTGCATGAAAAGTTCTCATTCAAGGTGGTTTTTTTTTCCCTGAGTTTCTTACTAGTGCTAAATTTGGGAAAGGGTGTTTTATGGGAGCTTAGGTGGTTTTTTCATTGCTTATTACAGTATTGTAATTTCAGGAGCTAGTAGGTAAGTACAGGAGCATTCTTCACAGTTCTATCATTCTAAAAATGTATGAAAGGAATTGGTAAAATGCACATGAAATAGCTGAACTAATCAAAGCCAGTAGTTGCAATTCCCAAGCAGCAGTTTGTACTGGTTGCTCATTATTTTACTTAACAAATCAAGTTATCCACAAAAAGTGCATTTTATTTACTTCAGCATTGCTGTTGTGTCTGTTTCCTTCACGTTTAGCTGTCAGGAAAGTAATTTGTTGAATTTGTGAAAGAAGCCTTGATTTGAAAGAATCAGTTCAGAATATTGAAAGCCTGCTTTGCATTTCCTGTATGAAATTTAGAGGTGATAGAGTTACAGAAGTAGGAAGGAAACCTTAAATATCAGTCTGTCTGTATCTTTGGATAAGAGTCAAATTGTTAAACATTACATAGTAATTAATAGGAAGGTAGCAAATAGGTTTGTTTAAGCAGAAGCAGTTGTTTCTAACCATAGTTTCTGTACTGGTTTCCTTTCTTTTGTCTGTAAATCCTGGTATTTTTGTGCACCTGGTTAATGTATATAAAATTGATTTTGTGTGGAAGGAATAGAATCAGTGGGGATCAGTTGTAGAAGTAATTACTGACATAGTTTAAGACTTTCACTCTCAGAAAACAAGAGTTACCTAAAAACAACTTTAATTTTTGTTGCATACTCTAGCTGGTATACTGTGTGGAGGAGTTGATGCAGTGTAGCATATGGGGAAGTGTGTGCATTTTTAAAACTAATTTTCTGAGAACTGTAAAATACAAATGACTGAATGACTGCTCTCCCAAAATCAGAAAATACTGACAGCCTGAGGAAACTATTCCTCTTGACCAATTTCACACCCAACATGGGAAACTTAGTTGCCCTTTTCATGGTGTTTTAAATAAGCTTTCATAGTTTAATATTAAAAATGTTTTTCAGTGGACAACAGATGAAGACTTAACTGAAGCAGTTCATTCACTGGGGGTAAATGATATTTTGGAGATAAAATTTTTTGAAAATCGTGCTAATGGCCAGTCTAAAGGGTAAGAATTTGTCACTTGTTTTTTCTGTAAATGAACTGAAGTTTGGGAAGATGGAAATGGGGAAAGAGTTCTCAGTTTTCTTAACTTTCACTATGTGAACTGATAATCTTTGTTTATTGATATCCAACAATGATTGGATACATAATTTCATACTAATGGCTTAAATTTCAGGCATAGATTTTCATGATGGTATTGTGCATCTCATTATTTTGTGAGTTACATCTTCTTGTCAATCTTCATTAAGACTGTTCCTAGATTTCAGTTAGTGTGGTGGTGATATTTGTTGTTTCTCATAGTGTGAATGCTGTTTCCTCAGTCTCTGTTACTAAATCTCTTTTATGTGCTTTCTTTTCTGTTACATGTTGAAAGTGAGCGCTTGGTTCTCAGTGAGAAACTCTCTGATCTTTCTTGCATGAATGAGCCTTTGTCCCTAGTAGTAATGACAACACACTGGATACTTAGTAATAACTACATCATGTGAATTCACATATATTGTATTTATAATCTACCAAAAAGCTGCCTTTGTTGTGATATATTTTGATGTCACTTGCACTTGTGGTTCTTGTATGTCTTAGAATGAGTTATTGTGTCTGTTCTGAAAACTGGACTAAGACCTGTGAGACAGTTTCTGTATTTTGTTTTCAAGTATTCTTTTGCTTTCTGTGTATAACTCTCTTTCATTAGGCATCAGGATATCCAGGAAATGGAAAAACTGTGAGGTAACTTTTTTTTCCCTTCTTTCAGGTTTGCCCTTGTGGGTGTGGGATCAGAAGCATCATCCAAAAAGTTGATGGATTTATTGCCTAAAAGAGAATTGCATGGGCAGAATCCTGTTGTGACTCCATGTAATAAACAATTTCTGAGTCAGTTTGAAATGCAGTCAAGGAAAAGTAAGCCTTTCTCATGTACTGTCTTGGAAAAACAGAAGTGTATCCCATACTGCAGCTTTTCCCTCAGCATCTGATATTTTCCATGTGATGTAAAATAGCTGTAAAGTACTTCCAGTAAAATGCAGCTTTGGTTAAAGATGGTCTTCTTAAAAATATAAATTGGAAAAAAAAAAACCCAATCACTTAATACACTGAAGATGTTTTGTTTTGGCAAGAGAGCTCTCACTGAAAGAAGGCTGCAGCTTTGTGAAACTTGTGGATTTAATTACTTTTTTAAAAGCACAACAGCATTTAGAAATTTAACGTTTGTAGACAAATTGGACTAAACTGATGTCTGGGTAAGTTGTGCTTATGATAAAATGAGGAGGAGGGATTTTGGGTTGTGCTTTCCTCCAATACCTTGTCTTCTGCTTCCCAGTTCTCATGTGTAAATGTGTTCCTTAGTGGCCTTGGGCTGCATTAAAGGAAGGATTGACAGTCTCCCATGATGCTGTTCCATTACTATGGGTATACTGGAACTCTGCCATATTTTAGCAGAGCGCTTTTTCCTCCCCAAATAGCCGTGTGTACCAAGGAACAAGTTGATGCTTATAAGGCCGTGCTTCAGTGCTGCATAAAACTTTAGGTCAGGAGTTGAAAATCTTTGACCTATTCTGATTGTATGTGATTACACTTGCTTTTCTATTGCAGCCACACAGTCTGGCCAGATGTCTGGGGAAGGTAAAGCTGGTCCTCCAGGAGGAAGCTCACGAGCAGCATTTCCACCTAGTAATAGAGGGCGAGGTCGTTTTCCAGGTGCCATTCCAGGTGGAGACAGATTCCCTGGACCAGCAGGGCCAGGAGGGCCACCACCACCTTTCCCAGGTAAAACAGTTCATGTATGGAGTTTTTCATTTGTCTCATCTTGTATTAGTGAGGTATACTTATTCAGGGAGTTATGTAGATCAGGGCAATTCAGTAATATGCTGCAGTCTTCAAAGCTGGATTGTAGACATTTACAATATTTGTTGATAATCAGACAGGGAGTTTATTCCTAAATTTCATAGCAATATAATAAGACTTTTTAAAGTTATATTATTTACAATGTGTCAATGTACATATTTTTAAAGTATGGAAAAATTAAGATTGATCATGTTAGCAAGTAGAATTGTTTTTAGTGCAGTGTAGTTCAGATTTTGTGGTGAGAAATGCCACTGTTGCAGAGGGTAAAGTAACTCTGTTCCTTATTGCATTACAAGTTTGCATCATCAGAAATTCAGCTTTGATTCATGCACACTGACAGGTCAGTTGGCACTTAAAATGCCACAGATTTGAAGATCAGGTGTTTATGCTTGGTCAGGTATCTGATGTGGGAGAAATTACCATTCAACAGTCAGGGTGGCATTGCAGTGAAGTTGTCATTTCAGCTTAAGTATTTTTAATAAATGTCATTCAGTAGTAGATTGTGTACTAATCTGGTAGGTTGGATTGTGGTCAAATTGAAAAATTACTAATGAGGACCTGAAAGTAGGTTTGGATACTGCATTTATTTTACGTTCTCCAGTATAGGTTTTTCCATATTTTTATTTTATATTATAGCTTATGCCATGTATGAAATACAAGCTGCAGGTGTAAGTAGGATAAAATGTTTTCTAGTTTTTATAAGCTTTTGCAGGTTGTGCTAGCAATAACAGGTGATTAACTAATTGGGGGGGAAGTTTGTCAGTCTTCAAGTTGCTCTTCTCTTTAGATACTGATAGTCATGCAGCTGTTTTAAGTTTTCTAAGCTATTGGACCCAAAGTGGCACCATGTATGTCTTGTGTAAGTTGCAAATTGTTCAGTGAGGGTTGTTGCTGGGGTTTTTTTTGTTGTGTTGTTTGTTTCGGTTTATTCTTTAAAGACAATTTTAATTATTGTGGCTAAGTATTTTATTTCTTTATATTTATTAACTCCATTTTATTTATTTATTTATGTATTTTTATTTTAGCTGGACAAACTCCCCCACGTCCACCTTTAGGTCCTCCAGGCCCACCAGGCCCACCAGGCCCTCCACCTCCTGGTCAGGTCCTCCCACCTCCATTAGCTGGACCTCCTAATCGTGGTGACCGTCCACCACCACCAGTTATGTTTCCAGGACAGCCTTTTGGTCAGCCTCCACTTGGGCCACTTCCTCCAGGCCCTCCACCACCAGTACCAGGCTATGGGCCACCACCAGGTCCGCCACCACCTCAGCAGGGTCCACCTCCACCTCCGGGTCCATTTCCCCCTCGTCCGCCTGGCCCTCTTGGGCCACCCCTGACTCTTGCTCCTCCTCCACATCTCCCTGGGCCACCTCCAGGTGCTCCACCACCTGCACCACATGTGAATCCAGCTTTCTTCCCCCCACCTGCCAATAGTGGCATACCTACTTCAGACAGCCGTGGCCCACCTCCGACAGATCCATATGGCCGACCTCCACCATATGACAGAGGTGACTATGGGCCACCTGGAAGGTGAGTGCTTTTGGTGTAATGTGCTTGGTAGAAGATTTTACTTCTCTTGTAAGAAGCATTTTATTTTCCTTTTAATGCAGATGTTAGAAATGATGAAAAGTAGGGCTGGAAGGGATCTCAAAAGTTCTCTAAAATGCCTCTTTTCTCTAAGTGAAGTATCTCTCAGAAGCATGTTTGTAGCAGTAAGAAAATCCTGAAATGCAACATCAGTAATCTCAGTTTGAACTGTGTGTCTTCACTGTTTGTATTCAGCAGCATCATCACTCCATGTGTTCTACACGCAAACTTATGTACCGCTTCTCATGCAGCAGCTTCTGATTGTGTTTCTGTCTTAACTTGAAATTCTAACTCGTACCATAATCACTGTGCTTTGCAAGCTGTCTTTTTAGACCGCTCTGGAGTTCTGGTTTTTGAATATGTGTGTATGTTGAGTACAGCACCATACCCAAGCTTGTTCCATTTCCATCTCCCAGCAGCTCTGCTTGTCCCTTTTTTCTTCAATTCAAAGTTAGTCTTTGTCTCAAAAGCCGGTCATGAATTTACTGCAAGACTTGTATCTTCCTTTTCTGTCAAGATGCTTCTGCTCATGTGGTGCAATCTTGCTGTGCTTGTAGCAGTGGCTTTTCCAATGGTTAGTCCTACCTGGGACAGTTTAAGTCTGACTTGACTTGTCAAGTTTTTCACATCTTGTTTGAAACATCTTTTTCATCTGTGCTTTTTTCAAGCATCTCTGTCTTGCTGCTGTTTCTTGGCTTTCACCATATTTGTATTTGTCACAGAAAATTTTGGGATTGATTGTAAGAGACACTTTTTACATAGTTACGTGTGGATTTTTCAGTTGTTATTTTACTGCTAGCATGAGACACTTCTCTTGCTTAAAATATTTTCTGCAAAGGCACTTTGATTTGATTCTTCTTTGATAAAAAAATTAGAAAAAAGCCCCAATCATCTGTACATACTGTGTTCATACATAACTGTAGAAATTCAAGCATTTGGCTTAATTACCTGAAATATAATTAAATGATAAGGTGTTGGTTGTTTTTTTGATGGACAAAGTCGTCAGTTGTCTGCAGTTAATAGAATGTCTGGGGAGGGAAGGAGTGGGAATAGGACAGTATAACTTGCTGTCCAGTGTTTTCATTAATAATGTTAAAACTATCATCCATAACTATTTAAATTGTCATTAATTATATATCATAGGCGTTTCACTGGAAATAACATGTCCATAAGAGAAAAATTACATATTCCATTCTATGGGAGGCACACGAAAAATAATACTCAAAACTCAGGGAGGTATGAATTTTTAGACATTTCCTCTTATGCTAAACTGGCTATAGGATCTTGTTCCACTTCTTGCAGTTAAGAGGATAGCATTGCTTATTGTTCTGCATTTTCTTTCTACCAGAAGAACTAACACTGTTCTAGAAAAAATCAAGCAGTGGGCCAGTTTAACAGTCTCAGCATTTGTCTCTAACACATTTCTCCAAATTTTCTATATGATACAGAGACTGGCTAATAGGACACTGCAAAACTTTAGGAAAATTTTTGTATAGGTTAACTTCTGTTACTTTGGAAACCCTATATAGGTAGCTAATAATTAAAGTAAAAAAGTGTAATGAATACAAGGATTCTGCTTTATTGCTTCCTCCTTACTGTGACTGGTTTGGAGATCAAATTGGAGCACCTTGAACGTGACCAGAAAAAAAAAATTCAAAAAAATTCAGCTGCTAAATGTTGAAGTATCATTCAGAAAATTGAGTGTTTTAAAGATGATAGACTCTATTTGCTTTTCATAAGTTATAGCATTCTGGTCTTAGTTAAGATCTGGGAAACAGGATCATATAGTTCTAATTCCAGTATTGTTATAAAAATGATCTCTAATTTTGCTCAAAGTCGCATTGCCTGTGTACATGCATTTCCACATCCATTCTGTTGGGATAATATCTACTTAGATACCTTCAAGGGTTTTGTGAAAACTATAAGTACTTGTAAAGCACATATTAAGTGCTGCTGAATCTTCAATATAGATGGGATGAACAAGAATAAGTTATTTATACAGCAACGTCATAATTGTTTTTTACCTTTTTTTTAAGCTTTCAGGATTTTATACTGTAACATGGTCCTTAAAAAACAAAACCAAACCCAGATCCTGCTTTCTTTTCTGTTTGTCACTTTGCTTAAAGTTGCAAACTTGGATTATTAAAACTGCAATGATTTCTTCTGAAGTTTTTCTTAACCTTTTAAATACTAGTTTTATTGCTTACAGAGAAATGGATGCTGCAAGGACACCTCTGAGTGAAGCAGAATTTGAAGAAATCATGAATAGAAATAGGGCGATCTCAAGCAGTGCCATTTCGAGAGCTGTATCAGATGCCAGTGCTGGTTAGTAAGATTCAGTTAATGTGTTTGCTGTTCTACTGAACTGAAAAGCTCACAGTTTTTCCATTAGGAAACTCACGGTTCTGCAGTCACATTTCCTTAACGGGAGGCTGAATTTAGGTACAAGGTGTGACTGATTTTGTACGCATGCTCCAGCTAGTTTCTGAGAATGTCTTCTGAGTACTGATCTGGACTTTATTTTAATATTTGGTTCTAAAGTAAATGATCTGGATGGCTGTGGAAGAGAATGATGATACTATTATAGATAAAAATTTGCATAATTCTCTGATCCTGATCTTTTGTCATTTTCAGGGGACTATGGAAGTGCTATAGAGACCTTGGTAACTGCAATTTCCTTAATTAAACAGTCCAAAGTATCTGCGGACGATCGCTGTAAAGTACTTATTAGCTCTCTTCAAGACTGCCTTCATGGAATTGAGTCCAAGTCTTACGGTTCTGGATCCAGGTAAAACTTTCCTCTTCCATCTGCCCTTACTAATATAAAAAAGTGTAGTGCAGGAATAGTTCACAGAGAAGAAACTAAGTCATTTTAGAAGCTTAAAGATACACCGAGTTGCACAAGAAGTGTGTGAAGGAGCCAAATAGAGGTCTCCCCAGTGTAGCTGCCTTTTTAATTACCTTCTTCTCAAAATTGATCTGACTGTATTAAATTTAACTCTTAGTTTTATTTATTAACCTTTCCTACATGGTCCATTTGCAATGTGTAAGCTTCAAAATAGAATTATCTGTTACCAGTTACAATGTCCTGTGCATAATTTTTTTTAGAATTTGCTATTGAAAGTTAAGATTGGAATCAAGTATCTTTAATTTTTGTGTTGCTTTAAAAGCCATTTTCCAATTATTGTAGGGGTGGGAAGGGCCCTCGAGAGATCATCGGGTCCAACCCCCCTGCCAAAGCAGCTCCCTAGCTCATGTTGCACAGACACACATCCAGACGGGTCTTGAATATCTCCAGAGAAGGAAACTCCACCATGTCCCTGGGCAGCCTGTCCCAGGGCTCTGTCAACCTCACTGGGAAAAAGTTCTTCCGCATGTTGGTGTGGAACTTCCTGTGCTCCAGTTTACAGCCATTGCCCCTTGGCCTGTCCCCACAGACCACTGAAAAGGGGCTGGCCAATTCCCCCTGCATCCCATGTCTAAGATATTTATATAAACACTAATTAGGTCCCCCCTAAGTCTTCTTTTCTCGAGACTAAACGGTCCCAGTTCACTCAGCCTATCCTCATACGGGAGATGTTCCAGGCCCCTAATCATCTTCGTAGCCCTTCTCTGGACTCTCTCCAGGAGGTCCCTGTCTTTTTTATATCAGGGAGCCCAGCCATACTGCCTTTCACAGTAGAAATTCTCTGGAGTTGGGCAGAATGATTTTGCCTGTAAGACTTTGTCACACAGTGTAAAAATTGGCGTGTGGGTGGCTTGTACTACGAAGAAAAATTTAATGAAGTAATTTCTTTTAGAAGACGTGAGCGATCCAGAGAGAGGGACCACAGTAGGTCACGAGAAAAAAGTAGGCGCCACAAGTCGCGTAGCAGAGATCGTCATGATGACTATTACCGGGAAAGAAGCCGTGAAAGAGAGAGGCACCGCGATCGCGACAGAGATCGCGACAGAGAACGAGACAGAGAGAGGGAATATCGCCATCGTTAAAGAAGGTGAGCATTTGTTTGATGTTCTTGAAGCTTACTGTTACTCACTGAAAGTAACTGCTCTAGGTGTGGGGTTATTTATGCCGTTAATCTGTGCCTTTAAATGGTCTTGCAGTATGTACTGAATCACTTTCTTCTTGCAGCACCTGACGTGAACATCGGTAAGTAACAGCAGGTAACTGGTCGTGGGAGGGAGGGAGGATCTGTGCAGTTTGCATGCTGCCTTTTTAATTTTAGGTGGTATTAATGTTTGCAGTTTTTATGAAATGCAATTAAACCAATTCTTAAAAGGTAAACCAGACTGGTAAGTTTGCTCTCTTTGTAATCTTAGAAGACTATATTAGATTTATGGTTGTATTTTGTATTTTAAAATCTACTTGAGTAAGGACTGCAGCATTTAGCCCTTCATGTGTCGTGTGTGGATTATTTCAATGTAGGAAACACACGTACATATGGTTGCTGTCCATGCACAAGTATGGCAGTCGTCTGGTGGTTTTGGGGGAGGGTGTGTGCGTGTGTTGGGTTTTGTTTTGTTTTTTCCCCCAGTGAGTTTTTCATAAATTCAGGAAATTAGCTAGATTCTACTCTTTATTTTATAAATGTGACATGCCAGTATCTTCTGCCTTCTGGCTAAATTCAGGTGTTGTGTTTGCTGAGATTTATGATCACTTGTTCCTTACCACTCTGATTTTTCATTCCCCTTCACCCTATCTCCCCGATAGTAAAGTCATTTCCTGATGACTAGTAAACAAATGTATGACACAAGGATTGTTTCTTTTCTGGTTGTTCACAAACTAATGTGTTCTTTTATTTCATATATCTGCAGTCTTCCATGTGTCAAATGTCTAGCTAGCTACAGAGTAGCATGCTAAATCATGCTTTTTTTTCTTCTGAGAGCTTTAAAAGACACAGAAATGTTTTGTCACTTTATGTAATGTACCATTTGTAGGATTGGGAATTCAAGCTACACATGATTCCTTATATTTGATAATCAGAAAAAACCCTACCTGTAAGTTTCTTTGCAGTAGTCGTTTCCTTTCGTAGATGGTTTTCCCTCTACATGTGTACTAAAATGGAAGCTTGCAGACTTGCCTATCTGCCCAACTTCTGGTTCTTACATGTACACTGAGATTTCCTTTCCAGATTTGCATGTGGTATTTACTCAGAGTTCATTTCCTGAAGTTAAGTAGAGCAAAACATTTTAGAAATCATACCAAATGTAGTATACTCTGAAGTGGAAAACATGATTTTATATTATTTGAGTGCAGAGTTTCTCAGTCAGGCTTTTGTGTCTCTGACTTCCATGGGAAATAGTGAACCCTGATACTAAACGCTGTAGTCGTGAGTGTTGGTTTGGATTCATATACTAATGCGACACATAGCAGTAACCTACCTGGAGGAGGGGAGTCAAAGGCTTATGTAGGAAAGTGAAGCATGGCAGCTGAAATAAAGTCAACAGTATGTGCCTGCCACCTGTGTAAAATAAATAAATAAATAGATTGGGAGAAGTATTTCTGGAATTGCATAAAAATAGCAATTGTGGTTCCTAATTGTAAAATGTTAGAGCATAAAAATGCAGATTTAACAAAAGTAAATGTGACTTCCTTTGTTGAACTGGATTTTTACTTTTTATGGTAAATAAGTATTCGTGTTATTTGCAAATAGCTGTTATTAACAGAACATAATCATTGAACTGAGTGATGGATGCATTTCCAGTGTTTTCCTTCTGGTAGAGATCATATTGTTAATAACCTGGAGTTTAAGATAATTTTATTTTACCCCTGGCATACTTAATTAGTCTAGCTTTAATTTTTGTATATCTGTGCATGTAGACATGGAGTTTCTGTGCCAGGTACAGATTCCCTACCCTGTCACCTCAAGAAAACACATCAAGTAGCGTTAGGTTGCATTTTGTAATTTCCAAAGCACAATTTAAAAAGGAGACACTGGTTTCAGTCTCAGTTCAGGTAGGATTTGTATATGCAACTTCCTTAAGCTTTCTTGTGTGCTGGGACTTCTCTTTCAGAGGGGTTGTATAGGTAAGATTCCCTTGTGCAAAAAAGAAAATAGGTCCTACCTAAGTGCTTGATTTAATGGGAAATTTAGTATGCTGCATGTAAATGAAAGCATTTGGTACTTTTTTTAACGTTAAGTTGTAAACATTTTGTCTTGTTGCTGTCTTAATGAAGAAAGGCCTTATTGTAGTTTTGTTTTTATATCTTTATGCACACACACATATAAAAAAAATACAGTTATCTCCTGGTTTGTATGTTTCATTTTCACTAAGATGTATGTTGCCATACATTTTTTGTTTCATTCTTTACATTGATTAATACTCATAAACTGATTTAACAGTCTTAGTCATTTAATAAATATCAGCAGTGCTGAAAAGAGTTACTGCCCATATTACTGTGTTTTGCCAGAAAACATGGAGTTGCTTCTGTGCCTGCACTCTATGAATGGCACCTATACTTCTCCTTACTGTGTACCTATAATCATAACTGTAATACTGTACTGGCATTTTTTAAAGTGTTACACATGTAGTTTAGAAGGATTTTAAAGGTCCGTTGTGAAAATTTTTGTATGCAGTGAAATTCAGTTTGTACTGTTAATACATTTCTAGAGTTGGGTTAAATTGGAATAATTTACTAAATGTATTTATAATAATTAAACTCTATTAAAAAGGTTTAGATGTACCATAGTGAGTATTTACACTTCTGTTTGTACACTTTGTGATTTTAAAATTGAATTCATGGAAGACTTCTGTGCTTTCAGCTGAGTAAGCCTTCATTTCATGTACATTGATATAGCCCATTCTACAGAATTCCTCTAAACTGAAAGTTTCTTGCAAACATCTTGCCTTTGCTTGTAGAAAGCCTATTGATATAAAAGACAATGGATTTAAGAAACATGCCTAACCTCTGTTAGTCAAGAAATCTAAGAATCCAATTGAATGATATTTAGAAGGATTAACAACATAATGAATGTGTACAAACAGAACAGTAATGCAACTTCATCAGCATGAGTCCTGATTTTTTTAGACAGATTTTTTTTATTTTAACTGATACTCAATGATGTATTTCTAGCTGATACATTGTCCCAATCTTAATCTGTCTGAATTTCTATAACTGCTGAATGTTAAGGTTTTCATTTTATGTTTTTGTTTATTGGATGGATTATTTCCTATTTAAACTGGATTTGGACTGAATTGCAAAGACAAAAACGCACTAACATTGTAACAGTTGATATGTATGTAGACTTTGTACTCCATATTTCATGGGTTTTTTTCTGATTTTTCTGCTCTCAAACCACTGTAAGCAAAATAATTTCAAGTCTAATGTACTTCTGAGGCACATAGGCTTCTTCAAAATCTGCTCTTGGCTCTCTGAAATAGTTTCAGCTTTGGAGTGATCTAAGAGCACGGTTGGGATGGGTCTGAGTGTCAGTAGGATGGGGAAATGGTACTGGTAGTTGAAGCAATATTAATTATATTTTTGCTTGGATAAGTAGGAACCGTCATGTAACAGTGTGTTAGCAACCACTTAAACATCAACTGAAGTATGACATTAGCTTTTTGAGAAACCTTGTAAATTAATAGGAAAATGTCTATTTTGGTAAGTTATTTTAATAATAAGCTACTAGCTGATAAGAGGTTTTTAAGTGAATCATGTGGTAGAATTGTTCAAGACCTGGATATTGTCTAGGATAATTTCAGATCATCTTAGCATTAAGCTATTATGAACATTATTTACCTAATGTCTCTTTTTTTAAAGAAAAATAAAGTGTATTTTTTGAGTAGACACATATGTGGGGCTGGCACTAGTCTGTTGCATCTAGCATTCACCTGAGAGGTTGTGCTTTGTGCATCTGATTCAGTATTTGAAATCCCCCATAGAGTGAAAGAGGCAAGCCGTGCTGGTGCTTTATGTG
>VZTU01030992.1:0-57526 GCA_013400835.1 Zapornia atra | reverse complement strand
ACTGGACTTTCTTTTCTGCAAACATTTGCAAACCTATTCCAAAACTGCTAATTTCTCAGAGACATGTGATCTCCTTGGGTATATCTTTTCCTGAGTCCCTTCAATAATCTCATTCTGGACATCAGAAGACAAGAAGCCACAGTCTTACATTGTAGATTTATTTTTACTTCATACTGTGTTACCTGAAGTCAGCAGAAACGCATCCCTGGGTTTAAGTGTGTTAGTATAGATCAAGGGTTCCTAAAATTAGAAGCAGTTTGGAGATGTGAAACAAGTACCTTTTCACTTCATTTTCTTACAGTATGTGATTGCAGCCTTTATTTTAGCAGCTGTAAATGAAGGTTTGTGTTTGACCTTAGCACAGTAGTGTGAAAGATTTTTACATGAATTGTAAAGAATATGCTAATGATGATTCTCTCTTCTACTTAATTATTTCTAGGCAGGGCACACAAAATGGAGAAGACAAGACGTTTAGTGACTCATCTTTACTGGAGAATCTTCAGAGCAACCATGTAAGTTGTATAGAAACCACTGTTTTGTGAAATCAAGCCATTACTTTCAGTAAGTCAAAAGATTATGTCCTTTGAAGGAAAATAAATAAATTCCGTATTTGAACAAGTCAGCATGCTCTCATGGATATTTTTATAACTGTTTGTTGCTGATACATGTTAATTAGATCCAACCCTTTTTCTTTTTTTTTCTTTTTATTATGGTGTGATTTGGATGTTATGAGTCTGAAATGTAATAGTCTTAACATTCTTCATTCTGTGAGTGTTTTAACATTAGGCACGCTGTTCATCTGATGTCATGGCATCCATCTTTCAAACTCAGTCCAACTAACTTACTATCCCAGCATGACAGTATTTCTGTGCCCAGACATAGACAAGAGTCAGGAGTTAACCATATGCTTTGGTTTTTCACTGAGTCTCCCATGAGGTTATATCAGTTCAGATGAAGTGAAACAGGCTGGTATTTGCCCCAAATAGGCAATGCATTTCACAGAAAGTTACTAGCTTAGCTTATGATTTGAAAGAAACAGTCATGGTAATCATCGTTACCATTTTCTGTTTGTCATTTGTACAAGATTTTTTGCCTAGTGATAACCAAGAACACTTACCGTCAGTAGTGTAGCTGTTGCTTGTCTTTTGAAGCATGTAGATACATTACTTTTTCCTTTCCTTAAATTTTGCCTTCCTGGGAGGAGACTTTCATGGTAACTGGCAGGCACTGAACCATTTTATTCCTACACTTGGGATAGTCTTAAATGCTAGACAGCCGAGGGCAGCTCTAAAAAAAGCATATCTGAAGCGGAGGGGTCTCTTATATTTACATGCATGGCCCGTTTTCAGTGCCAGTAACATAGCCTGTGTGGAAAAGGTGTTGTCATTGCACCGAGTCCTTGGTTGAATCTTGAAAGTTAAAAATTTAGGTACACATTCAAAGAGAGGATTCACCACTGTGTGTTAAATGTGTTCCAGAGTGCTTTGGGAAAGAATCTGTAACTCAGCCTTTGGACTACATCTTGGGGGTTCCAGGGGACAGGAACCTGCTCCCATTAGTGTTTGTGCACTGTGCTATTAAGCTAGATTTTTCAGAGGTGATTGTATTTTATAGAGTAATTGTAATATTGTCTTCATTGTTGATGTTCTTGGCCTGCTACTAATCTGAAATATTAAAAATTATGCTGTTGAGGTAGCAGCTGCTTTGAGCTTATTTAGGGGGGGATGTTGAGATTCCTTTCAAACATTCAGGAATCAGTTCGTTCATTTTGCAAATTTCAGTTGTACTAATAAGGATTTTAGCTTTATTTGTCAAAAATAACTACTTTGCATAGATAAACTCTTTTCCCCACTTCTAGCTAAATCATTTGAAATTGATTCAACTTCGTAGATTCACAAGTGCTTGAAACATTCATCTAAGTATCTTCCTTTAAAAGCTGTCTGCCTGACCTGGCAGCATTTTTTTCCACACGATTTTCTGGTTCAGTTGCCTCATCTTTCTAAAGGTTCCTAAAAAGTGTTGTCAAATATAGTGTTAGACAAAAGTAATGTAAAAGGGAATAATTTTTAGTTAAACAAACAAAAAAAAACCCCAAAAACACCGCATTTAAATAGACTTTGGGGAATAAAGTAAAATTCTTTTACTATATCATTACCTTCTCTGTAAAATGCCTATTTGAATTACTGTTTATCTACTTTTGATTGTTACAGTAGCAAATGCCACTAAATTCTATTGATACAGCCTGTATCAAACTACAGCAGCAAGAAATGATGCTGCATACTGAAAATGTGTGTGCTGGTAACATCTGGTTTTGTTAGTTGTTGATAGTTATTAAAGATGAGAGGAAAAATCTTTCATCAATTTTTTTATAATGGTTATTTGTCCATATTTGCTACTACATTTCAGTTACTGCTTAAATGAATAATCACTCTGACTCTTTTTTGGTTTTTAGCCAACTGCACCTATAATATGTGAGTTTTTGACAATGATGGCAGTGTGTCATACAGCAGTCCCAGAAAGAGAAGGTGATAAAATCATATATCAAGCAGCATCTCCAGGTGAGGTTCAGATAGAGTGAACTTACAGTATTCTATCAACTCAACCAGCAAATTTTATTTAGTTTATCGGTTTTGAAGTGTCTTTTAAAATTATAATGAAAACATAGCCTTCCAAAAAAAAAAAAAAAAGACAGCTAACATCAGCATTGTCAAAAAAAGGATTTAGACTTTTATCATTTTCTTCAGAAAATACTTACAGATGTCCTATAGATTATATAAGAGCAAAGGGTGATTAAACATCCTAAGGCGGTGTCAGATTTCTGTGAAAGTCTGAAGGAACCGCTCAAATGCAAATGGAAGACAAACCAGGAGATAAATTGATGTCCTTGTGTGTGAACCTGTTCTGTACTTGGTAACTCTGGCGTTAATTTAGAACAAAGACTTTGTTTGTAATGCGAAATGAAAAAGAAATGTTTTTAATAGGATAATCCTTATGATAAGCTTTAGTAGAGACTGAGAAAATTACCACAGTGCAAAAGGTCTGATTCAAGCCTACTGCGGTTCATGGAGTTTTATTTCAGGAAATGATGAAGCAAGGCAAAATGATGAAAATTTGCTCAGCTCTGCGCAGCTAATGTATTACATATAACAAGTTACAATGGCAAAAGTGACACAAAGCGCAGTCTGCAGCCTTCCTATCTGCTCCAAGTGCTAGGTGTCTACTGAATTCAGTAATTCAGCAGATGGAAGATGGGGCAGAGGAAGGGCCATAAATAAAGGTAACTGGGCCGTGGCAGGGTTTTACTGGGCATTGCGAGCAAATTCCCTTCTGCCATCCTGAGCCATTATTTAGGGAGAACTGATGCCTACAGGAGACTGGTTTTCTGCTAGAGATGTTTCCTCACTGGAGGCACTGAAGTTATCCGTGATTTACAGGAATCACTTACCACTCCTTTCTCCTAAAACTGAATTTAAACAAAAAAAATGTACCTTGTCCTGTGCCCTACTGATGAAGCTGGTTCCCTAGCAGTTGAGAAGTTTTTTCTCTATGCAACATTTAGTAAACGTCCAAACTTCTAACTCCTTGAAAGCAGGCTTACAGGGAGAAGGAAGGCAGGAAGTCTTGTTGCTTGATGAAGCAGTGTCATTGTATCTGTTGGAATGCATAATTCATTAGTTTGCAACTTTAAACATTGGAAGGATGTTCTTCTTAGAGAGCTGCAAGGCATGTTCCCTTGAGGGCTTTTTTTTCCTGAAGTGTAAACTCACTTCATCAGTTTTAACAGGACAAACAGTTCTTTCCAGCATCATGTCTAATCTTAAAACTGTATAAAGGAAAAATGAAGTCAAAGGTAGACAGGCTTGGGCTGTGTCCATTAAATCATGGCATAAGCTAACTCTTTTCTGGCACATCTGTAAAATAATGAATTTATTTGTTGCAGATGAAGGAGCATTGGTCAGAGCAGCCAGGAATCTTCAATTTGTATTCACTGGAAGGACACCTGACTCAGTAATCATAGAGTCTGTAAGTACATAGGAGTAACATTATAATTTGCTGTAGTTATTTTTGCCACACTAAATAATTTCAGAATAACTGCATTGTGATACAAACCTGTTGAGAGGGTGTTTGGTTGGGTTTGATTCTTTGGCTTGAGGTTTTTTGGATTTATTTTCACCTTTGTTTTCTCTCTGTTACTCAGTTGGGACAGGAAGAGAGATACGAATTGCTAAATGTCCTGGAATTTACAAGGTAAACAGCATGTTGTGCACTTGGTGTCTTTTTGTGAAAATACATTAAGAATTTTTGTTATGGACAAAAAGTTTACTTTTTTTATATTTGTACAGGGAAAGTATACAGGTTATGTGGCTTTTATCTCTGTACTATGTGATAAATACTACATGCAAAGCAGTGTACACGATTACGATCACACTTCTAGTTTTATCGTAAAGCACTTCAAGGCATGTATTTTTTCCTGTTGTCTCTTTTTTTGGCTAATATTTCTCACATTTGCACAAAGATTGGAAAAAAACTTTGATCTCAAAACTTGAAAAAAAATTACGTGAAATGACAGTGTAGGAAAGTACTTGAAGTTTTAAATGTATTGTTGAGAGTCCTGGCACCATGTGATTTATTAGAAACCTGATGTTTGGAGGCAAGGGGGAAGATTCAGCTCGGTGTTATACATAAATTGCATTTGCCTTCAGTGATAGAATGAAATATTCTGTCTGACCTTAAATATTCTTCTGTACTTAAAGTTTAAATACTGTAGACTGAAACCCACTCTTTTCTGAGCAGCATCACTACAGTGTTGACCAGTTTCTTGGAAAATGAGTTCATCATCACGTTCAGTAAAAATTACCTGCCAGAACTTGTTGGGATTATAAAAGTGCTCATAAGAAATCTGGATGTGGTTTCACTTGTTAAGTAAATCTGTTTAAGTTGAACCCACATATGTGATCTGTGTTCTAAGTGTTTGTGTAGGCCCACTGCTTACTTTGGCACAGGATGGGGAAAGGATTTGTATGTAGAGGAAGCTTTTTCTTTTCTTAGAGTGATTACTTGCAATTGTGCCTGCGGAAAGCAATCATTGTTTTCCTTCCTGTCCTATTATGTTTCCCTTGAGCTTAGCTAAAGAAACAGAAAGAGCAACAAACAAAACTCAAAGGCTATACTGAAGAGGTGGACTGAAGATGTAAAGTTGGGTGAAATGAGAGAATAGCAGTAACAGTATTTCACATTGAGATCACCACAGTCAAAACTTAAAAAAAAAAAAAAGAGCCACAAAACAATCTTTTATCATTTTTAATGTCGTTTAATGACTGTTTGCAATTAATGCTGGTCTTATGAAAAATTTCACGTATGTCCTTTGTAATATGTGTTTATGCCTTGGTTTAATTTTTCTTTGGGAGCTACACTTAGTCCCTGTTCTAGAAAGTTAGCAAGTATGTAGCACAGAGTGTGTTGGTGTTCATTTGACATCTGTAAAAGGTTATACTGCATTCATGAAGTAGCAGTGAAGGCTTCCTACTTCGTGGTTTTGATCTGTGCCTGGATTTCAGAGATCTTTTTAAACTTCTGTGTCAGACTAAAATAGCAATTTCAACAGTGATACTTCATGGAGAAAGGAGAATTGCTTTTAAATCTCAACCTTTGGAGGATTAAGTTTCTTGGTGGATATCAATCACCCAAATTTAAGCATTCGGTTTTTATAGCTGGTTTTGTTCTTACTCTGTAATATTTAGCTTTGGTCAGAACTGACTTGTTGGAAGCACTAGAGGTCACCCTTGTTCCACAGCAAGGGGAATTTTGGCTCCAAAACACACCACCATCTGTATGGGTGGGAGCGCCTTCAGAGGAGTAATCTGTAATGATTAAACTACTGATTTAAGAGTTCCCAGGTGTTCCAAGTTTATCCCAGGAAAAAAGGAAAATTAAATCCTTGCCATGTTCTAGTACAAGCCAGATACATAAGACTCTTCTGCAAGTCAGAGTGCAACAGTTGTCAACATCTGATAGGATGGTCTTTCGAAGAAGTCTGTTACAGAGGTAAAACTGGTAGGAATGCTTGGTAGAGTTGTCTTTTACAATATTTTCATTTTTACAGTGATCATAGCTGTGCCAGTGAAAAGGGTAGTAGTAGACTTCCACAATATAATAGTTATACTCTCTCAATAACAAGGAAATGTTCTCAGTCTACTGGCAGGTGAGCGTACTGAAAGGAACTGATAATCCTTAAACCCAGCTGGTATTTATTCGTATAACATAGTGCTAATTTCTGTGGAGCAAATAGTGTCTTGACAACTTGTGCGGAGTTTAGGTTGCCTCCAGTAGATGCTCTGCTCAGATGCCACAACTGCTATGGTACCTTGAGCTGAAGGAAGTGTAGAGTTGTTCAGACGCTCTGCTGTTCAGGGCTCCCCGTACTGTCAGGGAAGGAATTGTGCGGTGCTGTGCCTGTTCTTGTACTGTGTCACCTGAGCCTGTAACAGAGAGGAAAAACCCCAACTATGGCTATTAGAAGCCAAAACCAACTCCTAGGGTATGTATCTTTGGGGAAGCAAGGGACTATGTCAGACAGGGATCCAGAAGCAAAGAATGTCTTATGTTTACTGCCATCTCTGTGCTGACTGTATACACTGTCTTTACCTGGGCCAGTTGCCAAGATGAGCATGATTCTGAGCTTGTGATTGTTTCTGTAAGCGTAAGCAATGTCCACTGTGAGAGCACAAATTGCACATCATTCCTTACATCAGCATGCTGTTATTAGCAGTGCTAGTGCTGAATGAGGGTTTGACTCATATCAGCTTGTTTTTATAGAGGAATTAATTGAATTTTAGCAACAGAATTAATTTTACTGGCAAGTATTGAGTATAGATGTAGTAATATCTCAGTATCTGGAATATGTACCATGTATTGATTTAATGACTGATCTTCATCTGGATCCCTGGGGCACATCACCACCACCTAGCAGAAACAGTTTGTGATAGTTACAGAGTAAAGCTTTGTGCCTAAGAACGTTTTTATTCAGAATGCCAATGTATTTACTTGAAATACAGCAATAGATCAACTAGTCAGATCAATTTTATGAGTAATCCCTGTTGCCTTGACAATTGTACTGGGCAGATAGAAGGACTCTTCCTGGAGCATTTGAGACTTCACCTCTTCTCCATTGTTCAAAGAAGCCCAGAATATACTGATCCACTTTTGCGACTGAAAACTGAGACTTCTAAATGTAGAAAAAGAATGTGTGCCTGACAGAGGAGGTACCAAAACCTCTGCAGCAGTGTTTGTTTCCTGTGGTTGTGTGCTTACACTCCGAATAAATTTCCATCTTAAACCTGAGACAGATTTTTAAACTTGAGACAGTGCCTGTTAAGAGCTACTCAGATTCTGGAAGTCATGAATCTTGGGACTGAGGGAGGTATTTCTGTCTCCTTAAGGTGCATTTGTCAATCTGTAAACCCGTGGCAACTCCATGGGAACTGCCAGCTATTTTGCCTCCTTGTCACGAGATGATCACACAATGGTTTTGCAGGAGTCTGTAATGCACAAGGGCCTCAGAAGCTTTATTTTTCTAAATTTCTTTATTACATATTACTACTAATTACTATTAGTAAAGCAAATATACTCATGAATAATAAAGTACATTTAGCATCAGTTAGTAGTAGCAGCAAATATATATATTTACTTGTATTACAAGTTGCTGCTAAGTAATCACTAGTGAAAAATGCACTTACAGTCAGTTACCTGTGTGTGCATATACACACACACATATATATATAGCAGGGGTACGGTGCTCACCAAACCAGTCCCAGGCATGGGGCCACAAAGTGGATGACAGACAAAGTCTCACTTTAAAGAGCAAGAGTCTGGAGTCAGCCCAGTGTTCTGGTGATGGTCCGAGAGCTCATCTAGGAGATCTCAAAGAAAAATTCATACAGGAGGAGGTCTCAGAGAGAGAGAGGCTCCCTGTTGGGTAACAGCGAGTGATTTGTATGTGGTAGAGACACAAGGGGGCATGGGACTCCACCTCCTGGATGCCCCTGATGTCTGTTTTTCACCTGGGAGAGCCAATAGATGATGGCGTTTCCTTTTCTCTCAGCCCAATTTTTATTTTTCCAGACTGATTTCCTGTTCTTTCAGCTAGAACAACTGATAGCAGTTGCCAGTTCTTACTTTCTCAATAGGTTTTCTCCCTTTTCCACATTCTTTCACCTACCTTTCCAGACTATGTTACAGTTCCTTGTTTTGTGCTTATTAATCACTTCTAGGTACTAAGTTCTACTTAAGAGATGCTGGGTGTGCTGCTCAAGGATGTTTCTGGTTCCCAGGCCCAGTTTCCAAGCTGGCAGGCATTTATCACTATTTCAGCAGACATCTTCAGTATTTTTCCCCTTATAATCGGGTCACCTTTATGGCTGCTCCCATGACTTGTGTGGTGAAGAAAACAAAACAAAGCATTGTCACACTGACAGTTATCTGTAGTGGTGCTGTTTCGTGGTTTTCTGTATTTCACGAAGAAAATGAGATAAAACTGTCACTGTAATGAAAAGGCTCATAAAAAGTTGGAAGTCTTGACAGTAAGTCCTCCTCACTAGCTTTATTGCAGTTTTACTAAGAAAATATATGTCAGTCAAGATTCAATATCTGTCTTCATTTCAGAATGGTACAGAAAAACATTGATTATTCTCCTATGCATCTTCAGTAGATTGATAGGCAACTGTATGCAGAACTTCAGGATTGCAGTCTTCTCATATTGCAAAACAAGTATGAAAGTGCTGAGTTTCTACTCAAGGGACATATATATCAAAACTATTGTTTATACAACCCCTAAGTTACTATAATTCTCCACAGTTCCTTTGCTGAACATTCAGGCAAGTGTAATGAATCTAAGTAGCAGTAGGCTAGAAAATCATTCTAGGAATCAAAGTGGATCTGAGACTTGATTTTATTTTGCGCAGCTTAAGTGCGTTTTGGGTGATCTGAGTTTCACCACAGATTCCCAACTGGACACTGTCTGAGGGTTTTTGGAGTTCTACTTATTTTGATGGGTTTTGGATTAGAGATGAAATTAAGAAAGAGCAGCAGCAGTTAATGCCTTCTTATGCTCTCTTGTGCAATATTCGTGGTAGAAATGTAATTTAATATTGCTCTTCAGATGTCTGTCTGTACTTGAAGCAAAGTGCTCACACAGGTGGAATAGGAAAATATGTCCATGAAGATACTGTTTGGTTAGTTACTTCATCTGTAATTCTACATTCCATACATTCTAATAATGTATAATAATTCTCTACATTCTATTCGTTGGATGTTTTCCACAGCAGTCTGAACTTAAGGAACCATTCATACAATAATGCTATTTGATCTATAAACAGGATCCAGTTCCAACAGCAACCAGAACTCTAAAAGGACCATTTATTTCCATCTTTTCTGCGTATTTTACTATTAACTATTGTAAGAGAAACACGTTTTGTTCCTGGAACAGTTTCTGTGGATTGTGTTTCTTTTTAGTTGAGGTTTCAGAGAATTATGGTATCAATATGTGTTTTGACTGGACATGATCTTGAATCTAAAGTATGCTAGGTGGAGGACCTCAAAGGAAAGACAGAAAGAGCATGACAGTCTTCTCTGTGCTTTCTTCCAATTCCTACCTCAGTCATGACAACAAAAAGAAAAAACCACAGATCTCATTGATGACTGAGAGCCAGAGAGTAGTTAAAATGAGGCAAGCCCCTTTCCAGTTCTTAGCATATTTAAAACTTGGCATGGTGAATGAAACTCTGGGGTAAAAGCAGTAGGGTTACAGCACAGTATACAAGACTGTGACTGAGATGGAAGAAAAAGCTGATGTGCTACCTCTTTTTGATATTGTTCACAAGTCCTTTGTACTTTAAGATGCTTTTTTGTGATCGATAGATGATATTGATCACAAAATATTGAAGAATATTGAGATGAAGGTGAAGATTTTCAAATTTTCTTTTTATGGGCAAAAGGCCTACAGAAGTGTGCACAGAAAGCCAGCATTCACTCTAATTATTAGACAGTAAAACTGTTTTTTCCATTCCTGTCAGCTGAGAATGTAATTCAGAATAAATAGTCCTTTCTTCTTTTCCTTGTCTTTTATATAAGATAAACATAGATATACCTAGGAAAAATGTTGGTAAATATATTTACAAACCACTTTATACAGGGCATTTATTTCCCTTTCAGCTCTAGGAAGAGAATGTCGGTGATTGTTCGCACACCATCGGGAAAGTTAAGACTCTACTGCAAAGGAGCTGTGAGTTTTACAAACATGAAAGCAAGAAAGTTGTTACAGCTGCAGTCAAAACATGGAAAACGTGGGGGAAGGACTATTGATCCCTCTGTCCATTTACATCATTTTACCATGTAGCTGTTTAGTGATGTACTAATTAATGTCTTTTTTTACTAACTGCCTATGAGGGTATGACAGACCTATTCATCTTTTGCTTTGTACTGGACTAATACCTTCATGGTTCCTATTAATTACTTCCCTATGTACTCCAAGAAAATGGCTGAATATATGGTTTAGTTACTTGCTGGAGTAGCTGAGCATGAATCACCAGGTGGAAATAATAATCTAGCATAAGTGACTAGATGGGAATTTTAACCTACTATTGATGCTATGTCAGAATTAAATTTTCCTGAAAACAGCATCTATGGGAAGACTCCTTAATCATAGTGTATCTGGGAATGGCAGAGTTGCTGATTAGTTCTTCTTTTGTATCTTAAGTCAGGTCTGGGGGGGAGGAGGATGCAAATACATTTCCGGAATGGTTTAAAAAAAAAAATTTGATTGAATATAAATGTTCATTCTGTATCTTCTCAAGTATTTGTAGCTGTTAATATTCTGTATATCAAGCTGGCTACATAAACCCGAGAATGGCAGTTACAAAACACTAATTTTACCTTGTGAGTTTAATACTGAAGACAGCATTTTGGGAAAACAAAAGAATTCACTCAGCAAACCAAAGGAAGATGCAGCACTTTTCAAAATGAAGGGAAATAACAGAAAAAAATGTCGGAGAGAAGAACAGCATCATAGCAGAATTTGTACACTTAAAGAATCTGAGGATTTGGAATGTCCTGTTTTCCTTCCTCTGAAATAAAACTCTATTCATATTTTATGCTGAAATAAATTAATGCAGTGCTGCATAGGGGTTTTTTGCCATTTTCCTACATGATTTGTATTGTCTACAGAAACCCCCCTCTTTTTCCTATTAAGTTGATCTAAGTTCATTTATTTGTTTTGTAGGATACTGTAATTTATGACCGTCTTGCTGAAAGTTCAAAATACAAAGAAATCACCTTAAAACATCTAGAACAGTTTGCTACAGAAGGTGGGTGATACTATTCAATATAAAACTAAAAACGAAATTCAGCTTTTCAGCTTTGCAATTCTGCATTGCAGTAATGTTTAGCTCACATTAATAAAGCCTCCTAAAAAAGATCTTCCTCTTCTTGAGAAGTTTCAGCAATAACTTTACACTTGAAAAAAAGTACATAGTGGAGCATTTTAAACAAAACACATTTTTTTCCAGAGAGCAAACATATTGCACACTGTTTATGTTTGTGAAGATCTTGTTTTTCCATGGTCGCTTTCATGTCCCACACACAATGAATGCTGTGGGGATGGCACACAGGAAGGAGTAGCTGGAATGAAGATGCTTGGAAATAACTAGCGTGGTGCTTTTAAAATAGTTTTATGCTGGATTATTTCCATCACGAGTCACAGTAAGGGGAACTGTGAGCAGTAGGTTTCCACATGGTGTGTTTTGATATCTCTGCTTTAACAGAACCATTTGCTGAAGCTGGAAAACCTGCTGTATAGAACACTCATGTTCAAGTCCCACAGTATCAACATGACCAGGAAAGCAGACTGTAGAAAGGTTTCTGCTTTCACATTAAGTTCTCCTAGCACAGATCCTAGATCTTCCATCCCATGGACCTGTTCTGGTATCTAAGTAAAAGATTATAGAGTTGTACTGTGAAGTATCATAGCGTTTTAATTTGTTGATAAGTTGGGAGAGAGTAATTGGAAGCAGAATGATAATATCTATGGGAAACCAAAACTGCAGGGGTTTTACCTCTTAAATTTTTTAATATGCTGTTACTAGAACATTTAGAATTATTTTTAGTGTGTCATAAGAAATGAGCTTACACTGAAAAGCAAATTTTATTAAAATACTTCCCTTCTAAAATACAATCCTTACCTTTTGATAACTGGCCAAATCTTGTTGAGTAAGGATCATTTTTCGGTCTGCTATATGTATGACTTCTCTAATTTTTCTCTTTTGGTTTATAATGGATTTGAGCATTTTTGTTAGTATCATAGTCAGCACCTTCAGTCTCTTGATTCTGTCAGTGACAGCAGAAGCAAGCCAGAGATCTGTTCCTTTGGTTAGTTTTCCATGTCAGGGTCTTGGCAAGGAAACATTTGATTAGCCTTAAATAATCATAGAGTATAAAAGTTACAATAAATTATACGATAAAACTGAAAGCAGAAATAAAACCAAACAAATTTGATTGATGGTGCAACATGAAGCCTCATACACCCTTTGAGCGCATGAATCTAATTCTATGAGCTAATTGGCCAGTTTGGAGTTTTAAAGGCCTAACAGGATCAGTCAAGAAAAGATACGTAGATGTGAAGTTAGTTTGGATCATAAGGTTATATATTTGATTACAGAAAAGGTAAAAATAGATCTGTCTCTGCTATCCTGTGTGAAGTGATAAGAAAATTTGAGTGCAGTTCTCAGTTGCAGTTCTCTGATACAATTTTTTCAGTCAGGTTGGACTGAATGAATCAAAATGAAAAGTGAAAAATTCCACCCATCTTTAAAACCACTGTACATACATATAAGGGTTACAAAGTTTGTGCATGTACTTTTTGTACCCTACTTTTCAACGCATGAAAAGATACACTGTTCAGAAGAGTGAATTCCTAACCTTTCAAAAGCATAAAATTCAATCTTTAAAAAAAAAATAAAAATTGAGTACGTCTCTCTCTGGAATCAATTAAAGAAATTTGTATTTATTTTTGCCTCAGATTTAAATTGCAGCCAGTGATGTTGCAAAGTTTCTCTTGTGTATCCTTTCATGTGGCAGTACAGTATGTCCTTGGCATTTGCTGCATGCTCTTGGTGTGTTGTTCAAGAATGAAGTGGTTAGCATGGCTGGCACTTATATTTGAGCATTTATTAAGCCTGAGTGTTAATGCCCACTTAGATAAATAGAGAAAGTGAATAATTTTCCTGTGGTGGTGTTCCAGTCTGTTATGAAGCAGACTTAATGATATTTTGTTTTCCACAATTTTTTTTAATTAGAAATAGAAGAAATAATTAGGTTCTGATTTGTAAATAAAAAGCAAATCCCTTTAAAACTTGTTTGCTGATATTCATGATTTCTTCATTCTATCATCTACATAAAATGCTTTTCAAAGGATTTGTGGAAATAGTATTACTATTAGTCAATTGTAAATTCTTTTCTTCCCAGTCATCTCATATTTGTTTCTTTGGACCTTGCTAGCACATCCTTATGTAAGAAAAGGAAAAGAAAAAAAAAAGAAAAGGAAAAAACCAAAATCCAGATCTTACCAAGCATTTGATTTGTTAGTTTTAAGTTGATTCTTTAGGTCTAGATGGTGAGAAGCTGTGTTCCTAATGGTGTTCACTTGTCAAAATACGAGAAACACACGGATTTTATGCTGAAGGCATTAAACTACTGTCTTACGTCTAAGATGCGTATATATTATTTCACGCCCAACCTCTTGATCATGTTAGAGTTGCTGCTGATGCTGAGCTGGAGACAACAGAAACCTGTGGAAAAAAATAAAGATTGCATTTAGGCATCACTGGTTATGTTGCTCCTAGAGGAGAGGCCAAAGGCACTACCTGCATCGGTCCTGACAGTCCTCCTAAATCTATCTGCCTGCGAATTTGTGACTTCCTCAGACATCGTTTGGCTAGATGCAAATGCTTTTCTCAGTATATAAAATTAGGCCAATTTCATGCTCTAGAAATCTAAGAATCTCATAACATATAAAAATGAGCTGTTAGGACATTAACACCTGGGTATTTAATTTGAATGTAATTGTGTGTTGTCAAAAAAAATAGATGTTTCTTGTAATCTTGCAGTCTCGAATTCTCACTGTAGTGTTCAATTTGGCTCTCTGAGGAAGGAAAAAGTCTGTTAAGTATGACCAGACTGTTAAGTAAAATCTGCAAATGTTGCCTGTACACAAAAATTCTATTTTAAGAATTTTGACAGCTGAATTTGTGAAGTGGGAAAATTAAATCTGAACACATCTAAAGTCAGGTTCTAAATGTAAATTTCAAACTTCAGCTGAGAAGTTCCTAAGGGTGTTGTGAAGAAGAGGGTAGTCGTATTATGCTAATGTATTTTACCTTCATTTCTTTCCAGCATAGCAACTTTTAAGTTTACAAAATTTTTCTTCACAAAAATAATTCAAACTTACAGTTTTTAATGCATATACCAGTTCAGTAAGTGTAATTTGGGATTACTTCTTGTTTTGTTTACAGATTAGGGTATGTTGAATCTTGTCTAAATTTTCATATTTTTTCCCCTGAAGCACATCACTTGTATTATATTTGGCTCCCTTGAAAGAGTTACTTTGAATAAATTGCTATTGATATCAGTTTTCTCACTATATATTTTTAAAAGTTCTTCAAGACATGCAACGGTAAGTTGCATAAGTATTCATAAAATACAGAATAAATTCAGGTTTTGGTAGTTATTTCAGACATATCAAGGAAGGGACTTACAAACACTGAATCATACTTAACTGTCTGCTCTCTCTTTAGGCTTAAGAACTCTGTGTTTTGCTGTGGCTGAGATTTCAGAAAGCGATTATCAGGAGTGGCTAGATGTCTATCACCGTGCTTCTACAGCTCTACAGAACAGAGCACTCAAACTTGAGGAGAGCTATGAACTAATCGAAAAAGTATGTGTAGCTTTCTTAGTGGTTGTTTTGGGGAGGGGGGCGGTAAGAGTGGTTTCCTAATTAATGTCCTTGCTTTCTCTACCATGAAACATGAATTGTTGAGGAATACCGCTTAGACAGAAAGAATCAGCAATATACTGACAGCTGGGTCATGTAGTCCTTGCAGTTTAGACAATCAAAACGATGGAAAGGTAAATTTGACCAGGTTTTTGCAGCAGTTACCTACCGTGCCAGAGAGAGGATTGGTCTGCAGTTGAACTGCTAGAAAGCGCTTTTTTTTTTCAGGGTTGGTCTGTTGTGGAAAAATAAAATCAAAAAAAAGGATGATAACAGGCAAACAGCATCTGCCTCATGGTACAGTGATCTGAGAACCATAGAGCAGTTAAGGATATTTAAGGATTGAAGAGGCTTCTGGAGGTCATCTAGATGCAAACTCTTGCCTCTTGGGATTTTGATGGGGTTTTGAGTATCTGCGAGTAGGGAGTTTTCCCAACTCAACAGGCAGGTTTGGTTTAGTGCTCAACTCTTCTTTTTCTCTTTTTTCTGAAGTAAAATTCCCTTTGCTGTAGGAGGTGACTGTTGCCTCTTGCCCTTTCACTGTGCACCTCTTAAGGGAAGATAACTTCTCTGTAATCCCTCTTCAGCTAGTAGATGGCAGCCTTGGAAACCCTCCCTTAGCCTTCTTTTTCTCTCTTGTTAAAGCACATCCTGCTTCATCAGCTACTCAGTGCAGTGTGCTCTGAGGCCCACGCTATATTTGTGTCCTTCCACTGGACTTGCTCCACTTAGTCAGACTCCTTTGTAATGAGGGCCCAGAAAGGGAGGTAATACCAGATGCAGCCTCACAAGAGCAGAACCTGCATCGCCTCCCTTGAGTTCCTGGCAAGGCTGCTGCTGGAGTAGCCAAGCATGTGGTTAGACTTCACTGCCTCAACAAAAGTAGCTCCTGTGACTCTTAAATGTCTAAGCAGAAGGAGTTCATGAGACCAATATTGCTTGAATTTTTCATAATGAACTTTTCTGGAGGGCGGTGGTTGGTTTTGGGTTTTCCCTTGGAAAGGATAAGAGAATTGATGAAACTGCTTAAAATTCAGACCCTCAAAAACCTGCAGTGTTAAATTCATTAAAAGGTCACTTCATTCACTTCTGGGACATCGGTTTGCAGAGCTGAGCAGTTTATCCAGACATGCATAAGACAGTCTTAAATCTATGTAAAGTTTAACACCATGGGAACCCTACTACCACTACAACGTTCTGTAAAGCACAAGTATTTTCTCAGCATATGGTATGCAGGCCATGCTGCAACCACGATTGCACACAACTAGTGTTTTAACGGGGTCATTAACAGGTTTTTAGCTACTTCTGAAGGTACAGAAATTTCAAGTACAAAAGTGGGTATATTCACAAAAACCTGCATGGTTTGCTGCATGGAAAGTTAAAACCAAACTAATCAAGGTGATGCATTAAGATGAATTGACAGGTTGGGGATTTTTTTTTACAAGGTGAAGAAGAGTCATTCCAAGTGAGAGAAGACATAAAAATAGCACTTCACTTTTCAAACTGGAGAGGTGCCCCTCAGGAAAAGGTAGCTGTTGCTACTGAGCTCGGGAATAATTAGGGGAAGTTTTAGTGGTCACACTGTGCAGTTTCTGGCTATATAGATATTTAAGTTAAAGCTTATAGAAATAAACCTAACAACCTTTATTAGTTGATACCATATCTGATTAATGAAGTTAGAGAGCACTAATCTTGTCATAAATATGGAAGGTTAAAGAAAAGAAAGAGATTAAAACCAAAGAAAACCTTGTACATACTGAATACTTTATGTTCACAGAATCTTCAGCTGCTTGGAGCAACAGCAATTGAAGATAAACTGCAAGACAAAGTGCCTGAAACCATAGAGACACTCATGAAAGCAGACATAAAAATTTGGATACTGACAGGGGACAAACAAGAGACTGCCATTAACATCGGTATTATATTTACATTCATTTGATGACTTTGTTACAGATACAGAAATGATAGAAGTTGCTAGAGTAAAATTGCTTTCAGAACAGTAAAGTATCTTGTAAAAAACAGTAATATTATATGACATTCCAGAATGGAAATCTTAACTTATTTTTCAGTCACTGGTAGGGGGAGAGTGGGCAAGGGTTTCTCTGTTAAAACAGTAACAGCAAGTAAAATTGTTACCATATAGAGGAGGGAAAAAATAGGCATTTGTGCTTTTTTTTGTAGCATCTAAAATGAATTCTAAAGAGTACATTGTTTAGGGTTTGACAGTGAGAAGGGAGTACTGTTAAGAAAATGTAAGTATTCTCATTTTCCCTTCTGTATTTTTCCTTCTTTCCAAGAAAGCTGGTAGGGACAATAATCTTAAGCAAAACAATGTTGATTGTGCATTTAAGTACTATGAATTTCACCATCAGTTAGAGGTCTCCTTTTATTCATTCCTTTTTGTTATAAAGGATGAAGAAAAAAAATCATGAGTTAACTAATTTCAATAGTGATAAATCTGTATTTTTAAATAGTAATACATGAAAGGTGCATTTAAGATTCAATATTCTTTGTACGTGAGCATATCCACACTCTGCAGTAGCTTATATATGTGCTCAAAATAAAGCATTATTTTGGTTCTGTGGATCCTTTGTATTACTGTTATTGTTTTTAATCTTAAAGAACTCTTTCTGTGCACGTGATGCAGTTGCTCTAAGGTTGTTTTAATTTGTACCTCTGGGTTTGAGGTAATGTGTGTAATGCCAGTATATATTAAGACGGGTGATGTATATTCACCTAGGCAGCCTGCATCATTAGCATACAGCATACATTCTGTTTAAGGCATCGAAGAACAAAAGAAAAGGGGAACATGCATGTATTCAAAACTTGTTTGAAATGCAAGTTGCATTCCAAAAACTTGTAAGACTAAGGGAGATCTGTGTGCTGTTTTCCGTACTTCCCTGTAAAGATGTTTCTTGTCCTTTTACTGAGCACCTCTGAATAAGGCAGAACAGTCATAAGTTAGAGCAAGGAAAGTTCAGACTTAGGTCTAATTTTTATAAAATACTGTATGATCATTTGCCATTGATTTTAGCTGGGGGAGTCTTATTTTTAATTCTGTAGTTCTTTTACAGGGAAAAATTTGCTTTGTTATGTTATAATGGATTTTGTGGGAAAAAAATTCTGAAAACAAAAATGTTTTTAACAGGTCACTCCTGTAAACTTTTGAGAAAGAACATGGGACTCATTGTTATAAATGAAGGCTCTCTTGATGTAAGTAAAATCTGCAAAGTTTTCAGTTAATGAAACAGTATTTTACTGCTTAAAATATCTATATGTCAAGGTGGAGATGGCTTGAAAAATAACTTTGAGTATCTATTTATCTGGACAAACATTTCGAAAATGTTGCTAAACCCATGTTTTGTAGGGGGAGTTTGGGGGGCGGTATTTCTTTTCATAATCTTCTCCAAGTGCATATTTGGAAAATCATTTGGTCTTTGTGACAAATTGTTAATGAATAACTAGAAACTTCACCTACAGTTACAAAAAACACGACGTAGCTACTACACAAGTGAACTTCAGAATGGTGAGCAAACAAATTCCATGTAGTAAAATGACTCCACTGATGCAGGCACAAAGCCAGGAGCTTCTAGTAGCATCTATCCATGTCCAAACAAACTAATCCTAAGTTCCTTTCTAATGCTATTTCTTACAGAATACTTCGTATCTGCCAAAAATTAATTGTTACTGTGTGGTTAAACAGCTGAAATTGTAATTGCATGTTGAAGTACAAGGGCTAAAACTACCCACTTGTAAATATACAGTGATTTATAGAGGAGAGATTGTTTAGATAACGTAGGAACACAATATTAAGTGAAAAAAGCCCATGAGGGGAAAAAATTCCTGCTACCACCCTCTAAGGGAGCATTAAATGAATTTAGCAGTGGAAGAACTTCCTCAGTGGGAAAACTCACTGTCCAGAAGGCTTCAGCAGGACATCCTGACGTGATGTTTACCATACTCTGTATTGTGGTCAGGTTGTGCAAGACTGGAGGTAGGGAGAGAAAGGACGGAAAAGTGAAAAGAAAATACGAGAATCAGCAACTGGTGGGGGGGTGCAGAGTTGGCTATAACATGGATTATAGCACTTCATTTTTATTGTTTTTAAGTAGTACTTTTTTAATGTCTTGACCAATTTAGAATAACACATTTTCAAGATTAATGAGTTTAATCATGATGACTGCATTTGAAATATAAATGTTTTAAGCAACATATTTTTGCTGATAAAAGTTAAAATATAATCCCAAACACAGGACAAGCAGATGATGTTGATTAATGTCTGAAACCAGAGTCTGTTGATACAGTAAGCAACTTTTGACACAAGTAGTCTGTGATATTAATGAACAGAGGCAATTTTCTTTTCTTAACTTAGGTCATTGGATAGCTCTAAAAAAATTGTGATTAGTGTTTGTTGAAATAACAGGGAAGGCTTTTGGTTGAAGCTCCTAACTTTGCTTTTGAGTTTGTCACTCCTTAACCAGTGTCTGAGTAAAAATTAACTGATGCAAGTGAGAATTTCTGTCCTGTATTTCAGACCTGCTGCAATACTTAATAGATTTGAAGTGCAAAAGGTCGACTACTGTGCTCACTTCTTCATATGTAATGTAATAAAGTGAGGAAGTTTTATTATTTACTACAAGGAGTCCAATAAAAAACTCCACAAACAAGAATTGAGCATTAACTGCTTCTAGAGTGATGATTAAAAACTTGAGTAAATACATATTAAGCAATATATCTTTAAAATAAATATACATAAATATAGGTTAAGAATAAAAATAGTACCTGGTGTGATAACAGCGCTGAACTCCGTATTTCAGACTGGAGTGTCTAGATTGTGTGGAGATTGAGAGAGCCTCTCCCTGCATGCACAAAGTATGTTCAGAGTATGTGGGGACACAGATAGCATAAGGCAGCTGAAATGTCATGTGCAAGCTGGTTGCTTGCAAGTCTGTCTGTGGCTATAACTTAAATCGTGGGGTTTTGGCAGCAAATAAATGCAGTAATTGAATGGTTTGAGGGCAAAAGGTAGTTCAAGAAGTAATAATTAATTAGCTCTGTGCCAATATTTTAACAAGGGACTCCATTAAAAGTTTTCTGCCTTGTTTGTTATGGTGCATATTTCACTGTTTGATCAACAGATGCTTTGTGTCTTACCTTGTGCTTGCTGGTGTGGTTGGAATCAGCTGGTTGAGTCAAAAAATGGCCTTTAAAATGCTGGTGGTGAAGTGGATCGGGTATCAGAAAATAGAGGCAAGGGGACAACTCCTGTGACTGCTGAACTTCAGTGCAGCTGCAAATTGTCTTTCCCAACAACAGCTGGCAAGAGACCATAATACATAGTTGGAATATAGTTTGTTAAGGAACATGGCTGAAACTAGCTTTTGAGCAGCATAGATCCATCTGTCCCTTACCTTGCGGGGGAACCAAGGAATTTTAATTATGACAGTTTTACAGTTGGGGTGTTTTATATTGTTGGGGGAGAGTGGTTTGTTTTAGTAAATAGCATGCCTGGAGCTACCTGGTGGCATGTCTGTCTGTGATTAAAAAATTAAGGTCAGTTTAAACAGAAGAGTTCCTATGGTACATAAGGGGGAAAAAAAATAGATAAAATTGGGAGGAATGTGAAGTTCCAGGCTCTTGTAGTGCTTAAATTTATCAGGAAGCTAAATAGGCCGTGGAGATGAGAAAAATTGGTATTTCCTTTATGGTGCAGTATTTCTCAACCAGAAGACAGTGTGGAAAATAATTACAGAAGTTACTGGCATTTTAAAGGCTTTCTAACATAATTGTAAATATCATTTCCCTTGAAGTTTCTGTGGGGAGAACCAGGAAACCTGAAGTGCAGAATTTCCCTGACAGACTAATCTGCTTTTAGATAGACCAGTGAATCTTTAGAAGGGACGTGGAAGCAAAGTGGGCAATAGCCATGGACAATAGTATATGGAACTAGAGGGGAGTAAGTTGAGTGGGAAAGGCAAAGCAGCTTGAATTTCATTTCAGAGGGTTTGAGTCTTGTAATTAGTACTTGGTGTTATAGGTAGTTACAGCAAATTTTATTTACAATGCCTGACATCACTGAAGTAGAACGATTACTTGGTTGTTAAAATTATAGAAAAATATAGAAATCTTGTCATGTTGCTGTTTTCTGTATTCAGTGTTTTATAAACAGAAATTTATTTTCATATTCCTTTCTCCTCTAAAATCCTTCTTAATTCTGGGCTGTGAAGCAGGAAACAAATTTAAAATTTCATATGATAGTTAAAAATATCAGTTACAATGCATGTACTTGTAAATTATATTTGACATTTCTTTTCCTTTTTTTCCAAGCACTAAGGACTATTTTATATAATAGTGAACAGTAATTTCTAGTATATCTATATACATGTTAATTTTCTTCTGCATAAGAAGATGAAACTATTTAGTATCTTTTAGCAAACATTTATGCAACTACTGTTGCCATTTAAAGAGCATTAAAATTTCCACCACAACTTACACAGGTAAGAGGGGAGAAAGCAGTCCTACATACCATTTCTACTGTGATTTTGAATAATACAGCTGTTAGAAATACTTTGTTAATATACAATACTGTCTGTGGATAGCATAATCAAAGGGTAATTTCCTCAAGAAAAGAAATGCCAGTGTTTCTGGTCACACTGGAAAAAAAAAATTAAGAATAGTAGGAATTAAAAATAATGGATGCAATTTCTTATTTTTCTTTTGTGCAACAGGGAACAAGAGAGACACTTAGCCATCACTGCAGTACTCTTGGTGATGCTTTAAGAAAGGAAAATGATTTTGCTCTCATCATTGATGGTAAATCTCTGAAGTATGCTTTGACATTTGGAGTGAGACAATATTTCCTGGATTTGGCTTTGTCATGTAAAGCTGTTATTTGTTGCAGGTAAGGTTTACATTATTCTTGCATTCTTCTTTCCTTTATTTCATAGAAAAAACACATAGCCATGTTGTCCAGCCATGAAATATGTAAAAAAACCCTAACCACAAAACCACAATAACAAACAGTAAAGCCAACTCCCCAGTTTTAGTAGTTAAAGTTGTGAAATGCAGTCATTGAAGCTACAGAGTGTACCTGCCAAGTCATTCATGTTGCATATACCTAGAAAAATATTTTTTTAAGGATAATCTGAGCAAGATTGAGACAATGATCACAGAATTGTCAGGGTTGGAAGGGACCTCCAGAGATCATCTAGTCCAGCCCCTCTGCCAAGTTGGTTCACCTAGTGCCATGTCACACAGGAGCACGTCCAGGCAGGTTTTGAAAGTCTCCAGAGATGGAGACTCCACAGCCTCTCTGGGCAGCACTGATGTTAACATTAAATTGATCCTACAGTTAACTGCAGGTTTTAGCACATCTGGATTCTTTTGTAGAGCTTGCCTGTGCTTTCCTGCACAGGCAAGTTTTTACATCTCTGCTTTTTCTGTAAGCCATGGATTACATTGCATAAGTACTACACAAAAGGTAAAGGTACTACTCTGGGTGATTTTTATTTCCTGAAGCTGATTAAAACACTTACTTTATTGCTACTCCTGATTGTTTTGGAGTTCTTTTATTAAAAATTTTATTAAAGATATTATTAAACATAGTCAATCCTTTCCTGTAACCAACAACTATTAGAGCTGTAAGTTTGCCATAAGACGAGAACTTTTTTCAGGTCAAAGAAAATTAAGTATCTGCGTTCTTTAAATACACACAGTATGAAAGCAGTTTGGCTTGCCTTGTAAATTGTGAGATTTATATTAAGGAAGGACTATGTAGGACTGTAAGTGAATGCTTATGTGTTTCGGGGCCTTCTTGCATTGCTACGGATTTAAACACCAAAACTGCAAGCCTATCTGCAGCAGTGCATCACCTTTTCTGTATTTGCATGATTGAACAAAAAGTGAAGCCGGGTGCTCAGTGGCTGGATAAACAAGAACTGCGCCTGTTGATATTTAAGTAACTTGGCTTAGGCTAAGTGAATAATCTTTCAAAAAGCAGAAGCAAGGACTTTTCTTTACAAGATCATTGCTAACACAGGTAGGATATCTGTATTAGAAATGCAAGCAAACATTCCAGTACTGTGGAAATTGCTGCTCTGTAATTATTCCAAGGATGGCCAGTTACTGTTCTTGGAGTATTTTTCGGTATTTTGACTTTTGGTAGCATAGAAAAAGTCATTTTCTGTATTGAAACTGGAAAAGCTCACGTGGAAACGATGTATTCAAGCTCTTTTAGAGTTCATCTAGCTTGCTTGTTCTTAATACTTGTTTCTCAGTATGCAAGTACCACACCTTCAAGTTCTGACAGTTAACATAGTACTGAAATTTGTAGGGATGTCTGTGTGTTCAAACAACTCCGTATTTAAATAGGATGCTATGTCATTGTAATTGCTTGAGAAAAAAAGCTATGGAAAAGAAAGCCAGTTTAGATTTTGTACAAGAGCAAAATAATTCTTATTATGCAGCATCTCTTCTTACCAAATTCAAACCTTTCAATGAATTATATCAGCTTACTGCCTAGTATCTCATCATTACATACCTGCAGGTAGAGACATGGTGTGTAGAAATGTGAAAACTTCTAAATACACCTTAATAAACTGTTTGGTTTTGATTAATAAGCTAAAAAAATGGGAGGTTCTCAAGTTCAGATAGAGAGTTTAATAATGTTCCATTAAGATAAAGTAGATTAATCTGAAAAATCAGCGTTCAGAATGGATTTATTTTCCTGCCTTCCAAAAGGAGAAGGAAAACCAAATGGAGTGGTAGTAGTATCCAAATAAACACCTGGTTTGTCATCTTTCTGAAAAGCTATACCAAGTGATTATTTCTTTTCTCTTTTTTTGTGGGTTAGCTTTGTAGCTGTGCTCAAGCATGAAGCACTCGGAATTTCAAACTAGATCGTACTGTTTTTCAACTGAGATCTTACACTGAGGCTCCATTTATAGTGTGTATAAACATTTTTCTAACAGCAGTAGTCTTTCTGACAAGCAAGTTGGAACTTTGTGTTTGCTCTACTATCTGTACTTACTGTTTCTTCTGTATAGTAAGTAACAAGCAGGAGATGCATGTAGAGCTATTTGAAAGCTCTGATTCTTTTTCTTCTCTTTGCTTTTGAAAATACATTTCATGCCCTCGGAAGAGACAATATTCCTGTTTCTTTTGAATTATAGAACCATTGAAAGATGCATAAAGCTGTCTTTTATTGGTAACATTTTTGTGATGAAACAGCAAAAACTGCAAAATCAAAGTTTCTGCTCTGGTAGTGTTCTTTCTGCCATTTCTATATTTCCATAATATACCTCAGTCAGCTGGTTTCAATACATGCCTAGGTATATGCTCTGAAATATTTTGTGGTTGTTTAAAAATTGGCTGTAGGTTTAGAACTAAAATATTTTTCTGTAGCACTCATTGCTTTAGTACATGCTTTTTTAATATCCTATGCATCTCCAAAGTCAGAATTCTGTAAAGCAAACAAACAAAAAAAGAAACCTGTCAGTGCTCCACAATTAGTAAAAAAAAAAAATTTAAAAAAAAATTTCCCTGGTTTTGAGCTTGAAAATAAAATTTTTAAATAGTATTTTTTAGTGAATGTAAATTATTGAATCATATCCTGACTAAATGAAGATACAGGTGTCACCTCCATCCATATAAACATCTTAAGCACTCCTTGTTTCTGTAAGTAAAAATTACATCCCTTTCAAGTTTTCAGACTGTAGTCACTTGTTGATAAACATTTATTACATATGGATTCTTACAAAGACTAGCCATAACACAGAAGCAGCTGACAAATATTCAGTAGACATTTCACTTTAAAAAATCTCTTTGTGTAATTCCAAGCAGATGTTTGGCTTAAAGACTTCTGATGAACTGAATTCCAACTCTATGTTGGCTTCAAAGTAATGTGTGCAAGAAGAACGTTAAATGGATTATTCTGTAGTAAATATGCACAGCTAAGAGTGAACAAAATGCATCTTCTATAGAATCTGGCTGTAGTGAGTCTTGATAAAATATTCATCACCACAGTTCAAATATAGTATGTACAAAAGATCATAGAAATGGTTTTTGATATACTTGGAGAACAGAATTATTCTGAAGGGCTGTTGCCCAGGAGCCTTCATCACAAGTTCACTGCAAGACTGTACTCAGTACTCCCAAGTACGTTTCTCAAAAGCCTGACAGTATGTGTTGCACAAGCTGCTGAATACAGTAAATAGATAGCTACCTGCAATCCAAAGGCTGCATTATTTTTCACTTTTTTTTCCTTTTGCAAAAATATCCAATTACATTTTGTACAACTTTTCTCTAATTTATTGTACTTAAACCTTAAGAAATTTTACTTATTTGGTGCAGAATAGGCATTGAGGTTTTTTCAGGTTAAATGTGAGAGTCTCCTTTGGCATATGGAGAGTCAAAAAGATGTTACTGAACCCAGTGGGAATTACAATATTGTATGTGATCAATGATGATTGTAGACACAATGTACCCAGTTTCCATTACCAACACTGTCTCAGTGTTAAGCACCATGGCCTGGAAAAGAGAGGTAACACTGTTAGTGTACCTTTATGCTGGGATCTCAGCACCCTATCTCATGATGGGACTTAGCCAATTTGTTGAAAAACTTATTTCCCACCCCCATAACTTTATCCAGTACACACATGAAAATACAGTGAAATTTGACAAAATTTTTATTTATAAATATGGAGCTCATATTATTTTTATTTATAAATATAGAGATCATATTATTCCTTCTGTTATCTCTTCTGCAACATTGAAATTGGAACAAAAATTAAGTCTATTCTGTGGTTAAATGAGTACCTTGGTGACACAGACTGAAGTCAGAAACTGGTATCAATGAAAGTATGGTCTGGTGTAGGGTGAAATTAATGTGATTATGACGAATGTCACCTCAAGCATACATAGGATCTCATTCTACAAACAAAGGAGCTTGTAGTTAAATGATACAACAAATACGCTTCAGATGTAATATTATAGAATTTGTAGGAGAGAGAGTGTGCTTTAATTTCAGGAGTTATATATATGGGTATAAAATAATATGCAAGAAGACAGTTCATAATGTCTCTATCCTTTTTTTAAATAAGTTCTATTTAAAATATACAGTTCTCTGTAATGTACTTGGTAAGCTGACTTCCTCCACCAGGAATAGCTTGGGATCCTCTTCTCAGCTCTTAACTCGTTGGGAGTTTAAGGCATATTAAATAAATTTTAACCAGCAAGAATTGTGTTACTTACATGTAGATTAAGTTTTCTATAAAATAGTTAATTAGGGTAAGTTCTATGAGTAAATGTGTGTTTCAGGAGGTAAAAGCATGTCTATAAAACCTTGGGTTTCTTCTACAGTTTTAAACTACATTTCAGAAGAATCACGGTTGACCTTATGTGGCTAAAAACTTGAGTAGTCTTTATTTCAGAGGGAAAGTGCTTTTCTTTCATAGGAAATTTAATGTTGGTGAAGTTTGCATTTCTCAAGGACATCTTCACCAAAATTTCTCAGACTCTACTTTTGCCCTGATTACTTAGCTTATCTCAAGTCTTTGTAACAGTTTGATTAATAAAAGCAACGGATGACGAGCAATGGATATTAGCAGTTTGATCTCAGAAATTTGCTGGATGTGCATTTTCATTGAATACAATGGAGTCGGTCACCAGCTTCAGCTGCCAGTTCACTGCCATCAGTATTGTTCATGAGGACCTTTTGAAATGCATAAATACTATAATACAGCAGAATTTTTGGTGTCTGGTGGTAACACTTTTTCTGATAACCGAGCTTTTGAGTGCCATACAGCAGTCTTTGTTCAGGTGAGAACTCATGAAATACACAGGTTGTGTTGCTTGGTAGTGTCCCACTGAGTAGCAATATAACAAGTATGTTTAAGCATTAAAAGTATCTGCTCTTTTGTGCTTTTTCTTTGCAGATTTCTACATTTCCATGATATACCTATGTCAGCTGTATTCTTAATTTCTTGTTTATTCCACAGGAATAAACAAGAAATTAAACAGGAATGTGCCTTTCAGCACATAGCTGAAAGTGCAGCAGCATCATGTCACTGACCAGAGTGTTAATTAGCCTGGTTTTATTAGCTTTTCACAGAATGTAAAGTGTATTTTGAAATTACATTAATTTGAAAGTCCTGTATTAAACCTTTTTCTTTCTGTTACTCCTTAGGGTATCACCACTTCAAAAATCTGAAGTTGTAGAAATGGTTAAAAAACAAGTCAAGGTAGTTACTCTAGCGATTGGTGATGGAGCAAATGATGTTAGTATGATACAAACAGCACATGTGGGTGTTGGCATTAGTGGGAATGAAGGTTTACAGGCTGCTAATTCTTCAGACTACTCAATTGCTCAGGTAAGGCATTGCATTGTAAAATACTACAATATAGTTTAAGTTTAATATCAACTTAATTTTGCTGCACATTTGTTCTGATTTGTATGTTCTTTTTTTTTTTGCAGTTCAAGTACTTGAAGAACTTGTTGTTGGTTCATGGAGCCTGGAATTATAACAGAGTAGCAAAGTGCATCTTGTATTGTTTCTACAAGAATATAGTCCTTTATATTATTGAGGTAATTTTACGGTACAGCAAATGTTACTTCTGGAAAGTAAAGAAAAACTATTATTGTGAGATTTTGATTATTAGATACGCTTTTAAAGAAGCTCTTGAACTGTCAGTAAACCCTTACTAGTACTGAGTCTTGCTTTTTAACAAACAGATTAATACGAGAGGGAATGTTTTTTTTTTTTTTTTTTTACTTTAAAAGACCCGGTTGTCTTAGAAATACATACTAGTACTATTAGTACGTATTAGTACTAGCAGCATAATACTGCTTGTTTATTAAAATCCTCTGTCTGTGACACCATTACAGTGTTTAAGGAATACACTTACAAATAGTCTTAAATTTACCAAGAGATGTATGTGCTTAAGCGCTTTGAGCCAGTGTCAGTAACTGTCTGGTTCACAATCTGAAGCCCCTTTTCAGATCACTGTTGAACTGCAGCGCTGTTGCTGTACAGTACTGAGGGGTTTTACATCTGTGTTTAATTACACTACTGCGTACCTTTCACTTGTTGATGGGGTAACCATGCCTCCCTAGGCTTGGGTTCATGAACAGGCATACTTTCCTTGAAAGTAGCTGAACCTAGTTTTCTCACCTGGGATTTTGAGACTGGAATCTCCTTAAGCACAGTAGTGTGAGAGGACTGTGCTGTAATAAATGTATACTTATTGGTATGTATGGTTAAGACAGCATGTATGGCTATAGTTTTCATGACCACGTGGCAACCTTAATATTTTAAACACATTTTTTAAAGCATTAGGAAAAGAAAAAAAAACACCTCCTTCCCCCTTCATTTACCATTCCTATCTTTAACAGCTGCTCGCTTTCTAATAACCAAATACCTATCTAGTAATTATGTTTAGAAATTATTCAAACTTTATCTTCACAATGATACTTTTGGATTTAAATGCAGGGAAAAGAATTGTTGCAAAGCACAATCGCGAAATAAGTTCTGTAGGTCAGTCTTCTGTATTTTTGCATTAATGGAGTTAACAGTTATTCTTAAAACTCCCTTAGCTTTTTTAATATATTTCCACATTAATACCTAATACTTGCAGGGTATGTGTCTGTTCTTAATTGAACAAAAGTGCCTCCTTTCTGTTAGACCCGATGTAAACGTTAGGTTAATGTTTACGATTTTGGTATTTATGTATGTGATCTTACACTGTGGCAGTGTTTGCAGATACTTTAAACATCTTATGTACAAGTGATGTAACCAAAAGGTGTGGTTCTCTTAGCATATTTTTTACTTTTTCCAAGTTTTCCTTTTTTTTTCTATTATGCTCTTAACATGAATAGATTTCAGTCTAAGTAGTAGCAAGTTTGTAGGTGTAGAAAAACAAAGTAGAAAGCTAAAGAAAAAGCAAATCCATTAACGATCCTTTTTTGCTTTAGAAGAGATGCAGACATTAGATCGTGTGTTTCAAAAGCTGAATATCTGATTAAATGGTCTGATTTCAGAAGTACTGATTAGCAGTAGCTCTTGAAGTATTTTTTAAAAACAGTACTAATATATGTTTGTGTTTATGGAAACCGTACAGAGTTGGGCTTTAGAACATACTACCTTATTTTTCTTAATTTTCTGTCATTGTCACCTGGAAACACATTGTAAATTTATAACTTAAATTAGATATTTATATCCCACCATTTGTATTCTTTGTGCAAGGAAGTTAAATGCAAGGTACAGAGACCACAGTCTAAAAATACAGAGATTAGAAGAGGTATTGTCTGCCTCGTGAGCATATGGATGCGCAATTTTTAATGGGTTATGACCCATTTATATATCATGCATGCAAGCATTTTGCCATATATACCTTCTCTGGAAGTCAAGATGACTTTTACTTGAATTCCTGTATACCCAACGTTTGTCAGCTCAGAAAACTTTCACAGATGTTAATAGCTCGTGTCAATACTGTGAGTGAATGGGCAGAAATTCATCATTCAATGTCTCTAGAAAGGACAACTGCCAGTCTTGAATCTCTCTTTTCAGTTTTTTGTACGGATCAGGCGTGGGAGCAGAGAGCTCAATGAGTATTTGTAAGCTGCTGCTTAATATGCAGAAATGCTACATCAGGAAAAGGTCTGTGAAACTTTTGTGGCCACACCTCCTCTGTCTTGGAGTTTAGAAAATAATACTATGAAAGGCACGTCTGGAAGTTGCTTTAAATAAGTTTCTTTTTATTAGCTGACAATAACTAAAAGTACCTTTGCATAATAGACACGTTATATTTTTAAATTTCTGCTCAGTAGTGATCAAACAAGTAATGGATTCCATTTAATCTAAAGTACAGCCTTTTTCCTAGGCATTTGTGAGGTGGTACAATTGGTTTCTTGGTTCAGAAAAAGGTAGAGGTCTGTAGTAATATTCCTGCACACTGATTTGTGTTTGTCAGCATTAAAATTCTTATTCATAAGAAACCAGAAGTGGTCGGTGATTCTACTTCAAACATGGACCTCATCTTCTGTGTGGGACTAGCCCAGTAACTTCATAAGTAATACTCTTAAGTATCATTCTAAATGGTGAGTGAAAACTAAGACTAAACTAGACTGCTAATGGACATCATTAAACTTGTTCTGAGCTTCACACACTCACATAGGATAAGCCTGTGCAATCTCATGATTATTTTGAGGGGACTATCATTACCTCATAACGATGATTGGGATTGAGCTTGATCTAGTGATTGAGAACTCCTTTGTGGATTGGTTTGGGGTTTTATAATTACCATTTACTACGTATCACAGAATCACAGAATCTTAGGGGTTGGAAGGGACCTCAAGAGATAATCGGGTCCAACCCCCCTGCCAAAGCAGGCTCCCTATCTCCTATTACATAGATAGGCGTCCAGACGAGACTTGAATATCTCCAGAGAAGGAGACTCCACCACCTCCCTGGGCAGCCTATTCCACTGCTCCGTCACCCTCACTGTGAAAAAGTTCTTCCGCATGTTGGTGCGGAACTTCCTATGCTCCAGCTTACAGCCATTGCTCCTAGTCCTGTCCCCACAGACCACTGAAAAGGGGCTGGCCAATTCCCCCTGCATCCCATGTCTAAGATATTTATAAACACTAATTAGGTCCCCCCTAAGTCTTCTTTTTTCCAGGCTGAACAGACCCAGCTCACTCAGCCGTTCCTCATAGGGGAGATGTTCCAGACCCCTAATCAACTTTGTCGCCCTTCTCTGGACTCTCTCCAGAAGGTCCCTGTCTTTTTTATACCAGGGAGCCCAGAACTGGACACAGTACTCCGGGTGGGGCCTGACCAGCGCAGAGTAGAGGGGGAGGATCACTTCCTTCGACCTGCTGGACACCCTCTTCCTGATGCATCCCAGGATCCCATTGGCTCTCTTAGCCACCAGGGCACACTGCTGGCTCATAGCCAACCTGTCATCAACCAGGACCCCCAGGTCCTTCTCCACAGAGCTCTTTTCCAACAGGTCATCCCCCAGCCTGTACTGATACAGTCGGTTATTCACTTGTAGGTGAATACTACGGTAGAGTCGGTATACTCTTGTTAAACTGCTTGTTATGTGAAGTTATACAAATCTCCTTTCAACATTGGAGGAACAAAATTTTCCTATTCCAAATTTTTGTTCTTCACACCAGCAATAACATACAATAACTAGTTTGTGTTAAATTAAAAAAAGTTTACAGTATTGAAAGAACAGTTCTTGTAGATCTGCATGAGTTATTCATGAAAATTCAAAGAGTAAAAGACAAGAAGCCAAGGCATGGATTTAAAGTTCAGTCCCAAATCCTTAAACATGGCCATTTGTAACAATTCAATTTACTGAATGATTAGAGCTTTATCAGCCTCCTTTTAGGTCTGTAAACTTTGGGTAATTGTTATCCTTATTTAGCTAGTTTACCACCAAGCCCTCTCCATCCCACTCTGGAGTTGCACACTTTCTGCTGCTCATGTCCATGACTGAAATTTACCATTTTGTTCCCTATTTCCTTTTCCTGAAACATGAGATAAATGCCTGTGGCCATATCAAGATCCATATCACACATAACCCCAAACACAGGCAGGTTTTCTGTCTATACTCATGCTGCATCTATACTCATGCTGCTTCTGAGCTGTAGAGTTTAGGTGGGGGTGTTGGGTATGCCATGGCATACTTCATGTATGCAGACTGCATCGAGTGTGATTTAAAATACCACAGCAGAAGAGCATTGTGCTCATGCCCATTTTTTTTGCACGTTATTGTTTGAAAACTTAGAAATACAGGGTTCTTCATTGAGGCCTATCTCATCTTAGATAACACTGTGAACCTAAATCCTTTTCAATGGAAATTACGTAGTCATTGTGCTATAAAATGGTCTGAATTTTCACTTCTTCACTTATGTAGGTGTCCTTAAGAAGTAATTTAGAGCGTCTCCTGCCCTTCTGTGTAGGGGTGCTGCATTAGTAATTTGAGCTGTTGGAATAGGACCTACCCTCTTAAGTGGCGGAATCTTCTCCTAAATTAGTATCACATATGATATGCCCTAAAAACTTATTTTGTAGGTACAGTTGCCCTCATTCTATTTTTTTGTGTATGGTTAAGAGTGTAATTTTCTAAGGTCAAAGTTTCAGAAGTTAGAGTAAGTGGGTGACTTGCTTTCTTCCCCTCTTAGTTTGAGATTAAGACTATTTATTTTTGCTGCTTCCTCCACATTACCATCTCCATAATTGTTAGAATTAAAATTAGAAATAAAAAAGTTAGATCTACTTTTTCTGAGCCATAGGTGGTACAGATGTCAACATTCAAGTACTGTCTTGTAAACAGTAGAAAATCCATGCTGCTTCTTAGATATTGAAGATGCTCTGTCTCTTAAAGTAGTATATCTGGTACTCCATTAAATAGTGGTGTTTCTACTACAGAGAGCATTGTTTCTAGCCACATTAAAAGGTTTCGCTTCAAAGTCATTTGTTTTATAGATTGAACAAGAACTTTAATACCCAAGGGTGCTACCAAATTTCACTTGTTCGCTTGCATCTGGAGTTCTGACCAAGATGTGTTCCAGTTCCTTATTATGCTAAAACTTAACTTCAATGCCTGTAACTTAAATGCTTTCTTTGGGAGAAAGTAAATGCTAAGATTTCAGAAAGTTACTATTATAATTTATAAGAGTTCTTTACAATTCTACTGTAGTTTTCAGAGTTTAAATAGCTTGAAGATTTTAACTTAAATTTTGTACAAAAAAAAAAAACCCAAACTGAAAACACTACAGTTTTTGAGGGGGAAAATGATACATAGTATTTCTGAGATGCTTGGTAGTGACTTCATATATGACATTCCATTGTAAATTGAAATTTTATCACATTCTTACCTTTCTTTCAAAGCAATCACTCCAAAACATTTTCAAGTGTTGCTTAGCATCACTTAGCTTTAATAGAAGTGAATATGTGGAATAGATTCAGTATGTGTATTTAGGCCTTTTGTTTTAAATTAAAGTTTTATAACATTTTGTCTGTTAGATAAATCACAACATAGGGTTAATGTTCTTTCCATATACTCCCTGGTTATGAAGGGTCAAGCATATGTCTACTTGCAGTCTGTTTTGCTTTCTTCCTAGAGGGTCATACTGCTTTTCTTAAACTCTGTCTGAAATTACAGTAGTGAGATGTGCACATACGTTATGTGCCCAACTACTGATTCACATACTTTCTATTAAAACTGTTTTTTTTCACCACCCCAAACCCTTTCCAGTTAAGAATTCTAAAATTTACTCCAGTATTTGATGCAAGGAAAAAAGAAATTAGGGGGATTGGTTACATAATAATATCCGTCCTTCAGTCATCTCTCAAGAGCTCTTTTCCGTGCTTGGGAGTAGAAGAATGTAGGAACTGCGTATAGTGAGAAGGTTGAAAAGAGAGAAGGTAGTTGAGAAGCACAACTTGTATCCAACAGTGGTGGTGAGGTTCTGGATTAGATTCACACATTAGCTTAGTTGGAAAGCGTTTAAAAACTGTGCTCATGTAGAGTGTGTAATTAATTGTTCAGTAATAAACAATGGATGATGCACTCCTCTTGCTCCGTCATACTCAACTACTGAGAAACTGCTGCTACTAAATTCATCACAGTTAAATCATATGCCTATTTCAGAAATGAAAAATTAAAACACACCAGGGCTTATAAAAATCTCATTTAACCGGCATAAGTAATTCCAGTGTCTTCAGTTCATAGGCTGAGAGGTTAGAATATAGAGTGCTTGTTACTGTTCAGTCATTCAAAGTAAAAAAATTCCGCAATATAGGACTTTAGAAAATTCAGTGTATTCTGCATCTCTATATTACAGCCTTTAATATCCATGATTTAATATGCAAATTTGTTCCAATAATTGGCCACCAAAAAAACTCTTGTTTACTTTTTGTTTGTTGTTTGAATAAATAGCAATTTAAGCTGGATATTAGTTCTCATTTTTAGTGTTAATAGTTGCTAATTGGGGGCAGGGAGGGGGGCATCTCAGAGTATTCACAAACATGTTCAAAACATTCTACAACACAATAAAGAGTATCAATTTGGTCATAGAATCTGGCTACCTGCAGACCAGCACGGGTATGTATTGATAAACTTGCATATCGACTGCAGCAATTCATGCTTCTGTCAAATGAAACATCAACTGCCGAGAAATCTCCAAAGCAGCATCTGAAAATTCACTTGAAAAATACAGATCTTCTATTGAGTAGAATGTTGTTGAGATGATCCTAGTTTCTGTCACCTTGTAGCTTATGTTTGTCATCAGCAATATAGTTTCAGTATAGCTTATTAATATAGATTCATCAGACATGCTTCTCCACTTTTTCATTCAAATAATCTAAGTGTGAAGTAAGAAAAAGAAGCGAGCAGACATGCTGCATGTTCTACTGAAAAACATAAGAATATGTGTCTTCATGCCTTTCAAATTAAATTATTTTTTTTTAACCCTTTTGGCAAAAAGTTATAAAACTTAAGCCATTAAGAGAGTTCCAGATGCATCTCTGAAATGCTCTGTGGTTTGAACTAGTGCTTATTAACTAAGTAATTTCATTGATTTAGTACTCTGTTAAAGCCTCATCTTTTCATGAGTGTCAGGTGTGAAAAAGTAATATTGGTACAGTTTTTAGTTCCAGACTACAGCTTACTGGATGTGTTCTGTTAGGAGATTTACTAACGATTACTACTTAACGATTAAGAAATTACTACTTCTAATCTGTAGGTGTTTGTGTGATTATTTTTTCCCCAAACTTTCTCAGAATTTTTTTTCATTGAGAGTTAAGTATAAAACAAATGCAGCAAGCTGAATCACTCTTAAATACTTAACAAACATGAAAATTCTTCTGAAAAAAGTACCGCCTTAAAATGTTTTTGTATTTAGATGGAATTGCTCACGTTTGACTACATTGCCCACTGTCTGTTCTGAACACAAGTTGTTTTTACTATTATATTTTATATGATTGAAAACATAACATCCTCAGCTGTGCTGTAAATACATTCCAGGAACATGTTTTGTGAAGCTAATGGGAAATTAAAAATTACCACACCTTGAAGCGCATTTAGTAATACATTGTTCTCTTCTTTTTCAGATCTGGTTTGCTTTTGTCAATGGCTTTTCTGGACAAATTCTTTTTGAAAGATGGTGTATAGGCCTCTACAATGTGGTAAGATGATTTCTGTGTTTTCAGTTATTTTCAATCATAATCATGAAAGTTTTGTAAGTAAACTTTAAGTGAGTCCTTGCCGCTACAGTGTTGTGATATATCACACTTGTGGTCTGGTTTTTTTTAATCTAATCTACTAGATGTTTACAGCGATGCCTCCACTAACCCTTGGAATATTTGAGAGATCCTGTCGAAAAGAAAACATGCTGAAATATCCAGAGTTATACAAGACTTCCCAAAATGCACTGGACTTTAATACTAAGGTAGATAATTTCTGCTTTAATTATATTTGATTTTTTTAATAGGAATTCAGGGTAGTTATCTTTTTTTGTACTGTGTTGCTCATATTTAAAAATGGAGGGGAATTTTGTTTACTGCTATTTCCATTTGTCCACTTGTCTGTGGACAATCATGTTTATCCATATTTAGCAGTTACAGAAACAGAAGCGTTTGGCCATTTTCAGCCTTTTTTTTTTAATATTTTTTTTTCCTCTGCTGGTAATAAAGCTGTCTTTAGGCAGAAGTGATTAGACCTCTCTGATGCTGGGCTGGGTGTATTGGTACTGTTATATGGACATGGATTACTGAAGCCTGTGGAGAAGCGTTACAGGGGACAATAAGAACTGTCATTAGATTTGTAGAGGGAGGTACTTGGTACTTTGTCAATTTGGAGTTGCAATTTTATGGTTTTATTTTGAGTTTTGGGAAAAAATACTTAGAAACAGTTAAGAATTGTCAAGGAGGATTAAAAGAAATCTGAGGCTACTTTAGGTGGAAAATGGGTGACATTCATCTTGGAGACACTAGCACAAGAAGTAGTAAAAGAATACAGGACATTTGAGTGTGTGTGTATGTATGTATTTTAGTATATAGAAATAAGTTGTCTACATTTTTTTTCGTAAATAATCTCTATTAAAAAACAAACAAACAAAAAATACTACCTGAAACATTTTCCTGAAACCACAGTTTCATGGATGCCATGAAGTTTGTAAGAATTCCTTCTGATTTTATTTGATTTTTCTAAATACAATTGGGATATTTCAAGCAATGTCATTTTATGTTGAACTTGTACATTTTTGATTGGTCATTGATTTAACAATACCTAGGTGTGATGGTCTGCAGTAGATGCATGGAGCTGCTGCAGTGTACTTAGCTCTGTGCCACTTGTAAAAGTGGACTACTTCTATGTATATATATATAGAGAGAGAATTATTTGTGTAAACTATCTTTGTTCACTGAAGCACATGAGATTTTTCTCCTCTTTTCTCACTTTATCCCTTCACCCACAAAAAACAAACCTAAAAATTGAAACCAGAGAAAACAGTGTTCCTTGTGTCATGGTGAATGCTTTACAAATGTAAGAACTTTCATGATCTGTTAATACAGCCACTTCTATGCTGTGGTATTGTTAGTGCAATAACGTAAGTCATTAATTACATTTGTTTGGTAGTTTTTAAATTAAAAGTCTATAGTACAATTGTTGTTAGTGCACAGATGCATTGACTTCATTGGAAATTCTGTGGCTATTCCCATACCACACTTGTTATGAGTAAATGCCTACAAACTTCCCAGCTACAAAATTCCCAGCTATATAAGTTGAATAGTTGGTGTTAAAGATTTGGAAACATTACTGCCTTGAATATTGATGCAGATGTTTGTTATGGTAAAAGGGATCAAAGGTTAGGAGGTCATGACAGAGGTTAAAGGATTAGCATGTGACAATAAGAGTTGGTCAGGAAAATGGAAAAGTAGAACTAATTTTTCTTGCACCCACCTGTGCTTTCTGTCAAATAAAAACTTCTGGTAATGACATAGCAAGGAGGAGAGACAAAGGTTAATGAGTAGCACAAGTTCAAATGTGCAAAGTATTGGAGTGTAAATTGGATCATACAGCGTAGTGTAGTTGTGTAATCTAACAAAAGACTTTGAGACATTGTGGAAAATGTTGTGAGGCAGGCAACTTAATTTCAGTTGCTTGAACACCTTAACGCTCGTTAAGTTAGTTACATCAGTTAGTTACAATAAAGGCTACGACTGTCAAAAGCATTGTTAATGAAAAAACATGATTGTTATCCTGAAGGAAATGGGTTACATATTTTTATTTTCTTTTTTATGTTCTAGAAAGCATCAGTAGGTTGTTTATCTTTAACACAGTTCTCCTCAGAACTTCATTTTACCAATAAGTTTGAAAGCAAAATTTTAATTCTTTACCCAATAAATTAAAGGAAGTTCAGTACGATGAAGCTGAGCACTTCAAGGATCAAGCATGTAAGGAGGAATCTAAGAAAGATACTTTGATTTGTCCTTTTTTAATTCTTTTGTATGTAGAAATACATAGGAAGGTATATATATAAAACTCAGGTTTTGATCTTTCTAATCTCCAAATTTCATATTACAGAAAATGTAAATTATCATAGCTAGAGCCGTTTTAACTCCCTACTTAGAATGTGGCACTTGTTCCAGTTGTCTGCTTTAGTTTTAATTTTTCTGATGATATTCCCATGTGTACACATTTTAATTTCTCTTCTGATTGGAAATTAAAAGGAGATAATACACACCTTTTTTTTTTAAACATAAAAATAAACAAATGACCCATGAAGAACTAAGAGGCAGAAAGTGCCTGTCAGTTGTATTACTTCACAGAGGTGGCCTGACAGAAACACATTTTGTGAATCTAACACATAGATAAAAAGAAAGGTCAGGGTTCACAGAGCTAGTTTATTGCAAATGGTTCTCATGGATTTTCTGTTTTCCTTTAGGTTTTCTGGGTTCATTGTTTAAATGGCCTCTTCCACTCATTCATTCTGTTCTGGTTTCCACTGAAAGCCCTCCAGCATGGTAAGTATTACGAAAAATAGAAATACACATGTTAAAAAATGCTAAATACCTTCCTTTTTCCTTAGGAAAGCTTCATAAATAATAACAGTTCCATGTGGTTAAATTTCAAATTACAATTTCCAGAACTAAATGCAGCATATTGAAAATGTTTTATTTAAAATCTGTTTAATAGTAAGAGTAACATTACATACATATGCATAGAACTATATTAATAGGTTTGAAGTTAAACTGAAACAAGGCTGAGAAAGATGTTGCAATTTAGTTATACTAATGTATAATGTTGGTGTGTATGGGAGCTCCCACAGGGGTAGGGTTTTGTTTTGCTTCCACTTTGTGGGGAGGAGACCTCTTTGGCTCAGCCCCTGGGCTAGACCTGACCTGCTGACAAGTGACTTCTGTAAGTCAGAACAAATTACCTTCTGTCTTCCTCTTTAATTCCTAGAACAGGCCAGGCAAGCAAGGGGAGCAGAAATGTGACCTGGGCATTGTGTACATCGTGGGCAGTATAAACAGTACCTGCCATGGGTCCAGATGGTGCACAGAGTTCTGCATGAAGGGGAAATGAGCCCAGGACAGGAGTTTCTGCTAATTAAATCTCTGGTGGCTATGTGTGCAAAAAGGAAAGAGAAATAATGCTATTAGTTTCCTAGGGAGGAGCTGATGAGTGATAGAGATCCACCAGAAAGAGGAACTTCTGAGAACAGGTCTCAGCTTCCACCTTTTCTTAGCAAAGAGGCACAGGAGGATCCTGAGACAGGAAAGAAGGAATGGGAAGAATAGGGGGTAGCTCAGCTTTTTGCTTAAGAGTGTCAAGTCCCAGCACTCTGACCCATGGCAACAGACTTGGGCACCTGCCTATTCCTGTTTATCCTCATTGTGCTCTTTACTGCTAGGTATAGTTAAACAGCAGAGTGCATGTTGAGGTACTTATTAGAATGCTGAAAATCAAATAATGAAGGTCATTAAAGTCTCTCAGGGCTCAGTCTTTTTTTTTGTTTGTTTTGGGGTTGGGGTTTTTTTGGTGATCATTTTCTCCTATTTACTTTTTAGTCTCATATATCTGCTTCTTTCTTGTCTGTAAGTGGAAAATTTCAAACTGTGTATATTGTAGTAGAGTCTACCAAAAAATATGTGATCAAAGAATAGAGATGGGTTTGTAAGAATTGTCACAATTTGCTCTGTGGTACCTAACCCTTGTACACAAAACCAGAGTCTTGCACTCCAGATGCTGCCATGTAGGTAGGAAAAGTGGCAAGGACATAAGTCTTCACTGAAGACTGTCCCGTGTAGACAGTGACAGAACTAGAGGGAATGGTGTCAAGCTGCGCCAGGGGAGATTCAGGCTGGACATTAGGAAGCACTACTTCTCGGAAAGGGTAGTCAGGCACTGGAATGCACTGCCCAGGGAGGTGGTGGAGTCACCGACCCTGGGGGTGTTCAAGGAAAGACTAGATGTTGTATTGAGGGACATGGTTTAGTGGGAGCTAGTAGTAATAGGTGAATGGTTGGACTGGATGATCTTTTAGGTCTTTTCCAACCTTGATAATTCTGTGATTCTGTGATTATTCTTCTCTTTCACCCAACACAGCTTTTTAGAAACATCCCTTCTTATGCTCTCAGTATTCATGGGGTTTTGGTTTTGTTTGGTTTTTTTTTTTTTGCCTGGTACTTTTATCCAGCACAGTATTTTGATAACTCTTTATATGATGGCAGTAAAAAAAAATATCCCAGTGATTAGAACCTCTACAGGGGAGTAAGTGTTTTTGTTGCCATATACGAACAATCTCGAGTGCTTAAAAGCATTTCTAAACTGAACAGATAAAAACCTAGCAAGCTCAATTAATTGAGGAATTCCCTCTGGATAGTTCAGTTCTGTGTTGTCCCGTGTCTGCTAAAAACTTTCACAGAACTGGGACCAGAAAAGCCTGTGCTCTGTCAGTAGTCATAAAAAACACATAAATGCACAGCTTCAGAACCACAGCAGATTTGATTTTTATGCAAACGCATCTCTCTAGGGCACTGACTCTATACATAAACGCTGTGTGTCTATTCATTTGTGCAAAATGGGTATGTATATATACGACCCACAGATTCTGATTGGGTAATTTTGAAAACTATATGAATACCAAGCATCTCAAGATCTAAACTTGAGTATATTTTGTATTTTGCTTAAATGGAATCTTAGAAATGTGGGTAAGAGCAAAAATAAGGTTTTGTACCAAAAATACCAGAACCAGTGAAAATCTGACTCTCTAAGCTTTCTGTTTAGTTATATGTTACAGTCAATGTACACTACAGATATTATGTTTCATACTTTCCTGAAGATACTGTGTCTCTAAACTTAAAATTCATTGTAATTGAATTTTTACTGAATATAATGCTGTTCATATTGGTATATGTTTTTACAAAAAGCTACCATAATTCCTGAAGTAACTGAAAGCTTTAAAGGAATAAAAATTATAAAAGGCAGAGGTCTCTATGTTTCAGTACCATTCAAAGTAAAATCTGCTGTTGGTACCCTGTAGGAAATGCTACCACCTCTCTTGTACCAAATGTATATTTTTCCCTATTGCATATATTTAAATATTTTTATCACTATTTCCTCCTCCAGGTACTGTATTTGGCAATGGTAAAACTTCAGATTACTTGCTTCTGGGGAACACTGTATACACTGTAAGTCTTGCTACAGCTGCCTGTGCTCTATCATCTGACTGTCTGTATTGGTTCTGTAATTGAGAGATGTGGTTTTATTACTAGTTATAATTTTCTACATAGAAGATTTGATTTGTTGTAGCATGTTAAGAAATGGCACTTGAATGACTTTTTGAGAAGCTTTGAAGTGTGTTTTATCGTTTACTGGAAACTGTCTGTTTTTTAAACAATGGGAATTTTAATTCCCTAATTAGCATACTCACAAATTTAAGGTAAGCTTCTGCATCAAAGAAATCCCAGGTTATTGTTATGGAACTGTTTTGTGGACTTGTGAAGATAAAATGCTGTTCGCCCTCTCATAATTTATCACGGGGCCTTGAGAGAGAGGGATAGAGCAAGCCACATGGAACCAAAGTTGTGGGATGCCTCTTTGGAGAAAACCAAACTGCCAGAATCATACCTGACCCACACCTAACAGTAGTCTTCTGTTATTCTCATAATTATTAATCATTATTGGGGGGTTTTTTCTTTCAAACTTTTTTCTTCTAGAATTAACTAATGAAGCTAAATAGCTGGTTTTTGTTTGCTAGGTTTAAGTGTTACCCAATAGATGAGGGTTTTCCAAGATCTCTCTTAGAAGAAAATCAGACTTGTGCTTGCTGTCCACTGCTCTTCAACACTGAGTGTGCAATTAATTTTTCAACTTCCCATTGTAGGCAGATACAAAAAAGAAATTAATTCTTCCATCAAAATAAGGGGACTGTAACACAAATACAAATTTGCATCAAAATCAATTTCCTTAGGGAAACATCATAACTGAAATAAAAGGAAAATATTCATGAATACATTGTAGTCCTTTGAGAATGTACATACTGTCACCATCTCTTGTGTATGAGAGTGTTTTGGATAGTGCTCCTGGTCAGCTAACCAGCAAGTTTAAAAAGCATAAAGGGCTGAGTAATCACAGGCCATTCTGTCTATTTCCTACTGCTGTGGCAGTTAAAATAAAGTGTTTCTTCTGCCAGTCCCTGCTGGACTTTAAAATGGTTCTTTTGGGCACATTGAAAAATTGTTTGTCCATACCGTCTCTTAAAAGTTTATTTGCTCTACACATCCCTTCCCTGTTCTAAAAGGCAAGCACAGCTTGTTTTGTCAGCAGACGCATATGGTTGTGCAATCTATCATATGATGAACTGATCTCTATTAGGGATGGATGGAATATCCTGGGTAAGTGTTTTCTGTGCAGGTCTTAATAAAATTAAGATGTAAGGTCAGAGCCATTGCCATAGCTCAGTCCTGACAGAAGAAGTTAACTGACACAGGTCTATTTGTATTATGATCTCATGACACTGAGTACTGTTTAGAAGTCAGTAATTTGTCTGAATGTCACTGCTTTCCCCAATAATAATAAATACTTCATCAGAGCAACTACCAGAAACACCTGTTGTTCCAAGTGAAACAGGTTCTTCTCGGGGAGAGTTTCCCTGCACAAGGTTTTCACCTGATCTACTAATGTTTCATTATATGCTGCACTTAGTTGCAGCCGTGCTCTCTTCAGCTGAAGTGTATTTTATGTATGTATATATACAGGAGTTGGTAACTTCACCTGTCCTAGCACCTAAGCCAAGTTTTCCAGTACTATTTCATTTTCTTTGATTGTTCTAAAAATATCCTTTGTATTTGCCATCATTTTGTAGAGTGGTTTAGCACTGTGTCTGTTAAACCAAATTATTCAACATGATGCTGAGATCACAGCTGAAGTTTTTTCCTGAAGCAGTCTCAGAACTTCATCCTATCCAGCCGTTCCTCTCTGTGCTTCCTCCCAAAAGCCAAGCATGGCACTAGGAGAAAACAAGTTATGGATGCTGTACTATGATTTTACTGGATTACACTAGGTCCTGTGGGAGTGAGTGTTCAAAACATGCTGTTGTTTAGATGGTCACCCATCAGTTGATGGATAAGTCTTGAAATTTTAGGGTGCTGCAGAACATTTGAGTATCATCTGTGACATCGGCTGACTCACAAGTATCAAAACCTGCTTTATTCAGGTTTGCGGCAACATTTTCCACCACCTTGAGAAACTAGTTAATTTCTGATACTTTCAATATAGTATCCTGGAGCTCCTTACTTCTCCTTGTCAAGCTGTGTCCACAAATGATAAAACAGAGGTCACAATGCAATTGTTCTGTCACCTTCTGCAATTGGTTTTCAAGTAGGAGAACTGAAACTTAACTGTCTTAAGAGGCTAAGTGCTTGCTGCTAACCTGCAGAATGGCCATGAATTTCCCAAGAAAGCATTATTTCAACATTACAAGTCCAGACAACCTGATTTTTTTAAATTCGTTTTTCAAATTCTCTACTTTCCTTCAGTTCACATTGAAAATCTGGAGAGGAATCGGGGTTGCAATTGATGTGCTCCTGCTCCTGGCCAGGAGTTCAAGGTGGTCTGGAGCATAGCTGGAGATTGGAGAGACTTTCAAAATTTGGTGGGGGCATAGGGGGCAGGATTTTTTTAAAGATTTTTAAAAATCTGTGTATGCAAAGTGTATGTGCACTGACAGTTGTCTGCCATTGTCTTGAAATACCAAAATCATAAGACTAAGGTACTTTTCATTCTTCCCACTGCTTTTAATCTGACTTTTGGAAGCCTACATTCATCACTTGTGCAAAAATCAGTATCAAAGGGATTCAGAAATGATTATAGTTTCTTTGGAAAAGAAGTAAGAGCAAGTCGGGAATGTGCTGTGATTCATATGTCCTGGAATTATTTCTTCAAACATGAATTTCAAGTAAGAGTAGAGTGTGATGAAAATAACTGTACAACCATTCTTGAAAGGTCATTTTTTAAAAAAAAAAAGAAAAAGCTCAATGCTTTATACAGAATACCAATGTGATTTCTTGTTTCCTGGGTAGGATTCAGTGAGCTTTTGTTAAGTGGGATCAAGGGGAGGAGGGAGCAATAAACCCCAATTTCTTCAGGAAGCCACTGTGTGTAATTGATAACTTTGTTGGGGGAATCAGTTAAGATGCAAGGACGGTCTGTATTCACACAGTCCACCTCTCCTTTTACAGGCCTGCAGTGTATATTGTGTGTATACATTGCAGCTATGCAAGGAGGACTCTTGATCTGATGCTAAAGAAGGGTGTTTTCATTTAAGACTCACTCAAAAGTAGCCAGCAAGTGTACCAGAGAAGAATTACTTTTTTCTGCCATATATCATTTCTTTCACTCATCCAAATCTAGCACCAGAACTGGATAGACTTAAGTAAATAGTAACACTAACCACGGTCATTAATTTTTTTTTTTTTAATTAAGTTCCACATGTGTGTTTGTGTGTTGGATAATGGAATTGTGGCACTGTGATTTTTTTTTTTTTTTTGGTTAATAATGCAGCAGTAGTTGAAATAGTTGAATAGAATTGAAAGCATAAAGTTATCGCTGGGAGTAAAAGCTTTCTGGAAGGGTTTGTATCCTTCTGTGCACCAGACATAGTGAAAGACTTGTCAGATATATTTAACCAGATATTTTCAGCTTCTGACTGAAGTTAATTTCTTCAGTTTCTGAGGCTCCTTGAAGTTCAATCACAGACAAACTCACATCATTGCTGCCAACTTGGCCGGCAAACTAGAGATTAAACTCCAGTTGTTACAGAGCTTGGTCTTTGTGACTCAGTTTTTCAGCCTTGTGTTCTTCAGAAGGCACATAAAGCAAAACTTGTGATACATATTCACATGAGTTGCAAAATATAATAAATACTCCTTTGCTAAACAGAAAACTTGGTTGTGTGAATTTCATACGAGGGAGATAAACAGTTTCCTTGAATCCAGTAGTCCTTGCTGAGGTTTATAAACTTTCTGCTACTGCACATCTTTAAACTAAAATGAAGTGTGTGTCCCACTGGACAATAACATGACAGGAGAAGAGGGAATCAATAGGACAAGAGGGAATGGCTGCAAGGTACACCAGGGGAGGTTCAGGTTAGCAATTAGGAGATATTTATTCTCAGAAAGAGTGGTTAGGCATTGGAACGGGTTGCCCAGGGAGGTGGTGGAGTCACTGTCCCTCGGGGTGTTCAGGGAGAGGCAGGATGAGGTACTTAGGGACATGGTTTAATTAGTAATATAGGTGATAGGGGGATGATTGGACCATAGATCTTGGAGGTCTTTTCCAATTCAAATGATTCTGTGATATTTTCAGAGATAAAATGAGTAAAGACAAGAGGGAAGAATGAAAATAAGATCACACTTCCTCAACATACTTTTTGTGTGCAGAACATAAGTCTTAGGCTGCCAGCATTAAATACTTTGGATTCTCAGGGTTTGGTGATGGTGACTCATTTACTAATGGAGTGAAAAGATGAGATTTAGATTAGGTAAGCTTGAACAATTACAGGTTTTCACCCCAGCATCTGGATATTCGAAATCTCTCTTTGTGTAGAAAGTAATAGTCATCCATAAGTAGTGCATTTGCCATCTTTACTGAAGTGGACTACACTTCTCACAAACCTTTCTGTGTAACCACAATACCACTGATAACGAAGTGAGGAGGCAAGGGAAATGTATTTCTACTACAGGAGTTTTCATGTTAAATGAGTGGAAATTATTAACGAAAGCAAGTAATTCTTGGTGTTCTGTTACTAGATGTATCTAAATCTTTAGTGACTTTTTACTCTGGTCATTTCAAATGGGCACTTAAAATTCAGATCTAAGCACACACACATACAAAAAGAAAAAATACAGCTAGGGGCAGTGTAAAAGAATATCACTTTGGGGCTGCTGAGAGCCCTTCATTTATTTGGGAGCAGATTCCATTAAAACAGAAAGGCTCTTCCGTGGCTTCACAGATCCATAGAAATGATAGCATTTTGCTTTGTGGACTTTGGATGCTGTTACACAGCTAGATGCATTGGCATATGCAGTACTTTGTTGAATATTATCAAAGAAATCACATTTAAATTGAAGAGATTGGTTATCCCTTCCCTTATTTCATTTGTGCAAGTAAATTTAAAGTATGAAAATCATTAACCTTTTTTTTTCTGTTTTACAAGTTTAACCAAAATAATCAATTCTGTATGTTAAGTAAGGTTCCCATATTAAATAAGAATCCCCTCTCTCTCTCTGTCTTGTCAGTTCGTGGTTCTAACTGTGTGTTTGAAGGCTGGATTAGAGACTTCATATTGGACTTTGGTAAGCAAATGTCTTTACTGTATTCTTAAATGTTAGGTAAAATATGATAGATTAATTGGTTCTTAAATTTTATCCTTATATATTACATTACACCCTTCCAATTTGTCATCCCTCCCCCCAGTATCAAACTAAACTGTGGTAACTGTGTAGAAAGGCAGAATACCCCCATACAAAAAATAATGCTTAATGTTGAAAAGGAGGACATTGGAATAGGCTTGAAGTAATACTTAAACTAGGCAAATCAAATTACTCTAAACTGATTGTAATTGAACTTAAATTGGCTTAAAATGAAGTCATATCACTGCCAAACGTATCATTTGCTTTAAGAAATAGCTAACTGAAGTAGCAGAGTTAAATTAATACGAGACATGGAAAATTCATCCAATATATCAGAATCTTGTTGTAAATGCTAAGTATCAAAGATATTTTTCTTTTTTTCTTCTTTTTTTTTTAATGTCATAATACATGTGTGGTGATTGTTCTCTTTTTTTGTTTGTTTTAACAGTTCAGCCATATAGCTATCTGGGGCAGCATAGCGCTTTGGGTAGTGTTCTTTGGAATCTACTCTTCTTTGTGGCCAGTCATTCCTATGGCACCTGATATGTCAGGAGAGGTAAAAGCATATTTTAACTAATACCCAAATGTGTGCAGATCATATTGTTCCAATCTTTAGTACAGGCCTAATCTTCAGTGGATCCTCTGACTAATTAGAGGCGCTTAAGAGGTTTGCTTCTTTTACACCTTCAGTAGGGTAGCTGTGTTTATTTAAAATAGAATTCATTTTTACTCTTGTGAAAATCGAGCTCCACTAACAGTCTGTGGTTATACAGACTAGTGAGGAAGAACAGACAGGTTCTTCAGTAAGATTTAATTCTCTAAAGAAAAGCCTTGCCAAATTCAGAAATCAGGACTATAGTGTTTATTTGGCTCGAGGTTTGTGGGGGTTTTATAATGAGTTAGAACAAGTAGTGCATTAGTTAAGGCTGTTTCTGCATCTTCAGTTTTACAAATTTGCTATGTAATTGAAAGTGTAAAATGCCTGAAAAAGAAAAAGTGAGGCACCATAACATTGCATCAATTGCTTGTCATGCACACATGTCCCTTTCTATTAATGTGCTGCTTGGAATGCATTATTCTTTTACCTTTTGACAATAATTACTGGTTTCTCTTTCATTTATTATCCCATTTGTGTAAACCTGCTCTGAATATTGCTGATGGGACTGAATCCATAAAAGATGCTCAACTGCTGCCTGTGCTGATCTTACTGGGACTTCAGTTCTTAATTCTCAAAAGCATTGTGGTCCAGAAACATCTAAAGTTTAATATTATTTTCCCCAACATTATTTTCTCCGGGGCATGGCCAGTACCTCCTGAGCTGACAACTTCAGTGTGCAGTCTCAGTGGGAATCGAAATCTGAGAATACCTGCCTGTTTCAGAGATATTCTTCTAATGGTTCTCAAAGGATATCAACTAAAACAAGCCTTACACCAGTAAAAGCGTGGGAATGCCTTTAACTCTACTGCTGTGATATAATTTGGTCATTTAAAAACTCGTGCAGGATGTGGGAACTTCATGTCCATCTCTGTCCCTCACCTGGAGGTAATTCAGACCCACGATTCTCGACCCATTACATCTGAGTAGTTATGCGAAAAATAGTATATAGCATTTACAGAACTATTACATCTAAATGGAATGCACAATGAATTACTGAAGTATTTGGACGCCAAATTGCAAATTCTTATTTTTCTTACACAAATTCTTGCTGCTTTTCCTCTGTATTATAACCTCTTACCCATAATTATACATAGATTTTTTTTTAATATATTATCATGTTGCCTCCACTACTCAAATTTAATTATGTAAATTATTCTTAAGTAATAATTCTTCAGCATTTTTCTTCATATACACTATGTTTTATAGAAGAAATAGAATGTTTTTGGAATTTGTTGTTCTTGGAGATTTTGTTACAACTTTATGCATTGTTCTTTAAGGCAGAACTTTTATAGTAAGAAGCACATTGGGAGCAGCAGGGTGTGTTATACTTCATATGACATAAAGGTTGTTGAAGTAACTGAATGCTTTACTTAGTACATGTTCAGTCTCTAAAGTTATTGTGAGCAAAATGTTTTTGAAGAGAATGTAATTCTTAACAAACTCAGAAAAAAATGTGTGTAAAGCGATGTAGATGTCAGCAAAAAGAATTACTCAGGGTTTGAATTCAACATGACATCAAAGCAATCCGACTTATGAACCTAAATTCATTTATTTGTTGTGATAAAACTGTATCTGTACTTGAAAAGTATAGTCTTAGTAGCTTTAGATGTGTGTACATGCATGCAATTATTTGCAAGGGTGCTGTTTGGTGAGGTGGGTTTTTGATTTGTTTTCTTCCTGAGAATCTAATTAGAAGTCTGTAACAACAGAATAGTTTCCGAAACATCCCATAGACCATAAGAACTTATTATAGAAGATCTGGTTTGGCTGTTTGAGCTGTACCCTGTGTAACTAAAAGTCCTGTCAAGAAATACTGTGGCTCAGATTGGAAGCAGGATTTTCATATGCTCTCCTGAAAGCCCCCTGGCTGGCCAGGTGGTCGCTGGCAGGGCAGAATTCACAGGGTTTCTCTGAAGGAAGTCCAGGCCTTCTGTAAGTATTTGAACTAAAATATTCACAAATTCAACTGTGGAAAAGATCATGGTGTGATAGAAACAAATCCATAGGACGACTCTGTTTGCCTAATTTCTTCATATGTGCAAATTAGACTTGAAGATCTCATCCAGGTATATCAGGCAGAATTTGAATGAACAAGTCAAAAGCTGGCCTCTACTTCCATAGTTTTTTGTCTGTTTTGCTTTGGCCTGACCTGATAAAAGTATGCTGAAAGGGATTTTCAGGGTGGTTTGCTTTGTGTTTTTTTCCCAAATGTGTTCATTAAAAATGTCCCTGTTTTAATAAACTGTAGATTTATAAGGAGATTTCACCAACCATATCAGCTATAATCCTTTTATAAAGTTGCTCATGTATTCTCTTTCAGCTCTTTAGAGTTAGTAACAAGAGTTCTACCTTAGTAGGTTTATAGTGTTACCAGCCAGTATTCTTGATTTAATATTTATCCAGCATTAAGTCCTAACTAAGTGATACCAGTCTTCTACGACCATCTGTTTTGTGGCTTCCTTTAGACAGAAAATACTCTAATAAGGATTCAGTCGTAACTTCTTCCTATTAATGGCACGAAAATAAGGTTTTTGCTACTTACTGCTGATTCTGTTCCAAGAAAATAAAATAGTAATGCGCTTGGAAGGGGAGAGAAAATGCACATGGAGCTGATGGAAAACTCATTCATTGGATAGAGAGGAAAGTTTTCATCTAAATATTTTGAAACTCGGATTTTTCATCCATTCCTATAAAAATACCTATAAAGCCCTGATAAAAGTGTTTAAATGGAGAGCAATACAAGATACTGCATCAATAAAAAACAGAGTTGTAATAGAAGAAAAGAGTCTATTCATGCTGCAGACGCTCTTATGTTGGAGCATTAAAGCTCGGAGCCCAAAGTTAAATCATAAGAATTGTTGGTTTGCATTCATCTTTCAGTATCAAAGCATCACCCAATAACTTCTTGAACAAAGAAACAAATATCTTGCACATTTTTGCAAGTTTCCCCTGTTTTTACACTAATTTTGTTTCCATCAATCATTGCAGTTGTAGAGAAGATAATTCAAGTTGGCTTTTACATACGCATTGCTGTATGTAGGAATACATAGGGAAAAAGACTGTAGAACTCTGTGTTCTAGAAGAAAATACAGTGAAATGAAAAATTACCTTCTGGTAGAGGTGCCAGCAGTTTTGTTCGTTGTCCAGGACACTACCCCACCCCCCTTCTTTGACATGTTCCTTAAATTAAAATCAAGTGTGATTTTCTTTCTCTCTCTTTTGCTCTGAGTTCTTTAAAAAGGAAAATTAAACCAAAGACTGACAACTTTGATCCAAAATGTCCTCTTGATCTAGCATGCTGATGCAGTTCTGGCATCAAGAACTTTGTTTTCTAGTCTTTCAAGATTGCTGCTCCCACACTGGACCAACTCATCCCACTGTACAGAACCTGTTCCTCTCTGTGTGGGAACTAGATGGCTCCCCGTGTCTCCAAAGTCCTATTAATAGTGGTGGCTAGGTTGCCAAACATGTAGTGAACCAGAAGAGGTGAAAGGTGGCCTCTGGCTCCTGTAAGCAGCATTTATCCTGGCACAAGTGTTCTTCTGATATGAAAAACTGGTAGTTACACAGCTACTTGTTAGATATTTGTGACCAGCATCTGGGTGACAGTAGCTGAAACAGGTTTCTTTAAGTAAAATTCTGACAAAACCTTAGAAACAACATTCAAGCAAGAAAACGGTTAATTTTGTCAACCTCAAAACAGCTTCTATTCCAGTTTAAAAAAAAAAAAGGGCTTTAGTGAAGAAAACTTAAGTCGTTTTCCCTGATTGATGATGTTCGGATGAAATCTGTCAGTTCACCATTGTCTTTCTGCAGACAGCCTAGAAGGAAAAATGGACAGAAAATATGAAAGAAGCAACAGGATTTATGAAGCAGAAGAAAATGGAAAAATAGGCTGTAAAATTAAAAAAAGATACGTGATAAAAAGTGGTGATAACCTAAGTACTTAATTATTTAGTATCTATGGCTAGATCAGGTAGTACAGCAGATCAGCTTTTAAGTTACAAGTCTTTCAGTAGTCTGAAACAAGACTTAAAAATTTTATCATTAGACTGAAGTTCCTATTTATGTTCATACTACTTTTGCTTGTATTGTAGATTCTTTTTTTTTTCTTCTTGAGTTTATTCTAAGAATTATGGACTATATTCTTCTAGTCTTAGACACAGATCCTAAAATACTAGGAATTTGAGTTTTACCTGCTTATAGCAAAGTGTTAAAAAGTACAAGAGGATTTCGGTAGTAATAACAAAACATGATTTCTGTTGCAGGGAACTTGATGCACAGTGTATGAGAAAGAAATACAGAAAACATTTCAAAAGTTTTCAGTGAATTTGCAACAACTTTGCAATTTCAGCATAGTCTCTGTCACAGTACAATATTCATCTGCAGTAATATTCCTTCATTTGTTATCTGTCAGTACTGTGTAGTGTTGGAAGCATTTGGACAACCATGTTTGCAGGTTACTAGGTTACTGTCTTAATATTTTACATGTAAGGATTGTGTTTTTAAGGTTAGATGCATGAGGAAAAAAAAAAACCAGCACACTTCTCTGTAGGTGTTTGTTGGTTATATTTCATACTGTTACAGAGAAGTGGGTCATAGCACAGGACAGTTGTTTTGACCCATGACATGAAGCAAGCTCCATTTAATTTCAAAAAAGGTGCCATTACAGAGTAGAAGAAGGTTTTCATTACAGACCTGAATAAATCAACTGGATCTCTTGCTCTACTGCATTCATACAATTCAAGATGTAACGTTTCTTTCATGTGTAACATTAACAGAGTAAGTGAAGTATACCTTCAGTATTTTTTAACCAAATCATGGTATTTTCTCAGTTTAAACCACTTGTAGTTTGCATAAATATCTATCTATTTGATGAGGTGTTTACTTTGTAGATGTAATCGATGTAATTTTTCTTTTCTTTGAGACTCTTCAATGTAGAGAAAACTGTTCTGTGATGCTGAACAAAACGCATTTTCAATCTGTGATACAGCGAATGACCAGGAGGCATTTCCTGTTGTCCGTGTTTTGTCCTGGTGGACATTATACCCACTTGAAAGAAATCAGAGAAGATGTGGTTAAATATATTTGTGTATCTTTGCAATAATTGCATTAACTCTCTCCAAGTTACATCATCCTAGTAAGAGTAGCTACCATTCATGTGTCCAGTAGACTGCAAAGCTGCTCAAATCTTTTCATTAATGCTTCCGTCCTTGAAATTCAAAAGGCTACTTTAATGTCATTAAAAAAAAAAGGGGGGGTGGGGAAGGGGAGGTTTTGGGTTTGCTTTGTTTTGGGTTGGTTTGGGGTTTTTTAAAATTACAAAATAAATACATTTCCAAGCTGGTATGGTTATCTCTTTCTTCAATAAATAAGGTTGTGATTTGTGTTGAAAACCAGACTGGGGAGGAGGGAAAAATAAAACAACCTGTGTTGTCTGTTGCATACTAGTACAACTCCTAACTCTTTTGGCTTTGTTACTGTTGTGTGCTCCGAGTTGTTAGTCCTTTTTTTATATAACTATGTGATTAATTAGTAAGCTTAACATTATAACACTTGCTGGAATAAGTATGACATTGAGATTAAAAGCAAAAGTTTGGTATCTGCAGAACTTTTTAATTTATGGAGGTACTGTAGATAATGCACTGTAAAGTTCTCCAGAGCACCATCTGTTTCTGCTCTGTCTGACCCAAGGGATCTATAAAACTACTGACGGAAATTGAAGTTAAGGAACAAGCATGTCTTTTACAGAATTTTAGATCATTTGATTGAGGTTTGCAGAATCTTTGTGAAAAATAATAATACTCGTTGCATATTTTAGCAGCACCGTGTAGGAAAGATGTATTAGAATGCACTATATTAACTATATTAGTTTCTTAAATATTGCTTCCTTGTGCATTATTCCACAAATAAAACCTGTTTGTATGGAATTGTGCTTGTTAAAATTCTAGATATACATCCTTTCATACCTTCACTGTTTTTTTCCTTTAAAAAAAATCACACCTTTTTAAAAATGTAGCTGTCCATATACTTCAATCTCTAATGAACAGGTTTTCTCTGGGGAGATATTTGTCAAAAGTCTGATCTGAAAGGGGGAACTTGTTTTAGTGTAATAGAGAGCAAAGCCAAAATTCAAGCTAGTATACAGTCAGAGAATGGTTGAGATTGGAAGGACTTCTGTAGGTCATCTGGTCCAACCCCCCAACACCCAGAAAAAGTTGCCCATGACTATATCCACATAGCTTTTGAATATTGCCAGGGATGGAGACTTCACAGTCTCTCCGGACAACCCATGTCTGTGTTCAGTTACTCTCCCAGGAAAAGAAAAGGGCATTTCCTGTTGTTCAGATGGAGCCTCTTATAGTCTGGTTTGTGCTCATTGCCTCTTGTCCCATCACAGGGCACCACTGGATATAGCCTAGCTTTGTCATCTTTACACCCTCCTCTCAGGAATCTGTCTCCATTGATAGGATCTCTCCCTGAGTTTTCTATTCTCTAGGCTATATAGTCTCAACTCTCTCAGCCTTTCTTCTCATATAAATGATAGTCCAGGCCCTACCTCATCTTTGTAGCCTTTCATTGGACTCTCTCCAGCATGTCCATGTCTCTTGCACCAGGGAGTCCTGAAGTGAACGCTTCTCCAGGTCTGACCTCATCAGTGCTGAGTAGAGGGAATATCCCTCAATCTCTGCTGGCAGTATTTTGTGTACAGAAGCTGAAGATACCATTCACTTTCTTTGCTGCAAGGGCACATTTCTGGCTCATGTTCAGCCTGTTGTTCCCCAGGACCCCCAGGTCCTTTTCCTCAGCACTGCTTCTAGCAGGGTGGCTTACAGCATATATTGGTTCAGGGGCTTCTTCCTCCCCAGGTGCAGGACTTTGCACTTCTCCTTGCTTGACTGCATGAAGCTCCTCTCCAGTCTGTTGAAGTTTTTCTTGATGGCAACACGACCCTCTGGTGCATCTTCTACTTCTCCCACTTTCATGTCATTAGCAGGCTTCGTGAGGGTACATTCTACCCCATCATCCAAATCTTTACTGAAGATGTTAAACAGGACTGGACCACAGTATAGACCCCTGCAGTCCCCTGTTAGTTACTGTGCTCCAGCTTACTTCATAAAAGAACTCAATGATTCATTGAAGATTTTTTAAAGTGAATGGGAATTCATTCCATACCACATCCATTTTAGTCATCTATACTCACCTGATTATGTTACTGTTCTTATTTTTGTTTTGTTCTTATTTATTCTTAATTTAGTTTATTGATTTTTTTTTTAACATAATGTTTGCTTTTTTCCTTTCACTTCAGGAATCCAGAATATTTTCATAAGGGGTTTTTCTTTTCCCATTTAATTCCCATTAGAAAGTTTCCATTTTGAGTCTTCAGACCTTCATGGTTTAATTGGACTTGGTCTAATACTGGATATGTGTTAGGTGGAGTCTTCTATTCCCAGGTAGCCTTCAGAGATCCTATTTTGTATTCAATACTTCCACTCCCATTCTTGTTCTTTAACTGCAGAGGTGCAAAGAGAAACAGGAGAGCTGATCTCTGAATGACCAGATTTACTTTTTTTGCTTACCATGGTCTGTCTGGGTAGTATTACCGTTCTAGTATTTTTTCCTTTTTATTGGTTAGTCTTTTCCCAGTATCAGCATCTAATGGAATTCTTTCCCTCAGCATATTATTGCCAATCTCCTCTATAAACAAAAATTATGGGGGGGTTCTGTTTAAAGGGTTATGTATCAAATTCAGCACACATTCCTGTTGCAGTTAGGAATACATTTAATGTAATGCACTTTAATGATATTCAGCTGCCATCTTTCTCCAAAGCAGGTTTCTCTCCTGATGCATGGTAGTGAGGAATTACTTCAGCTCCTGACAAAATCTAGTGAAACCCAGTGTTTGGTTTACTCCTACCCGTTACACCTCTGTGAGTGCAGGCAGACCCTGTCCTGGTAACAGAACACATTGGCTCATCGTGGTTTTGCATCTATTTTGCCAGATGCTATTTCTAACGACATCTTTCAATCAATCAACTTAGGTTCTGCTATGAATCTTTTACTCTGAGGCAAAGGAGGACAGTCTAGGCTTTTCTTGCCAAATAACTAACATTCTCTGATTACAAGCACAACTAAGTAATGTGATAAATCTCACCTTGCCAATATTTTCTGGCTTGTCTAAATTCACACCCAGGTGGCTAATTCTCTTAATTTCCTAAAGGTTAGGGTGACATGTTTGGGTTGGGGGGGGATCAGTTAGTTGAAGCTGTAGCACAGCCTCATGTAGCCAAACTTTTGATAACAGAAGCTGCTTCTCTTACTAATTCTTGGGGAAGCTTTTCTTTGTTTGTGTTTCATTCACCAACTTTTTGATGAAATTTCTACGTTTTCATATTTATAATGAAGCCTTTTTTCTTGATTTTTTTCTTGATTTTTATCTTTTAAAAGCACTTCCATCGCTCTTTCAATCTAAAGTCAATAGAATAGCAACTGATAATTTCATAAGAGCTCTTCCTGGCACCATGATTTACTCGTGGTTTGTTCAGGGTTGGTTTTTTTTCCAAGTGTCAGATACCTATTGAGATAACCTAAGCTTTCCTAAAATGCAAGAAGGAATTAAATGCCCGTGAACTTAATGTACAATGTGAAAATGAGCAACCAGTCTAAGCTGCTCACAAGGACAGGTAATTAGGTGCAGTCTTGCATTTTATCACTTTCTGGGCTCAAATGCCTTACTGTAGTTAGACAGAAGTTCTAATCTGATGATTCACAAACCTGAACTACCTCCCACAGTTAGACCCTTATCACCTGTGGGGTTTTTTAAATACCCATTTATCCACTAGTTAAATACTAGAACATTCAGCCAATATGAATTTTGCCCAAAAGCCAGATTTAAGTTTCTCTATACTTTGCAACTTTCAGGGAAATGCTGTATTATGCTCAATATATGATTGAATTATCTTACTGTGGTTCGGCTTTGTATGGAATAATCAAGTATTTACTGGATCAGAAGAGACAATGTGCAGGCTGTTTTTCCTCCCTCCCCTAGGGAAATGCAAGATGTGTGTTTCAATGAATACTTAGAATATTAAAATATTCATCAAAACAAGGGACTTAACTAAGGGTACATCTGTAGGAGGAGACCTAAGTCTCGATTAAATCTCTCTATTGCTTGGTCTGGCTTCATTAATGTTTATATTCTGTGTCAATGTAGAGGTACTTTGTGAAGCTTTAGGATTTATAGTACACGTCTCTGTTTATGAGTTGTTGTATATATGTTTGTCTTAATTATATAAATAAGACCAGAATCTTGGTCATGCCTCAGTGGCATACATTCCACGCTTCATACCCACCTGGAGTGAGGAAATCAGTGATCTTGCAATGGACTAGCAGTCTCCTTAGCTGAAAAAAGGGAGAGTAGCTAGGGGAAAGTGACGACATGTGGCTTAGTCTGTCCTCTGTCTTTTTCCTCATCTCACAGGAAATTTGTTCAAATAAGAACTTGTAGATTCTGCCTGCAGATACCCACAGGTATCAGCTTCCTGACTGCCTGGTACTCCCTCTGCTTCAGTACCTCTTACTGTGTGTTGTGTACAAATAAGGCTTTGTTTTCTTTCAAATGTATTTGCAGGAAGTGGAGCGATTCCCTTTTTAATATACCTAATAAGCAGAGTTTGTATTTAGTTCTGAATTACTAGGACCTATGGGATTAGTTTTTGAACTCAGGATAGCAAAGAAAGAGCAGAGGCGTTCCAAGAACTGTCTTGTTGGAACTTCATTGCACAGTGAATTAAATGCAAGTCTCTGTTGATATTGCAACTGTTAAGTGCTTTGGCATCTATGAAGGCAGACACATGGCAGACGACTAAAACCAATGAAGTTGTCTTTAGGTTGTTGAGAGGAGAAACTGTAGCTGGTTTGATGGTGTTGAGGAGGTATTACTGTAATAGTTCTGTAGTTTAGAAAGAGAGTCCTATCACCTAGGACTTACCTAGGTGATACCTGAAATAAATAAGCAGGGAATTATTTTCAGAAGCTTCTCTGTAGCAAGAATTTTATCATTCTGTTCATCTTTCTGTACTTTCAGAAGGCTTTTTAAATTTGAGCTAGCTATTTCAGTAAAACATTTTGTAGTGAAGAAAAAAGGAATGTTTTCTCTTCATTTTGTCATGTATTTTCCTAACAGCACATCTTTATCATCACATTAGAAATGTTTTGCAGCCAGGATTTCTAATCTGCTACTAATCCGCAAAAGGAAGTAATTTTCAGCATTTACTTTTGTTTTAAAAAACCAAGAACTTACATAAAATTCTGTGCAATAAACTTAGTAAGCACTGTTAATTCACCTTAGAAAGTCCTAATATAGAGCATGGGCTCCACAGACGACAAATTACTTATCCTCCCGGCAGGATTTGTAAGTCCTACAATAAACTAGGCTTCCCAGCTCTCATTTTGGATTACTTCTGAATTCCCCTGGGAGCCACTTTTGTGGCAGATTCCATTTGGTTTCACAAGGCCTGAAGGGGGAAAACTTGGCATAGACCACAAATCTCTCACATTAGGAACAATTTGTAAACCACAAAGAGAGGCAGCCAGAGTCCGTCCCCAGAACAGGCTGCTCCTGTTAGTGCCATTGTCTGAAAAGGATTGGTTTGCCATTTCCCAGATGACCTGCCTATGTGTAGAGAGATGTGAAAAGTTAGAGACAAAAATGTTTTCTACAGAGTAAGGGGGGAGCTTTCTTGTACAGAAAGGAAGGAAATACCTCTGTGGGATTTTATTTTTTTCCCTCTTCGTCCAAAAAATACAAAGAGGCCCTCTGTCTTTAATGCGAATGTCGGCTTTAAATCTTTTAGGTTTGGATTAACTCTGTAGAAGAAAAAAAGAAAAAAAAAA
>VZTU01030990.1:0-22505 GCA_013400835.1 Zapornia atra | reverse complement strand
TGGAACAGGCTGCCCAGAGAGGGGGTGGGTGCCCCGTCCCTGGAAGTGTTCAAGGCCAAGTTGGATGGGGCCCTGGGCAACCTTGTGTAGCTCCAGGCCTGGAGGTTGGTGGCCCTGCCTGTGGCAGGGGGGTTGGAGCTCTATGATCCATGGGGTCCCTTCCAACCCAGACCAGTCTATGATTCTATGAAATGACAGCAATGGCTCCCTGCCACCACAGGTACATCCCATGGCTGATGCTCTGCTCTCTGGGACCTTGAGAAGGTGAAGCCCCACACTAGTGTCCCTGAGCTGACCACTCTCTCAGGCATGTGGTCTTGGGTTTTCCTAGTCCCAGGGATGCAGGGATGGAGACGACTGGGAAGGGGGGAAAGGGCTCAGCACAGAGCACCCAGAACAGGATTCCACGTTGTGCCAGAGTTCATAGAGACTCACCAATCAGTGGAACTATTTTCCCTGTAAAGCAAAACCAATATTAGATCAAAAGACACAACTTGTCATCCCCTAAGTGCTCATGAGTGAGAAGGCAAAGCATGGGAATTACATCAAACTGTTTACCTGGGGAGTGCAAAAAGACCCTAAACCCACAAACTGCTCCCTGCCTGGTCATGTCTCATGACTGGTGCTCTAGAGAGGGCAGAACTCAGTCAGAACTTAAATTTCTTCCTTTTGGAATGTGGTACAACAATTGTGATATGACAGGAATGGCTCCCTGCCACCCCAGATACATCCCATGGCTGATGCTCTCCTCTCTGGGAGGTTGAGAAGGTGAAGCCCCACCTTGATGTCCCCAAGCTGCCTACCCTCCCAGGCACATTGCATTGGGTTTTCCCAGACCCAGGGATGCAGGGATGGAGAGGAAGGGCAAGCAGGGAAAGGGCTGAGCACAGAACACCCAGAACAGGGTTCCACACTGTGCCAGAGCTCATGGAGACTCACCAATCAGCGGACCTATTTTCTCTGTAAAGCAAAAACCATATTCAATCAGAGGACACACAGTTTTTCATCCCTTAAGTGCTCAGGAGTGAGCAGACAGACCTAATGGAATGACATCAATTCACCTGGAGAGTGCAGAAAGACCCCAAACCCCACGAAACTACTCCCTGCCTGGCCATGTCTCATGGCTGGTGCTTTAGAGAGGGAAGAGGGGCAGGGCTCAGGCAGAACTTAAATTTCTTCCCTTTGGAATGTGCTCAGACCTCTGTGAAATGACAGGAATGGCTCCCTGCCACCCCAGATACAGCCCATGGTGGATGCCCAGGACTCTGGGAACTTTAGAGGGTGAATCTCCACCTTGGTGTCCCTGAGCTGCCCACCCTCCCAGGCACATGGCTTTGGGCTTTCCCAGTCCCAGGGATGCAGGGATGGAGAGGATGGGCAGGGAGGAAAAGGATTGAGAATAGAGCACCCGGGACAGGACCACACGCCGTGCCAGAGCCCACGGAGACTCACCAATCAGCAGGACTAGCTTATCTGTAAAGCAAAACCACTATTAGATCAAAAGACACGGCTTGTCATCCCCTAAGTGCTCATGAGTGAGAAGGCAGAGCATGGAAACTACCTCAAACTGTTTATCAGGGAAGTGCAAAAAGACCCCCTAACCACTAAACTACTCCCTGCCTACTTGGCCATGTCTCATGGCTGGTGCTTTAGAGAGGGAAGAGGGGCAGGGCTCAGGCAGAACTTAAATTTCTTCCTATTGAAATATAGTCAACATGGTGGAAGGGGAAAAAGGCCAAGCAGAGAGCACCCAAGACAGGACCTGACACTGTGCTGGAGCTCGCAGAGACTCACCCCATGTAGAACGTCGTTTCTCTGAAAAGTAAACAAAATGCAATATTTGATGTGAAGGGAAAGATTCTCATTCCATAACTTCTCAGAAAGAGCACAGAGAACTCAGGCAAGCCCAAACTACTTCTTTGACAAGTTGTAAATGCCCCCACCAAACAGCAAGAACGGCTCCCTCCAGCCAGGTGAAGTCTAATAGCTTTTGCCCAAGTCTTCTGGGTAGGGGAGAGGGTGCATACCCACACTGGTCTCCCTGAGCTGCCCACCCTCCCAGCCACATCAACTTGGGCTTTCCCAGACCCAGAGATGCCAGGATGGAGAAGATGAGCAAGGAGGGAGAAGGCTGAATACTGAGCACCATGCAGGTGCTCACAGAGACTCACCCAGTGCTGCAGTTTGTTCCACTGAAAAGCAAAGAAAAGCAATATTTGATCAGGTGGGACAGATTTTTATGAGATAACTGCTCATGAACATCAGGCAGAGTTAGCACAGGTGTCAAATTGCTTAAAAGGGAACAAAGAAAATTCCCCAAAACCATGGGAGGGGCTCCCATACAGCCAAATCATATCCCATCAGTGGTGTTGAAGCTCTCTGGACAGAAGAGAGGGTTCAGCCCCATTCTGGTTGTTGTGGGCAGACTGCCCTCATTCGGCTCAGGAAGAGCATACAGAACTAAGGCTACTTCTTTGAACTTAAACTACTTCTTTGAAATCTGAAAAAGAACCCCAAACCCCAGGAATGGCTCTCTTGAGCATAGTCACTTCCATAGCTGAAGCAGAAGGCTTCGGGGCAGGGGAGAGGGTCAATACAAGGACTAGTCTCCCTGAGCTGCCCACTCTCCCAGGCACATTGCCTTGGGCTTTTCTAGATGCAGGGATGCATGGATAGAGAGCATGGGCAAGTAGGGAAAGGGACAAGCACAGGGGACCTGGGACAGGACCCCATGCCATGCCAGAGCTCACAGAGACTCACCCAGTGCTGCAGTTTGTTTCTCTAGAAGACAAAGAAAATCAGTATTTGATCAGGTGGGAGAGATTTTTATGTGATAACTGCTCATGAAGATCTGGCAGAACTAGCACAGACCCCAAATTGCTTCTAATGGAATTAAAAGTATTCCCCAAACCCAGGGGAATGGCTCCCTGCCAGCCTGGTCATATCACATTCGTGGAGCCCAGGGTCTCTGGAAAGGGGACAGGGTCCAGCCACGTTCTGATCTGCCTGAGTGGAATGTGCTCAGTCCATGACTGCTCAGGAAGAGCATGCAGAACAAAGGCAGACATGAAACTACTTCTTTAAAAAGTGGAAAAAAGCAACCAAACCCCAGGAATGGCTCCATCCAGCCTGGTCATTTCCCATAGCAGGTTCACAGGTCACTGGGCAGGGGAGAGGGTCTATGACTGCGCTGATCTCCCCGAGCTGCCCACTCTCCCAGGGACAAGGCCTGGGGCTTTCCCAGATCCAGATTTGCAGGGATGGAGAGGATGGGCGAGGAGGGAAAGGGACGAGCACAGAGGACCCAATGCCATTCCATAGCTCATGGATACTCACTGATTGCTACAGCTTGTTTCTCTGGAAAGCAAAGAGAAGTAACATTTGATCAAGTAGAACAGATTTTTATGTGATAACTGCTCATGGAGATGAGGAAGAGCTAGTGCAGATGTCAAGTTGCTTAAAAAGGAACTAAGAAAATTCCCAAAATACATAGGAGTGGCTCCCAGCCAGCTGGGTCATAACTCATGGGTGTTGCCAAGGGTCTCTGGACTGGAGAGAGGGACCAGCCCCATTCTGATCTCCCAAAGATGACTGCCCACCTTTCATAACTGTACTGAACACCCAGGACAGGACCCCACGCTGTGCCAGAGCTCATGGAGACTCACCCAGTGCTAGAGCTCGTTTGTCTGGAAAGCAAAGAAAAGCAACATTTCATGAGATGGGACAGATTTTTATGTGATAACTGCTCATGAAGACCAGGCAGAGCTAGTGCAGACCCCAAATTGCTCATAAGGGAATTAAGAAAACTCCCAAAACCCATGGGAGTGGCTCTCTGCCAGCTTGGTCATATTCTAAAGCTGTTGCCAAGGGTTTCTGGACAGGGGAGAGGGTTCTGCTCTGTGTTGGTCTCCCTGAGCTGCCCATTCTTCCAGGCACATTGCCTAAAGCTTTCCCAGATCCAGGGATGCAGGGATGAAGAGGACCAGCAAAGAGGGAAAGGAATGAGCACAGAACACACCATGCTGTTCCAGAGTTAACAGACACTCACCCAGTGCTGCAGCTTGTTTCCCTGGAAAGGAAAGCAAAGCAATATTTGACCAGGTGGGACAGATTTTGATGTGATAACTGCTCATGAAGATCAGGCCCTAAATTGCTTATAGGAGACCTCAGATAATTCCCCAGAATCACAAAGGAGCTGCCATACAGCCTTATCATATCCCATGACTGGTGTCAAAGGTTTCTGAAGATGGGAGAGGCAGCAGCCCAGTTCTGATCTCCTAAAGCAGACTGCCCTCAGCCCCTAACTACTCAGGAAAAGCATGCAGAAGGGAGGCAGATAATAAACTACATCCTTCCAAAAAGCAAAAGGACTCCAAACACCAGGAATGGCTCCCTCCAGCCTGGTCACTTCCCACAGCTGGTGCAGAGGACCCCAGGGTAGAGGAGTCAATCCCTGTACTGATCTCCCTGAGATGCCCACCCTCCCAGGCACAAGGCTCTGGGCTTTACCAGACCCAGGGATGCAGGGATGGGGACTATGGGCAAGGAAGGAAAGAATGAAGCATAGAGGACCCAAGACAGGACCCCACACCACGATGGAGCTCACAGCACCCAGTGCTGTATCTTTTTTACCTGGAAAGAAAAACGTATTTGAACAGAGGGGACAGCTTGCTTCCCCAAAACTATTCCTGAAGAAGACAGCAGAGCTTGGGAAGACCCAAAACCCTTTCTTTGAACAGTTGCAAATGGCCTGCCCAAACAGCAAGAATTGCTCCTTCCAACCTGGTCATATCCCATGGGTTGTGCACAGGTTGCCTGGGTAGGCAAGAACTGGTCTCCCTGAGCTCCCCACCCTCCCAGGGACATCTCCTTTGGCTTTCCCAGACTAAGAGATGCCAGGATGGAGAGGACAAGAAGGACAGAAAGCAGCAAGAATGGAGTTCCTGGGACAGGACCCTAAGTCACATTAGAGCTGAAGAAGACTCACCCATTTCTTCAGATTCCCCGACTGGAAAGTAAAGAAAGAGAAATGTTTGATCAGGAGGACTTAATTTTGATGTCAACTGCTCATGAAGAGCAGACAGAGTTCATGAATATTTAAAATTGCTTCTCTGGGAAATAGGAAAATACCATCAAATCCCAGAAATATGTCCCTGCCAGAATGTCACGTCCCTTGGCTTGGGCCCCTGCTCTTGGGTAGTGGAGAGGGTTCATCCCTGGCTGCTGTCTCTGAGCTGCCCAGCCTCCCAGGGACAAGGCCTTGGGCCTTCCCAGACCCAGGTATGCTGGGATGGAGAGGAGGGGCAAGGAGAGAAAGGGATGAGCAGAGTGACCAGGATATCACAGAGTCGCAAGGTTGGAAAAGACCTTTAAGATCATCAAGTCCAACTGTTCCCAAATGGATGACCCTGGATGACCTCAACCGTTCCCTGCATGACCCCACGCCATCCAGGAGCTCACGGAGACTCACTCAGTGCTGCAGCTTGTTCCTCTGGAAAGCAAAGAAAAGCAATATTTGATCAGGTGGCACAGATTTTTATATGATAACTGCTCGTGAAGATCAGGCAGGGCTAGTGCAGACCCCAAAGTGCTTGTAAGGGAACATAGAAAATTCCACAAACCCATGAAAGTGGCTACCATACAGCCTGGTCATATCCCATGGCTGGTGCCAAGGGTCTCTGGACAGGGAAGAGGTTCCAGCCCCATGCTGGTCTCTCCAAGCTGACCGGACTCATTCCATAACTGCTCAGGAAGAGCATGTAGAACTAAGACAGACATTAAACTACTTGGAAAAGCTCTACTTGCCCTAAACACTACCTATGTCCATCCAGCCTGATCATATTCCATAGCTGGTGCCAAAGGAGTCTGGGCAGAGAATGGGGCCAGCCCCATGCTGGTCTCCCCGAGACGCCCACCCTCCCAGGTACATCATCTTGATCTTTCCCAGACCCAGGGATGCAGGGATGGAGAGGAAGTGCAAGGAGTGCAAGGGACAAGTACAGGAGATATGGGACAGGACCACATGATATGCTGGAGCTAACAGAGACTCACCCAGTGCTGCAGCTTGTTCCACTGGAAAGCAGAGAAAAGTAATATTTGATCAGGTGGGACAGAGTTTTATGTGATAACAGCTCATGAAGGTCAGGCAGAGCTAGTGCAGACCCCAAAGTGCTTATAAGAGAACTAAGAAAACTCCCCAAACCCATGGGAGTGGCTCCCTGACAGCCTGGTAATATCCCATGGCTGGTGCCAAGGGTCTCTGGACAGGGGAGAGGGTTAAGCCCCATTCTGGTATCCCTGATCTGCCCACCCTCCCACACACTTCTCCTTGGGCTTTCCCAGACCCAGCAATGCAGGGATGAAGAGGACAGGCAGTGAAGGAAAGGAACAAGCACAGAGGACCCCATACCATTTCAGAGCTAATGGAGACTTACCCAGTGCTGCAGCTTGTTTTCCTGGAAAGGCAAAGAAAAGCAATATTTGATCAGGTGGGTCAGACTTTTATGTGGTGACTCCTCATGAAGATCAGCTCTAGCTAAAGCAGACACCAAACTGCTTAGAAGGGAACTTAGAAAATTCCCCCAAAAGCAGCAGAGTGGCTCCCTTCAAGCTGGGTGACTTCCCATAGCTGGTACAGAGGGTCCTGGGGTAGGGGAGAGGCTCCATCCCATGCTGGTCTCCCCGAACTACCTCCCCCTCCCAGCCACATCGCTTTGGGCTTTCCAAGACCAGGGATGTAGGGATGAAGAGGACAGGCAAAGAGGGAAAGGGCCGAGCACAGAGGACAACATGCTGATCCAGAGTTCATGGATACTCACTGATTGTTGCAGCTTGGTTCTCTGGAATGCAAGGAAAAGCAATATTTGATCAGGTGGGATAGATTTTTATATAACTGCTCATTAAGATCAGGCAGGTCTACTGCAGACCCCAAATGGTTTATAACAGTACTTTAAAAATTCCCTAAAACCACAGGAGACACTCTTAAACAGCCTTTTCATATCCAATGAGTGGAGCCAAGGGCCTCTGGACAGAGGGGATGGTTCAGCCCTGTTCTGGTCTCTTTGATCAGAGCACCATCATTACATAAACACTCAGGAAAATCATACAGAACTAAGGACAACATTACATTTCTTCCTTGAAAAGTACAAAAGGCAACCAAAGCCCAGGAATGGCTCCCTCCAGCTGCTCTTTTCCCAGAACTGGTGGAGAGGGTGCTGGGACGGGGAGAGGGTCCATCCCTGCGCGATGGTCTCCCCAAGCTGCCCACCCTTGCAGGCACATCACCTTGACCTTTCCCAGACCCAGGGATGCAGGGATGGAGAGGACAGACAAGGTGGGAAAGGGCCAAGCACAGAGATCCTGGGATTGGACCCCAGGTAATGTCAGAGCTGAAGAAGACTCACCTATTTCTTCAGTTTTTCTAACTGGAATGTAAAGAGAGTGAAATATTTAATTAGGTGGCCTTAATTTTCATGTTGACTGCTCATGAAAGTAAGACAGAGCTCATGAATACTTAAAACTGCTTATTTGAGAAATGGGAAAACACCCTCAAACCCCAGAAATATGTCCCTGCCAGAATGTCATGTCCTTTGTCTTGTTCCCAGTTCGTTTAGCCAGGGAAGAGGGTTCATCCCTGACTGGTCTTCCCAAGCTGCCCACCCTCCCAGGCACAAGGCCTTGGGTTTTCCTAGACCCAGGGATGCAGGGATGGAGAGGATGGGCAGGGAGGGAAATGGCAGAGTACAAAGGAGAGAAGACAGGATGCCAGGCTGTAATTCATGGAGACTCACTCAGTGCTGCAGCTTGTTTGTCTGGAAAGCAAAGCAAAGTAGTATTTCGTCAGGTGGGACAGAGTTTTATGTGATAACTGCTCATGGAGATCAGGCAGAGCTAGTGCAGACCCCAAATTGCTTATAAGGAACTAAGAAAATTCCCCAAACTGCAGGAGTGGCTCCCTGCCATCTGGTTATATCCCATAGGTGGTGCCAAGGGTCTCAGTGGACATGGGAGAGGGCCAGGCATCATGCTGGTCTCTGTGAACTGACTGCCCTCAATCTATAATTGCTCAGAAAAGTCACATAGAACACAGGCAGATATTAAATTACTTCTTATAAAAGTCCAAAAAGCCCTCAAACCCCCAGAATGGCTCCCTCCAGCCTGCTCTCTTTCCAGAGCTGGTGCTTAGCGCCCCTGGGAAGGAGAGAGGTTCCATCCCTGCACATGTGTCCCTGACCTGCCCACCCTCCCGGGCACATTGCCTTGGGTTTCCCAGACCCAGGGATGCATAGAGGAAGAGGATGGCCAAGGAGGGAAAGGGGCAAGCACAGGTGATTCAAAACAGAATCCCATGCTGTGCCTGAGATCATGGACACTCACCCAGTTCTGCAGCTTTTTTACCTGGAAAAGAACCCACAACATTTGAACAGAGGGAACAGCATGTTACCCCATATCTTTTTCAGGAGGAAAAGGCAAAGCTTAAAAAGACCTGAAACAAATTCTTTGGAAAGCTGTGAATGCCTGTCTAAAACACCAGGAATGGCTCCCTGCAGCCTGGTCACTTCCCATAGCTGGTGCAGAAGCTCCTGGAGCTTCCCACCCTCCTCGGAATATTGCCTTGGGCTTCCCCAGACCCAGGGATGCATGGAAAGAGGACGGACAGGGAGGAAAAAGGCTGAGCACAGAGGACCTCATGTCAGTCCACAGTTCATGGAGACTCACTCAGTGGTGGAGCTAGTTTCTTTGTAAAGCAAGGAAAAGCACTATCTAATCTGATGGCACCAGTTTTTATGTGATAACTGCTCATGAAGATCAGGCAGAGCTAGCAAAGACCCCAAACTGCTTATAAGAAAACTAAGAAAATTCCCCAAAGCCACAGTAGTGGCTCCCAGACAGCCTGGTCATATCCCATGGCTGATGCCAAGGTCTCTGGACAGGGGAGATGGTCCAGCCCCAAGATGGTCTCTGCGAGCTTACAGCCTTCACTCCATCACTGCTCAGGAAGAGCATACAGAATTAAGGCAGACATTAAACTACCTCTTTGAAAAGCCCTGAATGCCCCCCAAACCCTAGTAGTGGCTCCCTCCAGGCTGGTCACTTCCCATAGCTGGTGTAGAGGGCCCCTGGTCATGGGCAGGGTCCATTCACGTGCTGGTCTTCCAACCCTCCAAAGCATATCTTGGTTTTCCCAGTGCCAGGGATGAAGGGATGGGTTGGATGGGCAATGAAGGAAAGGGAAGGGCAGAGGAGGCCTGGGACAGGATCCCATGTCTTACTGCAGCTCACAGGGACTCACCCAGTGCTGCAGCTTGTTCCTCTGGAAAGCAAAGAAAACAAAATTTGATCAGATGGGACAGATTTTTATGGGACCACCCTCAGTCCATAAATGCTCAGGAAGAGCATACAGAAGCTGGGCAGAAATTAAACTACTTCTTTGAAAATTGCAAAAACCCCTCAAACCCCAGGAATGGCTCCCTCCAGCCTGGTCACTTCCCATAACTAGTGGAGAGGTGACAGGGAAGGGGGAGAGGGTGTGTCTTTGTGCTGATCTCCCTGAGCTTCCCACCCTTCCAGACACATGGCTTTGGGCTTTCCAAGACTCAGGGATGTAAGGAGAGAGAGGATGGGCAAGAAGGGAAAGGGATGAGGAAAGAAGAACCAGGAGAGGTCCCCACTCTGTGTGTGAGCTAACAGAGACTCACTGATTGCTGTGGCTTCTTGCTCTGTAAAACAAAGACAAGAAATATTTCATCAGATCAGACAGGTTTGTATGTGATAACTGCTCATGAAGATCAGGCAGAGCTAGTGCAGACCCCAAATTCCTTAAAAGGGAACTAAGAAACTTCCCCAAGGCCATGGGAGTGGCTCTCTGCCAGCCAAGTCATATCCCATGGGTACTGCCAAGGGTCTCTGGACAGGGGAAAGAGTCCAGATCCATGCTGGTTGTTCCACGTGGACCACCCTTCTCCATAACTGCTCAGGAAGAGCACAGAGAACAAAGACAGACCTCAAATATTTCTTTGAAAAGCCCCTAAAACCCAGGAATCACTCCCTCCAGCCTGGTCATATCACATAGCTATTGCCTAGGGCACCTGGGCAAGGAAGAGGGTCCATCTCTCTGGTCTCCCTAAGCTGCCTACCCTCCCAGGCACAAAGCTTTGGGCTTTACAGACCCAGGGATGTTGGGATGAAGAGGATGGGCAAGGAGGGAAAGGGCTGAGCACAGACAACCCCATGCCAATCAGGAGCTCACGGAGACTCACTCTGTGCTGCAGCTTGTTCCTCTGGAAAGCAAACAAAAAATATTTGATCAGGTGGGACAGATTATTATATGATAACTGCTCATGAAGATCAGGAAGAGGTAGTGCAGATGCCAAATTGCTTATAATGGAGTTTAAAAAATTCCCCAAACACATGCAAGTGGCTCCCTGCAAGCCTGGTCATATCTCATGGCATGTGCCAAGGTGTCTGGGCAGGGGAGAGGGTCCTGCCATGTGCTGGTCCTTCTAAGCTGACCACCATCAGTCTATAACTTCTCAGGAAGAGCATGCTCTTTCAGCCTGGTCACATCCCAAAGCTGGTGCAGAGGAACCCCAGGGTAGGGGAGAGTATCTATCCCCATGCTGGTCCCCACAAGCTGCCTGCTCCTCACAGCTACATCGCTCTGGGCTTTCCCAGACAAAGGGATGTAGGGATGGAGAGGATGGGAAAAGACAACAAGGCCTGCTCACAGTGGACCTGGGACAGAACCCCACTTTCTGCTGGAGCTCATGAAGACTCACCCAGTACTGCAGCTGGTTCATCTGGAAAGCAAAGAGAAGCAATATTTGATCAGGTCAAACAGAGTTTAATGTGATTACTGCTCATGAAGATTAGGCAGAGCTAATGAAGACCCCAAAATGCTTATAATTAAGAAATTTCCCCAAAAGCAGGGAGTGGCTCCCTGCCAGCTGGGTCATATCCCATGGCTGGTTCCAAGGGTCTCTGGACAGATGAGACATTCAAGCTCCATGCTGGTCTCTCTGAGCTGACCGCCCTAAGTCCATAAATGCTGATGAGGGCCCACAGACAGGGGAGAGGGTCTATGCACCAGCTGGTCTCCCCAAGCTGCCCACCCTCCCAGGCACATTGCTTTGGGCTTTCACAGACCCAGGGGTTCAGTGACAGAGAGGATGGGCAAGAAAGGAACGAGCATAGAGTGACCAGGAGAGGTCTCAGTGCCGTGCCAGAGCTCATGGATACTCACTCAGTGCTGTAGCTTGTTTCTCTGGAAAGTAAAGAAAATATGTGATCAGGTGGGACAGAGTTTTATGTGATAACTGCTCATGAAGATCAGGCAGAGCTAGTGCAGACCCCAAATTACTTATAAGGGAACTATGAAAATACTCCAAACCCATGGAAATGGCTCCCAGCCAGCATGGACATATCCCATGGCTGGTGACAAGGTTCTCTGGACAGGGGAGAGGGTCCAGCCCCATTCTGGTCTCTCCAAGCTGCCCACCCTTAGTCCATAACTGCTCAGGAAGAGAATGCAGAACTAAGGTAGACATTAAATTACACCCTTGAAAAGTGCAAATAGTCTCTAAACATCAAAAATCGCTCCCTCCAGCATGGTCACTTCCCATAGGTGGTGCAGAGGGCAGAGCAGAGGGTAAATCTGTAGACTAGTGTCCCTGAGCTGTCCACCCTCCCAGTTACATCACTTTGGGCATTCCCAGATGCAGGGATGGAGAGGATGGGCAAGGAGGGGAAGGGATGAGCACAGGGGATTCAGAACAGGACCCCACACCACACCATCCAGATCTCACGGAGACTCACTCAGGGCTGCAGCTTGTTCCTCTGGAAAGTAAAGCAAAGCAATATTTGATCAGGTAGGAAAGGTTTTCATGTGATAACTGCTCATGAAGATCAGGCAGAGCTAGTGCAGACCCCAAATAGCTCATGAGGGAACTCATAAAATTCCACACAACCAAGGGAGTGGCTCCCATGCAGCCTGGCCATATCCCATGGGAGGTTCAAAGGGGCTCTGGAGAGGGAAGACTCCATGTCCTGCCCCATGCTGGTTTCTCAGAGCTGACTGCCTTCAGTCCATAACTGCTCAGGAAGAGTATATAGAAGTATGGGAGACAGTAAATTCATTCTTTGAAAAGTTAAAAACGCTCCCAAACATCAGGAATGGCTGCCTCCAGGCTGGTCATGTCCTACAGCTGATGAAGACAGCCCCAGGGCAGTGAGGAGGGTCCAGACCTGTGCTGGTCTCTCAGAGTTGCCAACCCTCCCAGGCACATGGACTTGGGTCTTCCAGGACCCAGGGATGCCTGGATGGAGAGGACGGGCAGGGAGGGAAAGGGACAAGCACAGAGCACCCAGAACAGGTCCCCACACCATGCTGGGGCTCACAGATACTCACTCAGTGCTGCAGCTTGTTCCTCTGGAAAGAAAAGAAAGACAATATTTTATCAGATGGTACAGATTTTGATGTGATAACAGCTCATGAAGATCAGTTGGAGCTAGTGCAGCCCCCAAATTGCTTGTAAGGTGAAGCCTCGAAAAGCTTTCATTGAATCAAAGGGAACAAAAACTTCCCCAAATCCACAGGGGTGACTCCCTGACAGCCTGGCTCTATCCCATGGCTGGTGACAAGGTTATCTGAACAGGAGGGAGGGTTCAGCCCCATGCTGGCTCTCTGAGCTGACCTCCCTCACTCCATAGCTGCTAAGAAAGATCATGCAGAACTGAGGCAGATATTAAACTACCTCTGTGAAAAACTGTAAATGTCCCCAAACACCAGGAATGCCTCCTTTGGGTCTGGTCACTTCCCACAGCTGGTGCAGACAGCCATGAGGCAGGGGAAAGGGTCAAGCCCCACCCTGGTGGGAAACTCTCCCAGGAACTTCTCTTTGGGCTTTCCCAGACCCAGGGATGCATGGATGGAGAGGATGGGCAAGGGCAAAGCACAGGATACTGGGGACAGGACCCCACCCCATGCCAAAACTCACGAACACTCACTCAGTGCTGCAGCTTGCTTCTCTGTAAAGCAAAGAAAAGCAATATTAGATCAGGAGGGACAGAGTTTTATGGGATAACTACTCTTGAAATCAGGCAGAGCTAGTGCAGACCCCAAATTGCTTGTAAGGGAACTAAGAAAACTCCCACAGCCCACGTGTCTCCCAGCCAGCCTGATCATATTCCATGGCTGGTGCCAAAGCTTTCTGGACAGGGAAGGGGTTCCAGCCTCATGCTGGTCTCTCTGACCTGACCACCCTCAGTCCCTAGCTGCTCAGGAAGGGCATGCAGAACTTGGGCAGACAGTAAACTAGTTCTTTGGAAAGTGCAAAACGTCCTCAAACCCCAAGAATGGCTCCCTCTAGTCTGGCTATGTTCATAGCTGGTGCCTAAGGTGCCTGGTCAGGGCAGAGGGTCCATCCCCGTGCTGGTCTGCCTGAGATGCACACCTTCCCAGGCACAAGGCTTTGGGCTTTCCCAGACCTAAGGTTGCAGGGATGGGGACCATAGGCAAGGAAGGAAAGGGCCGAGCACAGACAGCCTGGGACAGGACACCACACAGTGCCAGAACTCAGGGACACTCACCTAGTGCTGCATCTTGTTTACCTGGAAAGAAAAAAAGTATTTGAACAGAGGGGACAGCTTGTCAGCCCATAGCTTTTCCTGAAGCAGAAGGCAGATCTTGAGGAGACACCAGTACACTTTGAAGAGTCATAAATTCCCTGCCCAAACACCATGAAGTGCTCCCTCCAGCCTGGCCATATCCCATAGTTGATGCTCAGCTCTACTGGGCAGGGGAGAGGCTCAAGCCCTACACTGGTCTCCCTAATCTGCCCACCCCCCCAAGCATATCGCCTCGGGCTTTACCAGACCCAGGGGTGCCACAGTGGAGAGGACAGGAAAGGGCTGAGCACAGAGTTGCTGGGACAGGACCCCACGCTGCGCTGGAGCTCAAGGACACTCACCCATTTCGTCAGTTTCTCCAACTGGAAAGTGAGGAAAGAAAAATATTTGATCAGGTGCCCTAGATTTTAATGGCAACTGTCATGAAGAGAAGACAGGGGTCATGCATACTTCAAACTGCTTCTTTGGGAAATGGGAAAAAACCCTGAAACCTAGAAACCCTGCCAGCATTTCATGTCCCTTGGCTCATGCACAGTACCCCTGGGCAGGTGAGAGGGTCCAGCTGCCTGATGGTCCCCTGGAGTTGCCCACCCTCCCAGGCACATGGCCTTGGGCTTTCCCAGACCCAGGGATGCTGGGATGGAGAGGATGGGCAGGGAGGGGAAGGGACGAGCACAGAACACACAGGACAGGACCCCACGGCATGCCAGAGCTCATGGAGACTCACTCAGTGCTTCAGCTTGTTCCCCTAGAAAGCAAAGAAAAGCAGTATTTGGTAAGGGGGGACATATTTTTGTGTGATAACAGCTCATGAAGATCAGGCAGAGCTAGTGCAGATCCCAAATAATGTATATGGGAATTCAGAAACCAATGGGATGGGCTCCATTTAGAAAAGTTCTAAATGGATAAACGGCAGGATGGCTCCCTCCAGCCTGGTCATGTCCCATTGCTGAATCACAAATCCTCTAGCATGGGAGAGTTTCCAGCCATGCACTGGTCTCCCTGAGCTTCCCACCCCCCCAGCCACACCAACTTGGGCTTTCCTAGACCCAGGGATGCAGGGATGGGAGAGGAGAGAAAGGCCTGAGCACAGGGGATCTGGAACAGGACCACAAGCCATGCCAGAGCTCATGAAGACTCACTCAGTGCTGCAGCTTGTTCTTCTGGAAAGCAAAGAAAAGCAATATTTGATCAGGTGGGAGAGATTTTTATGTGCTAATTGCTCATGAAGGTCAGGCAGAGCTAGTGCAGACCTCTAAATTGCTTATAAAGGAACTCAGAAAATGCCCTAAACCGGTGAGAGTGGCTCCCACGCAACCAGGTCATATCCTATGGGTAGTGCCAAGGGTCTTTGGACAGGGATGGGGACAGGGGAGAGGGTTCAAGCCCATGCTGGTCTCTCTGAGCGCACTGCCCTCAGTCCATAACTGCTCAGGAAGAGCATACAGGACTAAGGCAGAAATTAAACTACTTCTTTGAAATGTTAAACACACACCCTGAGACCCGAGAATGTCCCTGTCCAGCCTAGTCACTTCTTACAGCTGCTGCAGAGGGTACCCAGGACAGGAGATAGTGCCCATCATGACACTGGTCTCCCTGAGATGCAAACCCTCCCAGTGACCCAGGGATACAGGGATGGTGAGGATGGGCAAGGAGGGAAAGGCCCCAAAGCAGGAGGCCTGGGAAAGGACCCAACGCTGTCCTGGAGCTCACAGAGACTCACTCAGTGCTGCAGCTTGTTTGTCTGGAAAACAAAGAAAAGCAATATTCAATCAGATTGGACAGTCTTTTATATGGTAACTACTCATGAAGGTCAGGCAGAGCTAGTGCAGACCCCAAATAATGTATATGGGAACTCAGAAAATTCCCCAAACCAATGGGATGGGCTCCCTGCTAGTCTGGTCATATCCCATGGCTGGTGCCAAGGGTCTGTGGACAGGAGAGAGGGTCCAGCCCCATGCTTTTCTCTCCTGGCTGACCACCCTCAGCCCATAACTGCTCAGAAAGAGCAGGGAGAACTAAGGCAGACATTAAACTATTTCTTTGAAAAGTTCTAAATTTCCCCCTAAACCTGAGGAATGGCTCCTCCAGCCTGATTACATCCCATAGCTGGTGGAGAGGGCCCCAGGACAGGTGATAGACATGCTGTGCCCACCCTCCCCAGGCACATTGACTTGGGCTTTCCCAGACCCAAGTATGCAGGGATGGAGGGCACAGGCAAGGAGGGAAAGGGACAAGCACAGGGGACCTCAGAAAGGCCCAACACCATGCCAGAACTCACTGAAACTCACTCAGTGCTTCAGCTCGTTTGTCTGGAAAGCAAAGAAGAACAATATTTGATCAGGTGGGACAGAGTTTCATGTGATAACTGCTCATGAAGATCAGGCAGAGGTAGTGCAGACCCCAAATTGCTTATAAGGAAGTAAGAAAATTCCCCAAACCCATGGGAGTGGCTCCCTGCCAGCCTGGTCAAAGCACATGGCTGTTTCAAAAGGTCTCTGGACAAGGGAGAGGGCCCTTCCCCATGCTCGTCTCTGAAGCTGACTGCCCTCAGTTCATAACTGCTCAGGAAGAGCATACAGTACTAGGGCAGACATTAAACTACTTCTCTGAATGGTGCAAAAATCCCCCAAACCCCAGGAATGGCTCGGTCCATCCTGGTCACTTCCCATAGCTAGGGTCTAGAACACCAGGGCAGGGAAGATGTTTCATCCCTGGATGGTCTCCCTGAGCTGCCCACCCTCCCAGGCACATGGCCTTGGGCTTTCACAGACCCAGGGATGCATTGATAAAGAGGACACACAGGGAGGGAAAGGGATGGGCACAGTGTGCCTGTGCCAGGACCCCACAGCATGCATGAGATCATGGAGACACACCTGGTGCTGCAGCTTTTTCACCTGGAAAGAAAAGACAATATTTGAATAGAGGGGACATATTGTCACACCATAACTTTTCCTGAAGGAGAAGGTACACTTCAGGAAGCCACCAAACTACTTCTCTGAACAGTTTTAAATGCCCTGCCCAAACACTAGGAATTGCTCCCTCCAGCCTGCCCACTTCCCATTACTGGTGTCCAGGTCCTCTGGGCTGGGGAGAGGATCCATACGGACACTGGTGTCCCTGAGCTGCCCAACCTCCCAGCCACATGGCCTTGTACTTTCCCAGACCCAGGGATGCCAAGATGGAGAGGACAGGCAAGGAGGGGAAGGGACAAGCACAGGGCAACCAGGACAAATCCCAACACCGTGCTGGAGCTCATGGAGACTCACCCAGTTCTGCAGTTTGTTCCACTGGAAAGCAAAGAAAAGCAGTATTTGATCAGGTGGGACAGAGTTTTATGTGGTAACTGTTCATGGAGATCAAGCAGAGCTAGCACAGACCTCAGATTGCTTGTATGGATCTAAGAAAATTCCCCAGGCCCATGGGAGTGGCTCCCAGCCAGCCTGGTCATATCCCATGGCTGGTATCCAGGGTCTCTGGACAGGGGAGGTGGTCCTGCTGCACGCTCATCTCTGCGAGCTGACCACCCTCATCCCACCCCTGCTCAGGAAGAGCATGCAGATCTAAGGCAGACATGAAACCAAATCTTTGAAAACACCCCCAAGCCCCAGGAATGGCTATGTCCAGACTGGTCATGTCCCAGAACTGGTGCCTAGGGCCTTGGGGCAGGGGAGAGGGTCCATCCTTGTGCTGGTCTCACTGACCTGCCCACCCTCCTGGGCACATCACTCTGGGTTTTCCCAGAACCAGGGATGCTGGGATGGAGAGGACATGCAAGGAGGGAAAGGGCCAAGCACAGGGCCCCCTGGAAGAGGACCCCACACTGTGCTGGAGCTCATGGACACTCACCTAGTGCTTCAGCTTTTTTTCCTAGAAAGAAAATAGAGTATCTGAACAGAGGGAACAGCTGAAAGGCCCCATAATGAAAGGGAAAGGCAAAGCTCAGGAAGACCCCAAACTACTTCTCTGAAAAGTTGCAAACACCCTCCCAAACTACAGAAATGGATCTGTCCAGCCTGGTGATAGCCCATTGCTTGGGCAGGGGAGAGGGTCAAACCCCATGCTGGTCTTTCTGAGCTGCCCACCCTCCCAGGCACATCAACTTGGGCTTTCTCAGATCCAGGGATGGAGAGGACGGGCAAGGAGGGAAAGGGACAAGAACAGAGCACCCAGGACTGGATTCCAAGCTGTGCAGGGCTTCATGGCGACTCACTCAGGGCTGCAGCTTGTTTCTCTAGAAGAGAAAGAAAAGCAATATTTGATCAGGTGGGACAGATTTTTATGTGATAACTGCTGATGAAGATCAGGCAGAGCTAGTGCAGACCCCAAATTACTTATAAGGGAACTATGAAAATACTCCAAATCCATGGAAATGGCTCTCAGCCAGCCTGGTCATATCCCATGGCTGGTGACAAGGGTCTCTGGACAGGAGAGAGCATCCAGCCCCATTCTGGTCTCTCCAAGCTGACCACCCTGAGTCCATAACTGCTCAGGAAGAGCATGCAGACTAAGGCAGACATTAAACTACTTCTTTGAAAACTTCTAAATGCCCTCCCCAAAGCCCAGGAATGGCTCCCTCCAGCCTGCTCATTTCCCATGGCTGGTGCCCAGGTCCCCTGGGCAGGGGAGAGGGTCTTTCCCTGCACTGGTCTCCCTGAGCTGCCCACCCTCCCAGGCACATTGCCTTGGGCTTTCCCAGATCCAGGGATGCAGGGATGGAGAGAACAAGCAAGGAGGTAATGGATGAGCAGAGAGCAACTGCAACAGGACCACACTCTGTGCCAGAGCTCACGGACACTCACTCAGTGCTTCAGCTTGTTTGTCTAGAAAGCAAAGAAAAGCAGTATTTGATCAGGAGGGAGAGATTTTTATGTGGTAACTGCTCATGAAGATCAGGCAGAGCTAGTGCAGAACCCAAACTGTTTATAAGGGAATTCCCTAAACCCAGGGGAATGTGTCCCTGCAGCCTGGTCATATTCCATGGCTGGAGCAAAGGGCCTCTGGACACAGGAATGGTTTCAGCCCTTGCTGGTCGATCTGAGCAGACCACCTTAATTCCATAACTGCTCAGAAAGAGCATACAAAACTAAGAAAGACAGTAAACTAGTTCTCTGGAAAGTGCAAAAACCTCCCAAATCCCAGGAGTGGCTCCCTCTAGCCTGGCTACTTCCCATAGCTGGTGCCTGGACAAGGGAGAGGGTTAGGAAGAGCATACATCACAAGGACTCACTCAGTGTTGAAGTTTTTGCACCTGGAAAGCAAAGATAGAGTTATTTGATCAACTGGCATAGAAGTTCAGGACATAGCTTCTCATAAAGATAAGGCAGAGGTCCAGCCCCCAGAAGTTGTGTCTGTGAAATGGTCAACCCCTCCAGGAATGTCTCATTTGAAGCACGATCATGTACCATGGCTGGTGCCCAGGGCTCTGTGCTGGGAAATGTTTCCAGCTCTGCGCTGGTCTCCTCGAATTGCCCACTCTTCCTGCCACATCCCCATGGGCTTTCCCAGACCCAGGGATGCAGGGATGGAGAGGGTGGGCAGGGAGGGAAATGGCAGTGCACAGTGTGTCCCAGACAGGACACCAAGCTGTGCCAGAGCTCAAGAAGACTCACCCATTTCTTCAGTTTCTCCAGCTGGAAATTAAAGAAAGAGAAATATTTGATCAGGTGGCCTGGATTTTAATGTCAAATGCTCATGAAGAGCAGGCAGAGCTCATGTATAGTTAAAACAGCTTATTGAGAAATGGGAAAGACCCTCAAACCCCAGCATTTCATGTTTCTTGGTTTGGGCCCAGAGCCCTTGGGCAGGGCAGAGGGTCCACTGGTATCCTCAAGCTGCCTACGCTCCCAGACACATCGCTTTGGGCTTTCCCAGGCCCAAGGATTCTGGGATAGGGAGGACGAGCAAGGAGGCAAAAGGGCCAAGCACAGTGTGCCCAGGACAGGACCCCACACCATGCCAGAGTTCACAGACACTCACTTAGTTCTGCAGCTGCTTCCTCTAGAAAGTAAAACCAAAAGTAGCATTTGATCAGAGGCAACAGCGTCACTCCTGTGGAGCTGAAATTTTGGGCTTATCCCCAACTCACTTTTGTTGGGGTGTATGACCACATTGCCTTGCACCCAGGAATGGATCTCTCAGCCTATCCTTCCATCAGCCCACCCAGGCTTTTTGTATTCAAGCCCTAATGTCAGGAACCACCCAAACCCAAAGAGTCCCTTCCAGGAATGTTGGGGCTCCCCAGTGCAGCACCCTGCTCTGCCTCACTGCCCCTCACCAGGATTTACTTCCTCTGAATGAGAGGAAATATTCTAACCCCCCTGTAGAATAAAAAAATCACTCACCAGATGGATAGGAGCTGCTGGTGCCTCAGTCTGCTCAAAAAACACAGACCTTTCCTGAGTTTCAATTATTAGTCTGTGCGTGTGACGTGAGGCCCCACCCCCAGGAAACAAACAGAAGTTCCACATCCTCCTGCCAAAGCCCAGAGTCAGAAAATACAGCTGCAAGCAGGACCCAGGGAGAAGGCAGCAAAGGGAAACCAAGATCCTCCCCATCCCTGCCTGGGTGCAGGTGCTGGAGGTGGCTTTTCCTGGAGCGGCACCTCTCCCAGCAGCGTGTGCTGGGGAACAGCACCTGGTGAGGTTGGGCACCTCAGGGGCTGTTAGGGGCAGAGTTAACATACAAAGATGATTCGGGGATCATCAGATAATGGCCACCAGTAACAAGGCAGGGATCTTTACTGGTGCAAACAACCTTCTTTTGTGCTTTCTGGGGGACATGAGGAAAGTAACAGACACTTGGTGCAAACCAAACCATTCCCTGAGGTCTTTGTTCTTGTCCTCAGTCAGTCTGTCCATCGTCCCACCTGGCCCTTAGCCAGTCCTTTCTCTGGTAATCCCAGCATCTGCAGATACTAGGACAGACTGGGAGTACGTCTGCTGGGGAGGTCTCCATCATTGGTGATCTGGTATGGATGGCTCCCAAAACGCCTTTCCAAGATGTTCCTGAGGTAAGGTCAAACAGTCCACCTTAAGGTGACTAGCAGGAGCCTGCTTGCACCATTTGCTCCTGTATCATGCTCCACCTCAAACCACAGCAAGGGTGATGCCTGCATGAGGCTTCCTGCAGGAAAGCAACAGGAAATCTGCAGTTTGCTCTGTTGCTTCAGCCCCCAAATCATGCATGGGCTGTGGGTCATGGCATCTTGCTTTGTTTCCTCTAGTTGGTTCCTTTATCCAAAACCCAGAGTCACTTGGAGTGGTTCAGACATGACCACCTCTCCTATTTAAATATGAGACCCACATAGGTTGTACAAAGCCCACTGCACTTCACGAGCCTGAACTCCCTATGCACAGCAATTAACAACTATTTTCCTCCTTGACTGACCCTCTGAATTATTTCATAGTCCTGCTGACATGCAGACCAGCTCCTTTTTAATGGAGTTTCGTTCTCACTGAAGGATTTTCTGGGCTTCTATGGGTGCAAACACACCTACAAAGTGTTCTTCCAACAAAGTGTGTGCCCTCAGATGTTCTATATACGTGTGGCTTCTGATCTGTAGCAAAGCAGGATCTCACACTGAATGACCTGAACACCTGCAGCACTGATTTCTCTCCTCTGTGAGTTTTCTGATGCACAGAAAGGTGCGAGCTCTGCCCAAAGCTCTTCTTGCACTTGCTTTGTAGTCTTTTCCCCCACATGTACAGCCAGGTGTTGAATCACCTTGGATCACACACAAGTGAAGCACTTCCCACACTCTGAGCACTGGTAGGGCTTTTATCCCATAGGGTCTGTAGGTGGATGATGGGATCCGAGCTCCGTATGAAGCTTTTCTTGCACTCGGAACACAGATGTCTCCAGGGTGTTGATGGTGGTGTTTATCAAGGTTGCTGAAGGGCATCTAGCACTGGTAGGGTTTTTCTCCTGTGTGGGTTCTCTCCTGTATTTGGTCTCAACATGGAGCTCTACATGAAGCTTTTCCCACACCTAAGGCACGCGTGTATCTTCTCACTGGTCTGTACCCCTGCAGCCTCCCCTTCTCCACCAGACCCCAGCCACACAAAACTACAAGACCTCCACATCATCCCATGCCCTGGGAAACTCAACCATGCTGTCATAGTTTTGCATTGCATTGCAAAGGTGGCTTCTGCAAGAAGCTCTCTGCAGGGCCCAGAGAGTAAACACCAGCTGGCTCAAGGCTGGAGTCACTGCTGACCAAGGCTGAGCCCATCAGCGATGGTCACAGAGCCTCTGGGAGTCACATTTAGGAGAAAAAAAAAATGCAAGGAGCTGTTTTTTGCCACAGGAGAAGGGAGTGAGAAGATGTGAGGAGCTGTGCAGGCACCAAGGCCAGGGAAGAAGGGGGGCGGGTGAGGCGCTCCAGGTGCTGGAGAGAGAGATTCCCCTGCAGCCCGTGGAGAAGACCATGGTGAAGGGGGTGTCTCTTCACAGCTCATGGATAATGATGGGGAGCACAGATTCCATCTGCAGCCTATGGAGAGACTGACCCATGCCACAGCAGGTTTTCTGGGGGACTTGTGACTCTATGGGGGACCGGGCTGGAGCAGTCTGGGCGTGAAGGTCAGCACCCCCTGGAAGGGAGCCATGCTGAGGTAATTGGTGAGGAGCTGATGGCCCAGCAAAAGGACTAGGAGAAGTTCATGAAGGGCTGTCCCCTGTGGGTGGGACCCCAAGGTGCAGCAGGGGGAGGGTGTGAGGAATGAATCTCCACCCCTGGCCAAGAAAGAAACCAACTTGTGAGGAACTGACCAAAACCCCCATTCTCCCAGTCCCTGCCCCTCCCTGTGCCACAATGGGGGGAAGAAGAGAGCAAAATCATGGCTAAAGTGCAGCCTACTAAGAAGGGAGGGGTGGGG
>VZTU01030989.1:0-21595 GCA_013400835.1 Zapornia atra | reverse complement strand
AATCCCCAAGTCCTTCTCAGCAGGGCTACTCTCAAGAAGCTCTTCTCCCAGTCTGTATCTATGTCTGGGACTCTTCTGACCCAAGTGCAACACCTTACACTTGGCAGTGTTGAACCTCATTAGGTTCCCCTGGGCCCACCTTTCCAGCCTGTCAAGATCCCCCTGGATGGCTTCCTTTCCTTCTAGGGTGTCGACCACACCACTCAGCTTGGTGTCATCTGCAAACTTGCTGAGGGTGCACTCAATTCCATCATCGATGTCATTGATAAAGATGTTAAATAACACCGGTCCCAAGACAGACCCCTGGGGGACACTGCTTGTCACCGGCCTCCACCTGGACATAGACCCATTGACCAGCACCCTTTGGCTACAGTCTGTTAATCAGTTTCTTATCCACTGGATGGTCCACCCATCAAATCCACATCTCTCCAATTTAGAGATAAGGATGTGGTGGGGGGACTGTGTCAAAGGCCTTGCACAAGTCCTCTCTCTCTACTGCATATACTGACAATATTTTATTGTATTTTTTTGACATCCTTTTCTCACAGCATCTTGTAACATGTGCCTTGAATTTCTTGATTTTTTCCATGTAAACTTATGCTGAATTTCTGTTCATCCTTCCTAATCTCCACTGTTGTAAAGGAAGTAAATGAAGAGAATTTATGTATTGGCCAACTTGATTTCTTGCTATTCCTTTCTATCTTTCCTTCTTAACTGAATTGCTTGACTTTGTACCATCATTGTCATTATCATCAAGATTATTACTATCTTCACTATTGAAGAAGCTTTCCAGAAGAGGTCATCAGTGATTTTTCCAAAGCAAGCAAGGAAACTTCATCCTGAATCCTACAGCATGTTCCCTCAATCAGATATTTTATTCACCTTTACATAGAAGCTCTAAATGACTTTGAATTTGTGTATTAAAAGCCCCATCCATGTGCTACCTAAAGTTGGCAGCTGATAGTGTGCTATCAGATAATTTTAGTCTCCTCTGTAGTGGGCCTGAGAACAAGTGTATACATCTCTGATATCTGAAGTAGTAGTTATTTCTTTATTCCTTCTTCTTCCTGAGCAAGATATTCCTCTTTGAATCAATATTCAAATTTTGATTTCTCCTATTTTTTCTTCATTACACCAATTTACTTTTTAGGTCATGAATTAAAATGTCAAGATCCTCCACTTTCCTATACTTAGATACTATCCAGGAGACATGGAAGAGTAATACTAACATATATGCAGTTTGATAAGACAGTTTAAAATTAGAATTGCTTTTCTTTGTGTTTTCTCCATGACCTTGTATTTTCGGAAGATAAACACCTTTAGTTTTGTGTTCTGTCTACTGCTGATTTATGTGTAAACTAGGGTTATTCCAAATGGACTTTCTTCCTCATGAAAGAAACAAATGTAGTTTCCTTTGCTGGAAGTTTCTGTTATTGAAATTTCTTTCAGGCACCTCTGCTTTAGGTGAAAGATTCTAAAGAGCATAGACATATGAACATTTACAGTAATAAATATAAATCAATAAACAGTTTTAAATTTAAAGAATTAGAACCTGTTGGTAATGATTTGCTAGCAACTTAACATTATCTGTCACACTGTACCATTTAAACTGAGTTCCAAAAACAATAAATCAGTTTGAAAATGAAAAAGGTGTTTTGTTTTGTTTTTTTCCCTTAAAGAAAGGTGTTTGTTTGTTTGTTTGTTTGTTTGTTTCCTTGCAAGTATTTCATATGGGAATGGAAATATTTACTTGCAGAAATAGTAACACTGGATAACTACCATAACTGTTCATCAGAGAGAAATGCTCACTCGTGTTGTCAGGCTTAGGATACATCACCATGGGCTGCCCTCAGAATCTACAGTTCACCATTTAGCAGATGTAATTCTTACACATGGGACTTTAACAAATCTCATCTTACTTACATAGGAGTGGCAACAAATGACCTTGTGAGTTACTTTTGTTTATTACCTTTCAGTATCACTGAGGAAACAACCTGATGCATACTAAAATAAGAATTGTTAGGAATCTGCATAATGAATACAAATGGGAGTACACTGACAGGAGTAAATTAAGGAGTCACTCTGCATAGAAAAAAAAAAGAAAGAAGAAAAAAAAAAGCTTTCTCCCAGAAACAACTTTTCAAAACAATTTCTTTGGAAGCTATTACTCTTTATGATGCAGAAAACAGCTTTTAACATCAAATTCTGTTTTAGATACTGAAATTTTTAATCGTTTGTGTGCTTGATACATTAAAGTTATTATCCATCAAACCTAAGATTTTTGAAGGCTCAAGAGATCACATTAGAAGGCTTTCCTTTCTTCTTTCAAGAATTATCAGAAAAGGTCTCCTATACTATTCCCTGAACATTGCATACTTTCTCGTCCTTAGTTTCCTTATTACTCTCCTTATTATTTTTCCTTTTTTTTTTTTTCCCCTTTCCTTTTTTTCTTCCTTTTTTTTTTTTTTTTTCTTATTGTGGAAGAATTACACAGTCAAGACCAAGATTGGTTCCTCCTTAATCTTTCCATAGTAGGGCTTGGAAGGAATCGTGAAATATGGAGAAAACTCATAAAAGTCTGAGGAACTCCTCCCCATCTTGAATACCAAAAAAAGAGACATATCATGTCTCAGAATAAATTCCCAGGTATTTTTTCTGATATCAGATGTCTAAGACTTACCATAGAACTAAGATGAACTGAGATCATACCTGTTCCTTTCATTATGATCAATAATACCTTGAAAAATCAATTCGATGGGTTGCTTGCATTTAAAAGACTACATTTCATACCTATCACACAGTAATATATCTTCATAGAATCACCAGTTTTTATCCTCAGTAAGAGGTGCCAGTTTCTGCCTTCTCAGTTAAGCACCTATCACAGAAATCTGTATTTCATGTAAAAATCTCTGTTTTCTAGAAAACTATATGCTCTGTTAGCACATAAACAAGCTGTAAGCAAATTATTTTTCCAGGTCAACTTTTTCTGAAGACTCCAGAGGAACCATAGAATTTTGTTTTGTATTTAAACACATGTAAATCTTATCTTTGGGATTTATGTCTGAGATGGTTGTAGTCTGTTATGGTCTTTTCAGACTTGCTCCCAGCAATCGTCCTTTTCACTAGTTACTACAGCATAACAATTTTTTTTGCAGTTCCTAGTCTGAAATCAGCACTTTTCTTTCCTTTAGCCCAATGACCATATCTGATTGTGCTGATGCCAGGGAGCATAAAGGCAGCACTTAGCTGATTGTATCCATATCTATCCCTTCAGGTTTAGAGAATGGCTGCCAGCTTATGAGGGATCATAGCCTCTCATCAAAGAAGAAAAGGTGTATTAACAAGATAGACCTTAATCTCAAAAATGTAGGAATGAATTTAAAATAATTCTGGAGGAATAAAAGCACAGGCAATTTGAGCTGGCTAGAATGTGATCCTTAAAATAAATTCAGCAAATTTCAAAATTTTCAGCTTTGCTTAATCCTAAGATTCAAAGTCTATCAAAAAAGCTCTTGCTAAATACTCATCATAATTCATTCTGGTAAACTGTGAACCAATGTTAGCTTTTCCTTCATGGGACAAAAGATAGGATCACAACACTTATCTGTGGGGTTTTCATATAGCAGGCATTTAGTTTGGCTCTTCAGAAAGTAAATGAAAGAAGGGATCCAAGTCATCAGCCACATGAATATTCCACAAGACTTTTGCACCTTTTAACAGAGGCACCATTGAGAGCTTCTGCAAAATTATATGGTATGGCCATAAAAAGCAACAGCAATACAAAACTGTATTGAATGTAGTGTTAGAATAGTTTACATCCCAAAGGAAGAACAATCTTCAGAATTACAACTATCCAAGAAATTTGAACTTCTCTTCAAATTCTCTTCAACTACCTCTACCACAGATTCCTGGGAATTGGTTTACATAGCAGAAGGGAATCAAAAGTAGCCAGAATATATGCCTTTTACTGTGCACATGTAAATCATTCTAGCCTTAATGGAGATTCTGCAAACACACCATCAAGAATACACAGTATGTTATGCCAGAAAGCTTGGAGCAAAACACAAATGCATTAGTAAAATGTACAGAGATTAAAATGAGAGAATTAATTACAAATTTCATCTTCACTGCAATCAATTAATAATAATTATAACATTAAAACCTGACAGAACTAAAGCTACTCTGACAGTCACACTTTAAACAAAATAATAATAAGGATGAATATAAAATTTGAGATAATAAATAAAATAAAATTTAGCTGAACTTTAGAGACAATAACTCTATTCACAAAACTATGCCCCAGGGGTGATCCATGAAGGCTTAGATCAGCCACTGGTCAAAATAATACTGATTACCAAACTCACTGGCTTCATCAGTTTCATATGACTATGTTAACCATTTAGAAAATCTAAGGGCTAAGACTTGTGAATTGGTCTAGAGTTTTAGTGGTAACTTAGGGAGAAACTCCACCATTCAAAATGTATTTTGCTTTCTGCTTGAAAACACATCACTGACTCAGTTTTCTAGAAGTAGTGAGTTTGCATTTCCAAGCAAATTCAGAGATATGTGAAGACATAGATCAACTGACAGCTAACATGGTCATTTTTCCTTCTAAATAGGTCACCTAGACCTTCCACAAGCAGGCCTCTTGGGGTTGAAATTAATTCAGAATAATGTAAAGTTTTATATTAATCTACTCAGTTTTAAGTATTGGTATTTCTCCCCAAGATTAGTGAATTATTGACTCCTTTCCTCTGGCATGCTATAAACTTCTCCCAGCATGTGATTCTCAATAAAAAATGTTCTAGAATTTCCTTAACTAAAGTGCCTGGACACTTTGCTTCATGAGAAGCAAATATATAGTTTTTTGTTCTGTCAGAAAACATTTCTTCTTAATCATCTCAAAGATCTCTACATCAAAAAGCACCCAAAAATTACCCCCTTGCCAAAAAAAAATCCCACCAAAACAATCTCTGGCAAAATATGCTAAAGCCTGTGTTCAAAAGCAAAGGCCAGTATCGCTATTCTATTTTCTGGCATCCTTTCTTAAGTAGTGTATCTTCTGCAGCAATTTCCCTCTTTACGCTAACCTCAAGGCTTTATATGTCTCTATACATTTCTTCCTCCTGTTAATGGCTGAATATTTTCATAAGCATTAGAATGGGTTCTATAAGCTCAAGCATGTGATGATGTTTTCTCATTTGCTACAGCGGAGTATGCTTTAAGATTCCTCTGCTTTGAATGAATTTTTAAGAATTTAAAATTCTTGATGGGATTTGAAAGCACTTTAAAATAACATTCACCTTGAATCAGAAAAATGTACATGGACTAGTCCTTGTGTCACCCAGTAGGACTTCAATGAATGTGGTATACATGTGTAAAATAAAGGAAGTATTATTTTTCCATGCTTATACTTGAGAGAATGACAAGGAAAAGCAATTTTTGTCAAATTTGCAGTGCTTGAATCTATTTGCATACATACAAAAAGAAAATAAAAATCAGGTGAACCTGAGTCAAGAACATTAATAAAAAGGGAGGTCTAAAGTTGATAACAGTTCTTGAAATTCATCATACCTTTGTCTATTTATTTACAGTTTAGCAAACTACTGAACGAAAAGCCCTCACTGCAGACTCTTAGGAATATATTGAAAAGTAGTAACTTCATCTTCACAGTTAAATGTCCTGGATTCAGCTAAGGAACAGTTAATTTTCTTTATAGCAACAGTTAATTTTCTTTACAAGGAGAGTTAATTTTCTTTATAGTAACTTGTATGGGACTGTGTTTTGGATTTGTGCTGAAAGCAGAGTTGACAAGATAGAAATGTCTGTTAGAGGTGTTTTTTGCTATTGCTGAGCAGTGCTTATGCAAAGTCCAGACCTTTTCTGCCCTGCCAGTGGGATGGCTGGGGGTGCATAAAAAGTTGGGACGAGACACAGATGGGACCATAACTGACCAAAGGGCTATTCCATACCAAAGGTCGTACTCAGCCTACAAGAGGCTTGAAGAATAGGAAGGACGGAGAGGGTGGGGGGTGCCACAGTAGCTTACATGAGTGTCTTTTGCTTTATTTATTAAACCGCCTTTACCTCAACTCAAGAGTTTTGTCGCTTTTACTTTTCGGATTCTCTCCCGCTTTCCTCCAGCGGGGAGTGAGCAAGTGGCTGTGTGGACTTGGCTGTCGGCTGGGGTTAAACCACAGCACTAAATGACACTAGCATCTTCTTGCATCTAAATGCCAAATTAAATAGGGATGGTGGTGGTGGAAGGGGACAAAAGCAAAAAAAACCCTCAAACTCTTGACCTGTTGTTCATATCTAGATGCATTTGTGTCCAACATTTACAAAGAATCATTACAAAGAATTTTTTACTTCTGTAATAAAAGTGTTCCTAACTGAAGGCTGCAATTATTTCTTTTATCTTGTAAGCAGTATTACAAGAACAAAAGGTAGATAGTAAGATATTTCCAGAAATCACAATTTGGAAATAAATCTTTTGCATCTAGCAGTGTGCTTATAAATTTTACTCGAACCCCGATTTCTCTTCCCTTTGTGGTAGAAATGGAATTTCTGCTATTTCATCCTGTTCCTGAATATTTTGTGAAAAACTTACACGTGACAACATTATTTGTAAGCTATGCCACAAAATATCACCTTATAAAACCCATTTCTGATAATATTTATATGTAACCCTCTGTGTGGCAATTTATCCTTAGCCTAGCAGATTATATATACAGCACCAATACCCAGCAGGATTTATTACAGGCATGCAGGAAGACATATGGGTAGATTCTTCTCTCATTTATACTAGCATAAATCAGAACTAATACTACTGAAGCCAGTGAAGTTCCATTTCTTTAAAGGTGGTCTAAAAATGCTCAGAACCAACCCCAAACTCACCAGTAAGCTTTCTACTTTAATGGGATCATGTCAGGCAGGTTTTAACTTTATTGTCTAAACTTATCTTTTTATACAGGCTCAGTAGAGAGTTATTTAAACCTTTTAAACAGTGGCAAGGCTCTGTGTCATTGTCTTGCCATTTTTGGTTCAGCCATTATCCGAATCTCTCCCTTGAAGCCGTACTTATGTCATTGGAGTAGTGCCAAACAGTATTAATTTTGTCATTTTTTAAATTTACGGACAACGTTTAAAAAACCTTGAAATATTTATGGCACTTGCACATTACTTAGTAAAGCAGTTTGGATGTAGTTGGATCTGTTCAGAACTTTGAGTGATCAAGGACATTTGGGAACTGAAAAGCAACCACTATGAGAGCATTCTGTAGCTTGTAGTGGCTTGATACTGTGCTGCTACGGCAAAGCTGTTTGCTAACACATTTGATTTATGGCAATAAGGAACAGGGACCTTTCAAGAGCTTCAGTTAAAAATAGGTTAATATTATTTATCACTATTAATAATTTAAAAAAACCCAAGCAACCAGCATATCAGTCCTTCGAAACTACGATGTTTCTATCTTGTAAAGCACTTTGTGTGCCTATGTGTTAATCAGGAAGTAGAGTTACTTGGTCAGTAGGGAATCTTGAAGCATTGTCTAGTACTAACCAGAAACTGGGCAGGTTCTCTTCACACCTCCTCATTTAACTCTTAATGGGGCAATTAATATCTGATCTACTTCACCCTATTCTGGTACTTTTTTCCCAGAGTAATCAAACCTCAAAAAATTTCAATGAAGAAAATCTAACACAAAGGCTCTATGACCTATAATACTCCAAGGTGACAAGATGTGGCCTCAGGGGTTTATAGGATTTTACGGCAACACTTCTTATAGTGACAAAAATGTGTAAACTATTTTTTCAGAAATACTTTGTTAGGAAGGGGAAGGAGGGGAAATGTCACCTTTCTATTTCATTCCTGCCTCAAAAGAAGAGGTAAAATCCAGACTAATCCTAGATTTCTCTGGTGTACTTGTGCTTTCTGAAAGCAGGAAAGGAAAGGATAATGTTAATAGCAGTAATTATTTCAAGAATACATAATTCAAAATTTTTAGCTACAATTGTGTATGCATGTAGAGTATATTAATATTCATTATACTGATAAATGCATACGTGCAGAGGTGAAATGGACTCTTCATCTTAACAGCTATAATGTTTCTCTTGGATCTGCTGACTGAACAGCAGTAGTGAGTGCTGAATGAGTGGACATAAGTGGAGACTGAATAGAGCAGGCCGGAAAAGGCCACTTGTTTTCCCAGTTCCCCATGACCTCAATGACTTTTGATCTGCTTCTGTAGTGAAAATTCTGTAGTGAAAGGGAACAGCAAGCTCTTAGTTCTGCTGAAAGTAAGAAATTAAATAAAACAGAATTAATTTTATAATTGCGAGAGGTAAAATCCAACATATGCTTAAATAACTTACGGAATTGGACATAGAAATGAGAAGCATTTTTTTTTAAAAAAATAATCTGTTTAGAGGTTGGTAGTCTTATATAACTACCACATTTTGCACACCTCCATGTCTGGCATTTATGCAAATTATTTCAGGAAACAATTTGCATAATTGAGTAATTTGCATATGCTCACTTTAAACAGGATAGATTTTGTGCTGGAGAATGTGTCAGCCTATTTGACAGCTTGGGTGAATGAAGGCTAGCAACACGGTAAGTTTGTGTTCACTGTGCCCTCCACCATTTCTTATTATAACTGTAATGGTGAAATTGGGATAGCAAGGAACTGTGAACTTGAAAATATAGAGAATCTGAAAGTCTATTTTCATTTCTGTTCCCTCTTTGTGCTAATTGTAGGCGCTGCATTTTCACACTCCTTAAATGTCCTTTCTTCCTCATGTTCCTCCTTATCAACAGTTGTCATCCTGTTCTTCACAAGTTGGTTATCATGCACAAAACTAGTTAGTCATCTGAGTCAAAGTCATGCTAAAAATCTTGCTGAAAGGGGCTGCTAAATATTTGAAGCACATAGGACAGCCCTCCTTCTGTGCACTATGAACAAAATCCATCACTTGCATAAAATACAGGAAATGGCCATGCATTAGTTTTGACTCTCATATTTATAAGACATTGAAGTATATTGAACCCAGATATTGTGTTAGCATGGCATCTTACCTTAATATGACATTAGAATTTCATGTAATTGGTGAACATCAAATAAGAGCTGTCATGTTAAAGTGAGCAAGAGTTTCTAACCATAGACCCACCCCTTGAATTATCATTTTCAGATACCAGAATTTGCACTAAAATCAATTAGCATGTCAAGTTTAGAGTAAAACTTGAGATTGCTGCACCCTTGCAAGTATGGAGTGCTGTTTATGGAGTCTTTCTCTTCTAAAAATCCTAGGGACGAGTGAAAAATAAGATCCAAAAATTCCTTGTCATTCTACTTATCCAACAGAAATCCACAGGAGGATCTTGCCTAAAAATATGTGTAGTTAGATGAAGCAGGCGAAACCAATATTAACTTGAGGATTCATTTTGCTTGGTTGCATTGGGATGCTTTCCTTGTTGTCAATGGAATTGACTAAGAACAAAACATCAAAACCTCCAACATGTCAAGAGGCTCAAACACAAATTATTAGTTGCATTTCACTGTTGTTTGTACAGCAGGTTTAGTAGCATTTTGAAACTAATTAGATTCTGGCAAGAAATTACTAAACAATAAAACAACTCTTATACCCCTGGAAGTATCCGAGTAACTATAGGCCAGTCAGCCTCACTTCTGTCCCTGGTAATGTGATGGAACAGCTTGTTCTGGATGCCATCTTCAAGCAATTGGAAGAGAAGAAGGTCATGAGGAGTAGTCAGCATGGATTTTCAAGGGAAGATCGTGCTCAACCAATCTTGTAGCCTTCTATGATGTCATCACTGTCTGGGTGGATGGAGGGAGAACAGTGGATGTCATCTGCCTTGACTTCAGAAAGGCTTTCGATGCTGTCTCCCATGACATCCTGATAGAAAAACTGAGAAAACATGGGATAGATGAGTGGACAATGAGGTGGGTTGAGAACTGGCTGTCGAACCGGGCTCAGAGGGTGGTGATCAGTAGAGCAAAATCTGGCTGGAGCCCTGTGACTAGTGTTCCCCAGGGCTCAGTGTTGAGTCCAGTCCTGTTTAATATCTTCGCTGACGACCTTGATGAGGGGATAGCATCCACCCTCAGCAAGTATACTGATGATACAAAGCTGGGAGGAGTGGCTGACACGCAGGAACACTGCGCTGCCATCCAGCGAGACCTGGACAGACTGAAAAGCTGGGCAGGGAGACACCAGATGAGATTCAACAAAAGCAAACATAGAGTCTTGCACCTGGGAAGGAATAATTGCGTCTATCAGTACAGGCTGGGGAATGACCTCCTGGAGAGGAGCTCTGTTGAGAAGGACTTGGAGGTCCTGGTTGATGACATGTTGGCCATGAGCCAGCAGTGTGCCCTGGTGACTAAGATAGTCAACGGGATCCTGGGGTGCATCAGGAGAAGTGTGGCCAGCAGGTCAAAGGAGGTGATCCTCCCCCTCTATTCTGCCCTGGTCAGGCCCCACCTGGAGTCTTGTGTCCAGTTCTGGGCTCCCTGGTATAAAAAAGACAGGGACCTCCTGGAGAGAGTCCAAAGAAGAGCTGCAAAGATGATTAAGGACCTGGAGCATCTCTCCTCATCTCCCCGGTCGTTCTTAAGAACTTAAACCATATAAATAAAAGTAAATAACAATCTATTCCTCCCCCAAAAAGGACCTTTAAATATCTTCCAAAATTAAATCTTGAAAATTCTTGATAGTAATGATGATAGAATATTTCTGCCTAAGAATGTTCAACTTTTTTCTGAGACTGGGCAAACAATTTCAATAAACTTTCTTCCAGGGCATTATGGTATTTGTCTTAACTAGGATGAGATTAAGGCTAGAGTCCAAATTGAAACTATTAAGAGCAAACAGTTATCTTAAATGTTCAAGATGAATTTGGCTGAGGTAATAAGGAATGTAATGTGGGAGATAGATAGATAGATAATTAAGATGTGGAATATGTAATTAAATGTTTCTTCTAGCCTGACCCAGAATAAAATGTTTCCTACAGGAAAAATCATAGTTAATTTAGGTGAAACAGATGTTGCCTGTTTTAAATACCTAAATTAGTGATTTTTGAGTATATTCCTCTCTTATCCACCCTTTAAATTTCTAGTATTACATCCAAATCTTGACGGATTACTGTCATCATACTCTAATGAGTTCAAAGTAAAATAGAAGTGCTACAGAAACTAAATGTCCTAAAATAATTTAATATGAGATAGACATGACAGGACTCAGATAACAGTATCTGTTGAAAGACTCTTAAATTAAATAATTATATTAAAAATATTAACCTTATTGTCAGCTCTCTAAGACAGACTTGAAAACACACATTTGAGTAACCAAAATGGGAACAGACCCCAACATAGCAAGTCTTCTCAGCAGCTAGCTAGGAAAATGGGCTTGGCTCAGGACTGCTTTCATAAACTGTCATAGGATGCCAATTTGTATGGATAGCATACCTTCTGTATATCCCTTCTGTCTTGAGAGGTGCAGGCTTCCTGCCCTGTGAGGGAAGATAGCATTACACACAAATTGCTGAATCCTGCTCCCAGTGAGCATGAAGAGTGTATCAAGAACTATGGAACTTAAATGAGTTATAAGGGTGAGTCTCAGGCTTCTTCTAGAGTTATAATTGTGGTTTCGCTGGCTTTTAGGGCCTGTGTGAATGTCCACTGCTCTTAAGCTCTGGTTAACTCCTTGAGCAACTTCCCTGGCTATTTGTCTAAACAAGTGAGATAATAACCTGGTTTGAAAGAAAAGGTTTGAAACTGCATGATTGCTTAAACTCCCAGCACCTTAAATGTGTTGGTCAGCATCCTTGGTGGAGTAACCAAGAGAGTCTTAGATAATTCCTGCCATAGAAATTATAAAATTGTACATAGATAAGACATAAATATTGGCTGCAGGTGTCCAGGGTCTGTCAGGGACCTCAGGGAGGCCTCTATGAGGCACAGCTGGGGCTGCCCTATGCTGGTCAGAGCCAGTTCCAGTGGCTGGACCAAGATAAAAGTTTGAGAATGACAGAGCAGCAAAGAGGAGCTGTTATGGAATGAGCACACCCGCATTTACCTCCCTCCTGCACCATTTGGTGGGAAAGAGGTGAGGTAGAGAAGTGAAGCTGCATCTGGGATAAGGGAGAAAGAGGTAACAAACCAACACTATTCTAATCAGCAATAAATTATTTTTTCCAAGTTACATTTGGTTTATGTGGAAAGGTTTTGCTAACAAGGGGGCTACAGGGATAGTTTCAGAGAGGAGTGGCTAGAAACGTCCCCTATGTCTGACAGGGCCAGTTCCAGCCAGCTCCAAGTCAGACTCACTGTTGGCCAAGGCTGAGCCCATCAGCGAAAGTGGTAACATAGTTAAGAAGGGAAAAAATGCAAGAGAAGGAGCAATTTGCAGCCAGAGAGAAGAGTGAGAATATGTGAGAGAACCAACTCTGCAGTGAAGAAGGAGCAGGAGGAGGTGGCCCAGGTGTCAGAGCAGAGATTCCCCTACACCCCATGGAAATGATAGTAGTGAGGCAGTCTGTCCCCGTACAGCCCATGGAGTATGCCATGCCAAAACAGATAAATGCACTTAAAGATGCTGTGACCCTGTGGGAACCTCAGCACTGAAGCTGGCTTCTGGCTGGACCTGTGGACCCATGTAGAGAGGAGCCAAGGTTGGAGCAGATTTGTTGGCAAGTCTTGTGAAACCATGGGGGCTCACGCTGGGTCAATTTTTTTCCTGAAGTTCTGTACCCAGTGGGAGGAACCAACACTGGAGCAGTTCACAAAGAACTGCAGCCTGTGGGAAGGATTCATGTTGAAGTTCATGGAGGAAGTTCATGGGTGGCACCCCACACTGGATCAGGGGAAGAGTGAGGAGTTCTCCCCCCAAGGAGGAAGAGAGGCAAAGATGTGATGAACTGACTACAATCCCCATTCATCATTCCCCTGTGATGCTGGAGGAACAGGGAGAAGGAGGGAAAGAATTTGAGCATAAATTTAAGCCTGGAAGGAAGGGAGGTGTGAGTGAAGATAAAAAGCTTAATTTAGGATTTTATTTCCTCGTTACTCTACTCTGATTTGACTGGCAATAAATTAGATTAATTTTTTCTAAGGTGAGTCTGTTTTGCCCATGACAGTAATTGGTGACTGATCTATCCTTGTCCTAATCTTGACCCATGAGCCTTTAGTTATATTTCTCTTCCTTGTCCACCTGAGGAAGGGAGTGATAGAGCAGCTTTTACGGACACCTGGTGTCCACCCAGGATCAACTCATCACACAAGTCAAGTCAGTTTTGTCCATAATAACAATTGGTCATTCCCCATTTTTATCTCAACCCGTGAGCTTTTTTGTCATGTTTTCTCCCCCCAGTTCCTGTGGAGGAGAGGGAGGGAGAGAGTGACTGAGCAGTCTTGTGGCATCCAGACGAGGTTAATCACAATAAACAGTATCAATTACTTACATAAGTGCCAAAATTGTTACAGAGAACAGTCTTAATGTACGCAGTTGAGATATTTAAGAGATACATTCTATCTAAGTAAGATAATTAATAGAGATAGAAGGTGCATGTGCTGGTGTGACTTATAGGACCTCAGTCACTTGCAGGATAAGAAATGAGGAAAACAGCAGTTTGGGCAGTCTTACCTGATTGAGCTAAAGATGCTGCTACTGGCAGTGGAGACACTCATCTCCACTGAACAGTGAGTGACCATCCTGTTCAGGAGATTTGAGACTCCCCATGTGAGCATTAGCCTGTGCCAAGTTCTCCATAAATTGGTTTCTTTTTCTAAGCAACACTCTGTCCCTTAGGATCTGTGCAGCAAAAGTATTATCTACAGCAGTAAAGAATACTACAGAAGCCAAACCCTTTACCTAATCACTGAGATTAAAATAATCAGTTCTGACAAAGCTTAGAGAAGGAATGTACACATCTGAAACTAGACTTAGTACTAACCTTAAGCATACCCTGGCTGACCCTCTGCAGAGTACTAAGCTTCAGATTTATTACATAGGATGGCTCTGTGGTTTTTTGGCTGTATGAATGATTTTCTTTTATCTTTCAATCATATAAAATGAAGGAGGTCACTTCCTTATTTTTCATTTTTTGAGTTATAACTACTCACTGGTAATATTTTTTTTTTAACAGAAAACCCTCCCACATCACTACCAACAAACAATATTTTAGCATCAAACATTTTTTTTTTATATATTCTCAGAAGTCCACAGGGTGTTTAATTTCTTGTTTCCCCTATGTTCTAATTCTTAGATTTTTTTTTTCTTTTTTCTTTGAGAAAGCATAATGGAATGTATAGAGGAATAATTTGAACCTCTTCTACCTGGGCAGAACCTCTGGTTTCTACTAGACATCGGGAACTACATGATGTGGGAGAATGTTTTTTTGTTTCTCTTGGTCTTTTACTCCTATGCCCTGCCCAAAATCTGTCTCAATTATTATAACTATAGGCTAAGAGGGAACTACCCCTCCCTATGTACAATTTAAATGCTTAGATGAGTGGACCTGTAATTTAAGACAGAAGCTTAAAGCTAAATTGTAACAATTATTTATCTCAAATCCTGGTGATTCATGTCCTACACTACCTCTGCTGTGTAATGTATTAATACCCTTTTTGGACACTGACAGCAAAATTATTTTACATTTCTCTTGAGGTTTACTTAAAAAATGGATCAACAGTTTCTTAGAATATTGCTTCTCAATATCTGGAATTAAAATATAGATATAAAATTTTGTCTTTGATAGCAAAGAATTTAATATTATTTTATATTAAATTCCAAAGAAAGAAGTTTCCTACTAATTCTATATTCCAAAATATTCTTCTAGTATTAGCAGAAGTTTAATAAAAAGCAAGATCCAATTTAAAGAATCACAAAGGTTTGGGTTTTTTTAAAATTAAAAACAGGGGTAGTGGAAGATATGGAGAAATAATTATGTGGTGAGATAATATAAAGACTGCAGGTTTGCATGTCTTCATATAGCTCTACCACATATAAGATCTGATGTTTATTAATTAAAGGCTTTTCTATTTCCACTAGATGGCTGCTTCTGAAAGACTAGCTTCTTAGCATAAAATTAATTAACCTTCAGAAGACAGTCCAAGGTACTTCAGTGACCCCACTGCCGCCAGAAAAATAAATCCCATAATAGGATCTTCAACAAATCTTTTAAAGGCCTTCTATGACATATGTAGTGAAAGAGTATAAAATATTAGATACCCTTTTATTTTACATTATGTGCCAGAAGAACACAGAAGGCAATTATTTCTGCACTATATATCAGAACAGTGTCTCTTCTCACATTTAAGAGGTATGGTGACATTACGAGGAAATACGTAGAGTATATCATATCAGTTTTACTCTCCTTGCTCCTAATCCTATACATCTAATGTTCACTCTCTGACTTCCTTCCCATTCCCACAAAGAAAATGTATTATACAGGTACTAAATATCAGAAGCTGTTGAAGCAGACCTGGTTTTAATTCACATCTAAAAAACTTCATAACTTTAGTCCAGATTTCAAGTAAATCAAAATTGCCTTGTTTGTATCCTTTTGAAAGCAAGGAAAAGGAAGGATCCATCCTAATCTAGTACCAAAGCTGAAAGAAGGGCAAAGATTCCACTTCTAAATACTTCTGCCTTTTGATCAAGAACTTTATAGATGGTTAAAGAAAAACAACACCCAACACGACCAATAACCATACTGACATGTCATCTGTTTTGACACAGTCAGCCTTAGTGAAATAAATTAGGAATGAAATATCTCCTCAGACAATAGAACTTGTCATGGCTAATGATATGAAGTTACTCAGTGGTCTGACTTACATGCATCAGATTTTTATAATATAATTTGGAATAATAGGGGCATTAAGAGTAAGGGGTAAGAGTACACTAAAGCCTCACCGACAGGATAATGAACTGAGAGTCAACGTATGAGCTTCCCTGCAGCCTCTGTTCTTCATTTCCTATATGGCTTTGGATAAGTTATTCTGTGTCTGTGATTTGAGTTTTCCCATCTCTAAATTGAGAATAACAATGTTGCTTCTCTTAAAACAACTCTTAAGATCAGAAAATTTAAATGTAGGATTTATTACTGTACTAGATTGTGATACCTGTGCTATATAATAGAAAATTGCACACTTACACAGAGGTAAAGATATTTCACTATATATTGCACCAGCGTCTTTTGCTGCCAGACATTGCCAGCTTTCCAAGATGTTTCTACTTAAGCTCAGATACGAAAGAAATAGAAAGTAGATAATGATGGGATTTGATCAAGTCTTGTGTGCCAAGGCTAGTCCTTTTTTGTCTACTGCCAAGTCTAATAAACCACTTAGCAGTAGCTGTCTCCTGTGATCTTCAAAAATTATTGGAATTTTTAAACACTTATTAGTATAAGAGAAAGACCTGTTTGCTTGTTCTGTCCTTACGGAATTTTCTTACTAACGCACACTTCCCCCACCACCCCCAATGTAAAGCTAACAGGTTTAACTATAATGAATTAATGACCAGGATGCCTGCATAGCTCCTTCCTAAATCACTGTGTAGTTTCTTCTCACCTCAGAATGGGAATTCTGCATCTGTCTTTCAAGGATGCAAAGCCCAGAACTTACATGATGGCTCAGAGAGCATAGGAATTCGCTAAATTTTAAGAGAGAGCAGTGAGAAAATGTAGGTAGCAAGGCCATGCAAGATAAAAAAGGTAGACAGAAGTAGGACTGTAGAGACAGGTATTATTAGAACCTCAAAAATTCAAGGTGTAAAACCAATTAAATTGATAGTTTTAAAACCCTAAAGGGAAAATGCAGAGAAGGATCAGTGTCAGACGGTATACAGAACAGCAAGCTGCAGATACTGAGGACTCTCCTATCTGATTGATGCCTGCTTGGCCAGCAAAGGCTCTTCAGATTTCTTACTGGGGTTTTGAGCCCACTGCTGCTTGCCCTAGCAGCTGCTTAAATCTTAGCAATCTTGGGTGTGTACTAGCAAATGCAAAATTGCCTTAAACCTTTATTTTTATGTGTGGGTGTATGTATAAATAAATATCTAAACTTATATCTATGTACATATTGATTCATATTCTACATGAAAAGTTTCTTCCTGCTCAGCTAAAAAACAACCAGTTACAGTGATACAAAAAGGAAGAATTATACCAGTAATCATTTAAAAATATTTTTAAAAGAAAATATAAATCTAAGAGGTCACACAGCCTCTTTTTAAAAAATTAGAAAGTAGGACATATAAAACGATTATTATAAAGACACTTTTATACAAGTAGGTAAATGCTATGCACTTCACCTCCCCTGGAGAGAGTTATTGAAACTCTGGGACAGTTTAAAATAAACATAATTAATAGTTCTCCATCTCTGCTCAGTCACTCTGACACTCCAGAATTTCAATATGAAAGGCTGACTTTGCTGAAGGATAAAGCTGGGCATTCTAAGTCACCAATTAGGATGCAAACCTGAATGCTACCTATTGCTAAAATATACTCCATTTGCATACAAAAAAAAGAGTCAGACAAACAAGAATGCTGCTTCTAGAATCTAAAGTAACTGAGACTTACATCTGGCTTTAAGCCAAAAAAAGAACATGGCACCAGAAAACTTTTTTTTTTCAAGGATTGCTTGAAAGCCCTTCATAGTATCTGTTCAGTCCATAGATTTCTGCATCCCAACACAAAAATAATTTCCTTGATATATCTTGTTTCATTAAGTGAATCACAGAACTTATTAGAAAAGCAAACAAACCACAACATAGTTCAGACTTACAGTGATTTCACTGTGTAGTGAGAATCTTACACTGACACTTGAGTCAGCATTGAAAGCAAGAAGAGTGCCAGTGCTCAAAGCATCTCAGTTCTTTTCTCAGAAGTTATTCAAGTCCTAAATTTATGCTTCTTTTCCTTATAACAATAAGATATGTAGATAAAAGAAGCCTCAATACAATCAGGATTTAACAATTTAAAACTTAATTAGTGCATGTGTGTTCCATAAACGGGTTCCCAGTTTTTTTTTTTAATATCGTCTCAGCCCAGTACCGTAGTCACTACTTTTGTAAAGTATACATGAGCAAAAGCTGCTCACTTTTAAATTTCATATGTGCTGAAAATTTTGTCACGATTTTAAGCATCTTCAACTAAGCAGAAATAATGTTTTTGAATGGAGCATCACACTGCCTTTAATGTAGTTGAAATCATGTCTCTCCATTTAATTTTCTTCCTTCTGGAATCTGAAAATGAGAGCAAAATGACATACGTAGTGACATGCCATTTCTAAACACTTATAGAAACAAAACTATTAATAGAATATTAGACTTATAAAAACAAGCACTCCAAAGTAGGAAATGTCAGAGCTAAGTTTATTCTCTGTGACCTTAATTCATTCTTTTTCATGGCATATTCATTACAATATAATATCTAATCGCATAATCATATAATATGTTTGATTTTCTCATGAAATACACTCAAGTCACTTGAGAAAAAAATTGCAATGATAATTAAACAGGGGGAAAAATGCATTTGTCATTGAGAGGAATCACCTCCAAAACCAAAACTACACTCCTAAATTAGCTGACTAGTGTGATATGCATATTCATTCTGCTGGAATGATGTAGCTACTCTGTATAAATACTTTTGTTTGGTTTGTTACTAAAGTAAAAGTGGAATTGATTTGTTACTCAGGTATTTCCAGCTATATACCATGGTCTGACGTGTACTTAGATAAATGTCTGCTAACCTTGAAAAGGATAGACTGGGATTCAGTGAGTGGTTTAAAATCCAGTAATGAGATTTGCCACTCCCCTAAGCTTTAAAAATTCTTCTCCTAGATAGCTTCACTTTATGCAGCAAGTAACAGCCCTTAATTGCAAAATTCAGTTAAAACAATGCAAAGGAAAGAAAGCAAGCATCCTTCTTGGCAACATGTGGCATAATGAAACCACAAGATGTTTATTGTTTGCTTGTTTGGTTGTTTTTTTTTCCCTAGTAGCTGCTTGAGTTACTGTATATATTTAATCCCACAGTCAGAAACTCGATTCTGTTCCATGCTCTGTGTGATGGTGTTATAGAAATCTCCCCAGTCACAGTCAGTAAACACATCACTTTTAGCAGTTTCCAAGTGGAAGCTCATCTGGTCCCAGAATTAGTGGTCTTGATTTCTGTAGTTTTACATTCCTCTGGGCACAACACAAATGTCCTCCTGATATTGTAAATGTAACAATCCTAAGGAAGATCATGTGCTATCTAGTGGATTTGTTAAACTATAACTGAATGGTTTGCTTACTGGAACGTAAAACGAAACAAAAACTCAGTGTAAATTTTTATCTTTGAATTGTTCATTTTACATTAATATATATAGAGGTAATCATACGTAAAGTAATTCATGTAGATACATGGGATATGCACAATCTTGACCAAGATCTTGACTGGATCTGGACTAAGACTCACCGAAAACTCAATGTTATTTAACCTTAACTCTATTTCTAACTGCTGTACAGGATTAAAAGAGGTTTTATGGCAGATATAGCAACAAAAGAAAATAATTAATGGAAGAAAGGAACTACGGAAGTTGAGAAGGAAACAGGTTACACTGCAATAATTAGAAACTAAAACCTATTATCTATTGTTATTTGAGCAGGCTGGTCTCATTGAGGGATTCTCTGCCCATTGTAGCGAGGTTTGGAACTAGATGAACTTTAAGGCCCCTTCCAACTCAAACCAGTCTGCAATTCTGTTTCTTTTCAAGGCCTTCTGTTAGATTGGTTATGCCATCCAAGAAGATTTTGGAAACCCTACTCAGTGTTGGCATTTATGAACATAGCCATTTCCTTTTGGCGCACAATTGATTAGGCTAGGGTTTCCTTGTGTAGACAGCAAATTGCCTTGTTTTTTTAAAATTGGAATTAAAACTTCTTGCTTTAAAAAAGAAAAAAATCATTCTTCAATACATTTGCAAACACAGCAAAATGGGTGTCCTACATTATTGCGTGCACCTAGTGAATGAAACGGGGGAAAGAAGTAATATATTTAATGAAAAATTAATATCCTGGAGTCAGAGTCTACAAAGGAGTGGCATGTATCTTACCAACTTACAGATCAATACCGGGTCTGCCTGGAACATCAGCAACCTTCTTCAAACAATGAAATGGGAATATCGTTTTGCACTTGGCTAAAAGCACTTTAAAATTAGCAAGTATTTCTATATCATAATTGATTTCTACTTCAGTAACGGTTATTTTATACTAAAGTCTTCATATGATAAACTTAATCAGCATTCTCCTCAACTTCTTGATCTCCAGAAATCTTTACTTCTGGCTGGTAAAAGTTATTTTCTTTTCTACATTTCTCTAATTCACATTTCCTAGGCTAGCATTTCATTTGGCACAAAAACTTTAACAATTCTCAGTAAAGCAAAGGGAGTTCAATAGCAAAACAAATACTGTGATACGTATTTGATTGTCATGTGCATCAACAGAATTAAAATTAATCAAACCTTTCATCAGATTTAATTTTATTTAGTCTTTGGCACCTACTTACTTTAACACATTATACTTTTAAATCTATATAGCCCTGTTTGGTGGTTTAACCCTGGCTGGAGGACAGATGCCCACCTAAGTTACTCTATCACTCCCCTTTTCAGCTGGACAGAGGAGAAAATACATATTAAAAGGCTTAGGAGTCAAGATAAGGAGAGGGAGAGACCATTCTGCAATTAGTGTCACAGGCAAAGCAGGCTCAACACAAAATAGAAAGGAAAAAACACACACACACAAACATACACACATACTGAAACCAAAGTCAGATAATAAGAAACACAATAAGATTTTAAAGCACCTTCCCCCCCTTCTCCCTTCTTAGCAGACTAAACTTCAGTTACGATTTCTCTCCCTTTGCCCTGCTCAGGGTTGCACAGAGCAGGGGGGAGAGGGGGGAATGGGGAATCGTTTCGATCAGTTCCTCACATCTTGTTTTCCTTCTTAGCTGGGTAGGGAGGGGCATTCCTCATACGCTTCCTCTGCTCCAGCATGGGGTCCCACCCAAGGGAGACAGTCCTCCATGTTCTCTTCTTCAGTGTGAGTCCTTTCCCATGGGGCTTCAGCTCTTCACCAGCTGCCCTAGTGTGGGTCACTTCTATGGGGTGCAATATCTCAGGACTAGACTGCTCCAGTCTGGTCCTCCAAGGACTTAACAATGCCACCCAGAAACTTATTCTGGAGAGAGCCTCTCTCTCCACAGGTTGCAGGTGGGATCTCTGCTCCCCATCATCTTCCATGGGCTGCAGTGGGATACCCGCTCCACCGTGGTCTTCTCTATGGGTTGCAGGGGAATCTTTTTCTCTGGTACCTGGAGTACCTAATCTTCTTCACTGGCCTTTGTGCCTTACATCTTCTCATTCCCTTCTCTGGTGGCAAAATGCAGCCGTTTGTGGTTTTTTTCTCCTAAATGTGATTTCCAGAGGAATCGCTGGTGGGCTCGGCCTTGGTAAATGGCGGGTCCAGCCTTGAGCCCAGCTGGTGTTTACTTTCTGGGGTCTACAGAGAGTTACCCCTGCAGCTCCCCCTTCTCC
>VZTU01030987.1:0-16124 GCA_013400835.1 Zapornia atra | reverse complement strand
AGGGCACAAGGAAAAATGGAAAGATTCATGTTTGCTCATTTACTACAGTTGAAGATCTTTGCTGGTCTGGCCACATTTTGATCCCCTATATACAGTAGCTTTTGCACATGCCCAAGTACTGCTGTTCCTACTGAAAGCAGAGTCACTACCTGAAGCTTATGGTCATAAAAGTTAGCAAATTAACTTCAAATGGAGACATTTCTGCTCTTTGCTGAGCAGGAGCTAAATAGGAAAACAAATTACCATGGGCATAATTCTCAATTCAATTGTACAAACAATTATTCAGTTTGTTCAGGCAGGTACATGTTCTGAATTAACAATTTGTGGACTTAATGAAAGAGCTGATTTGGAGAAGAGTTAACTTTTTTTGTTTGCAATGTTTGGAAGCAGTGTTATCGTGGGACTGACATGGCACCAACAAGTGGAGGGGGTTGGCAATGGAAAAGAATCAGACCATTGTGCTGCATAGAAAACGAAAAATGAAGCCTTGGGCTTTTTTGAAAGATGGTGAAGGTAGGAGCCTCAGGGAATTCTCTGAACAAAGATTACCTTTTTAGAGTCAACACATATCACATACAGATCCCAGGGGAAGAGACATTTCATTGTATGTTCAAGGTCACTAAAATCCTCTGAAAATAACTTCTGAATGGGAGATCGATGACGTCAAGTAACAAAGTGTAGACCAACACGAAACAAAAGTCTTATTTGCCTGATCTTGCATACTGATCTAGCAGGTCTCTGCACCTGCCAGTGCTCCTTGTGCTAGCAGAGACCCTTCTGGAAGAAGTGAAGACACACCAATCACATCAGTGTTGCCATTTAGTTCTTAACCACAGGTTTACTTTCCACAATTCACAGATCCATGAAACATAATGGAAGGTGCCATGCACTCTCCTGTTACTGTCAGATAGGATAATGTTGGAAAAGCAGCAAGAGAGCAATTTAAATGATACTGCAACTAACTCTCTGTTGCTTAATTGCTCTCACAGTCTTGCAGGCTTCTGATACTCAGTTGAAGCATTTTGACACAACTTCAAAAAAAGAGATGGCCATTAAGGAGCAAATACTGGAGTACACAATAAAGCAAAAACGAGCCTTTTAAAAATGGCAGATCCACCTCGCTGGGTGCAAGAGCTCATGCTGCCAGCAGTGCAAGCAAGCATTGAGAAGGGAACCTAATTACGAAAACTGACTGGCACTTGGTTGCATTGCTGGTCTTTTGGTGCAGGGAGAAATCAGTCTAGCACAGAAGACTTGACAGCTGTGTAACATAAAGGGCACTCTGCAAACTGGTGACTAGGTGCTGAGTAAATTCTGCATTGCACATTCAGAGAGGGCTCTGCAAGCATTGAATCAGAGACACAGTCGCATGTAGGGAGACTTTGAGCTCACAGGCTAGTTGACTTTTGCAGACCCTACACACAGCAATTTACCCTGTGTTTCACCCATAATAAGAGAAGCGAGAAGCGAGCTGTTGTTTTTGGTGCAGTGCAACAACTCGGTGACTTAAATACATCCTTCTCCAAAGAGCAGATTTTACACAGGAGAAATGTGAGTGAACAGTGAATAGTATTTCTCCAAGTTTCACCTTCAACCAGGAGACATTCATGTGTACAGTATAATGGTATAATACGTGTTATGTGGTATAATAACACTTTAGTTTCTTTCCGTTCCCTATATGTCTGTGTGCATTGGAAAGCCCAAGAGATTATTTACAAAAAGGAAGAGAAAAGGCATATTCACATACATGCATACAGAATAAAAGCAATATGAAAATAAAGATGATGGTTACAAACAAAATAATCTACAAGGCAGTCACATCATAAGGACGTGGTGTGGAAACACAGACAAGAAGAAGAGACAAATGCACAGGATGACAAAAAAAGCAGCTTCTTGACTAGACATATTTTAAACAACTTAAAAATTGTAACTTGTCCCAAATTAAAATCAGAGGAAGGCTCCTAACATATGCTCTTTATATAGTCTGTTTATATCTTCTATTTAGAATATAACTTTGGAAAGTTTTGCAGTCTCTGGACAGAAGTATTATCTTTTTATGGCTGGAAGCAAAGCACATTTGTGCAGAACATCATGGCTTCTAAAAAGCCTTGAATAGGTGCCACTCATATGCATGGGAATTTATTGTTTCTAATGTAAAATTGTATCTGTATCAAAATGCTACAGCCACAAGTAGGGCTTGTGAGAGCAGTGTTGATGAAAATGTCTGCAGTCAAAGCACAAATGATGAGACGCAAAGCTCATACAGCAAGTCAGTTAAAGCTGGGTAAAAAAGCTCAGTACTATTTTTTTTAGGGTTTTTTTTTTTCCCCGAAAGACATTAAATTCCATCACCATGTGTCTTTCCATCACTAAAAGCAGATGCTGCAAAGTATTTCTAGGAAGTCAGCAACTATTCTTGTCTCATAGACTGAAGTTGCAGTTGTTAGTCCTCTATAGCAAAGATACCAGAATGAAAACAGTGACAGAGCATTTCATCTGAGGCTTTAACTACTGCCCATGTCTATATCAACCTTATTGCTACAGAAAAGTGACATTTAAAAAAAATAACTGATGCTTTTGTGTACACATGCATAGCACTAAGGCATAACAGTCCCAGCGAGATCTTTGTTGTACCAGTACTGCAAGATTGCAGTGAACAGATCCTTTCCTAAAATCTCCCATCAGCAATTAACAGAAATTAAAGGCAAAAAATAATCTTCTTTATAATAAGTAATTTAATTTAGTAACTATTGTGATCTCAAAAAAAAATTCATTTCACCCTGCATTATCATCCTGAAGCATTTAAAGTCATCTTTGTTTAAAGACAGCACTCGTCTCTGAATTGTCTGATGAACTTCATACAGTCTTACAGAAATATTTCTGATGTTTAGTTTCAATGCATTTAAACATGTGGGGTTTAGTTCTAGATATTAACTTTCTTGCCAGCTAGCTCTTCCCAATCTGCTTTTCTCTTTATCTATCTGAATGGTACTGATTTAACAAGAGCAAGTGTAGGATCTTGCATCTAGGGAAGAATAACCTCAGGTACCAGTATAGGTTGGGGACTGGCCTGTTGGAGAGCAGTGTATGGGGGTCCTAGTGTGCAGCNGGGTCCTAGTGTGCAGCAGGATGACCATGAGCCAGCAATATGCCCTCATGGCTAGGGCAGCCAATGGCATCCTGGGGTGTATTAGAAGGGGTGTGGTTAGTAGGTCAAGAGAGGTCCTTCTCCCCCTCTACTCTGCCCTGGTGAGACCACACCTGGAATATTGCATCCAGTTATGAACCCCTCAGCTCAAGAAGGACATAGAACTCCTTGAAAGAACCCAGTGCAGGGCTACAAAAATGATTAAGGGAGTGGAACTTCTTCTTTATGAGAAAAGGCTGAGGGAGGTGGGCCTCCTTAACTTGGAGGAGACAGAGGGATGACCTTATTAATGTTTATAAATATGTAAAGGGTAAGAATCAGGAGGACAGAGCCAGGCTCTTCTCAGTGATGGCCAGTGATAGGACAAGGGGCAACGGGTGCAAGTTGGAGCATAAGAAATTCCATGTGAATATAAGAAAAAACTTTTTCTATGTGAGGGTGACAGAGCACTGGGACAGGCTGCCCAGAGAGGCTGTGAAGTCTCCTTCTCTGGAGACGATCAAACCCGGCCTGGATCCGTTCCTGTGTGATTTAGTCTAGGTGATGCTGCTCTGCCAGAGTGGTTAGACTAGATGATCTTTCAAGGTCCTTTCCAACTCCTAATGTTCTGTGATTCTGTGATTCTGTGAGTCTGTGATTTTATCTCTCAGAGAGTGGGTTACCAACCCAAATCCTCTGGTAGCCTACAGTCTATCCCATACAGTGTCACGTAAAACTTATAAATCCCTGTTAGCGGCACTTGCGTTGGTGAATTTCACATTACAATTTGATAAGTATACGTTATCTCAGGTGCAAAAGCAATATAGCTACAGCTATATACTATGCTAGATTGATCATAGAGGTGTATCAACACTATTTCTAGTTCTGGCAATGGCTCAAACACTGCTGGCTTCAGCAGAGCCATATATGTGGAAAGGGGATAAGGCCAAGAATAAAAATAGCACCTTGTGTGGTGGGATAAGAACAGTTAATAGGGTAATGAAGAGAACAATAATAATAGAAATAAGAGCACAAGGGACTCACAAATGCAATTTCCTACTACATGCAAAAGGAAAAAACCTACCCCAATGCGCAGTCTGTTTCCGAGCAGTGATCCTGCCTCCCAGCTAGTTCCCCCAGTTGTTTACAGAGCAAAATATTGTGTTGTTGGGAATATCCCTTTGCTCAGCCTGGTCCAGCTGCCCTGACTGTTCTCTCCCAGACCCTTGTGCACCTGGCAGGGTGTGGGAAGTTGAAACATCCTTGACTTAATGGAGATACTACAACTACCTAGCAACAACTAAACCATCAGAGTGTTACCAACACATTATTCTCATACTAAATACAAATTACAGCACACACTGTACTGCCAACTAGAAAGAAAATAAACACTATCTCAGCTAAAACAAGGGCAGATAGGCATGTCATTTAAGAAGCTCCCTTCCTTTAACTAGGTGACAAGAGCTGTTTATCATAATGTTAAACAACTGAAACCTTTCATCCAAAAATTTTAATTCACTGTGTGTTCATCTTGATTTCAAAATGCATACACGCAAAAACAAGAAGCAGGTTCAAATCTGCATGTTTAATTCTGTAGCATAGGATCTAATTTAGGCTCTTTTTCCATATTGGGGAAGCATGTGGGAAAGGCAGAGACATTTAGAAAAGACATTTTGTTCTCTTGAAATCCCAAGCACGCCACTGCTTTGTTGTTAGTTACAGTAAAAGTGACCTCTGTCAAATGGACAAATCATCCCCTGCAAACAGAGTTCTAACCATCCAATCTCTCATTTAGGGAACTATTGCTGAAATGTTAACCAGCACCTATTCCAAAAGATCAGAAGCCCTGATGAATTGTTTGATGCGCTCTAATCAAATAGGTTTTCACAATGGGCAGTCAGGGAACAGACAATGTGAAAAGGGTTTTATACATGTTCTGAAAGAAAAATTTGCAGATCAATGACAATGGACAGAAGCTGAAGTTGAAAAGACTTTTGATCACATCCCCTACAGCTTCTATTAGAAATGAACTTAATACATTGAATTTAAATTTAGGTAGCTTGAAGAACAGATGCATATAAATTTGAGGGCTTGGTTTCACCCATTAAGAAGGTAAGAGCTTATTTGCAAAATTCAAAAATAGATTTGTATGTTGTGTGCTGGGGTGTTCAAAAACATAGTCTACAGATTTAGGTCTGACTCAGCTGAAGCTGAGAGATCCAAAAGAGGCAAAGGAGGGCAAGGAAGAAGACAGCACTATGCTACCATCTTTCATCTTAACAAATCCTTATAGCTCAGGAGGCCAAAAGCCACCACTTTCAACATTCAGATTGAGCAAGCTTTCACAGTCCACTTGATAGGACCAGTGCTGTCACATAAAAATCGGTATATTGCTGCATCATGTACTGAATACCATGCTGCAGTTCCTTGGGCATGCTTCAAACAATGCCCCAATCAGCAAGCAAGTCAGTTGTCTCAGTACAGCTATATGGTAGCAGAAGCAGTGTTTCAGAGGTAGGCCTTTGTGAACCTCATGAAGTTCAACAAGGCCAAAGGCAAGGACCTGCACATGGGTTGGCACAATCTCAAGAACAGCTACAGGTTGGGTGGAGATTGGACTGATAGTGGCTCTAAGGAGAAGGACTGGGTGGTGCTTGTGAACGAGTAGCTCAACATGAGCTGGCAGTGTGCACTTGCAGCCCAGAAAGACAAATGTATCCTGGGCTTTACCAAAGCAGCTTGTCCAAGAGATAAATCAGAACCACCAAGGAGGTGATTCTCCCGTGTTCTCTCTGCCCTTGCAAGACACCACCTAGAGTACTGCAGTCTCTAGGCATGTCAAGGATAAGAGGGTCATTAGGAGCAGTCAGCATGGTTTCACCAAGAGGGACAGTTTAGAAGAATGTGTAGTGGTTGTATGAGGAGTAATGGCTTAAAACTGAATGAGGGTACATTTAGATTAGATATTAGGAAGAAATTCTTCCTTGTGAGGTTACTAAGGCACTAGAACAAATTGCCCAGGGAAGTGTGGCTGCCCTCTCCCTGGCAGTGTTCAAGGACAGGTTGGATTGGGCTCTGGGCAACCTGGTCTAGTGGAGGGTGTCCGTGCCCATGGCAGGAGGGTTAAATGGGCTTTGAGGTGCCTTACAACCCAAAACGACCTCTGTGATTCTGTGATACTCTGATTCTCCTCATTCTTCTGCTTAATCACAGTTTCTTCAGAGGCATTGCTTCTCCTGGATCAGGATTAATTCAGATTCCATTTTAGGGAAGTTTTCAGGCCAGGTAGTAATTCTTGGCACATGAAGCTTTGACTCTGCTCCTAGCTTCAGGTGCTTGTATATATATATTTCCAGAAACCCAGTAAAATTCTGCAAGTCCAATGTTAGTCATACCTTATATTAAAGTCCTAATCACTGACCTAATGTATTAGTCAAGAACCTCAAGTTTCAGTTTTATTGTTACAGTTTTGAAGAATATATATCCAGCCCTTATGCTGGGGTGAGGGGAAAAAAAAGTGAAATGTGAAGAAAAGAGGGAGAGTGGATAACAAAAATTATGTGACTTCAAGGTGTTCAAATGTCAAAAAAGAAACAACACTGGACAATCATTATAACAATATAAGACTAAGTATTCGGGGAGGGAGTGCAGTTGTAGCTACTTCAAGTTGACATAGTGATTCCCAAGTTTGCAAAACTATCTTATAGCTTTTGATATCAGTATATAAATGCACCTTTTTAATATATAAAATGTATAATGCCATACACTTAAAATTTGGGAGGTTTTTTTGTCTTGGAAGAGTCTTTTGAGACTACGTATAACATGAAAGATCTCTTGTCTCTAGAGTATGGACAGCCTTGGACTGTAACTTGGGACAGGGAGGAAGTTGTGAGATGAAGGGACAAGGCAACAGAAAGAGACCATTACTCTTTTTTCTTCTTCTTTTTGTAGTTGTTGTATTCGTTGTTATAAATGTTTTGACTTTTGAGTCATAAAACCTGGAGGAAAGCAGTGAATTTATGCTTCCAGAAGCTGAGAAAGAATAAAAAATTCTTTAGCTCTGAAATATGAACTGCTGTCTAGTTACAGCACCTTCTTATTTTAAGGCTACATAAAGCTGCAGAATACACATAGAATAAAAATCTATAGACTGATATCTGCATGGGACACAGAGTATTTGTTTATACATAAAGCTTACTCTCTCTACTTGTCATAAGCAAACTTGACAAAACGAGTTTCCTAAGAGACAGTTTACTGGGGGAATTTTGACAGTTCCCATTTGAGTTTTCATCAAATCCTTCAGAGAAACATCAGTTTAAAAAAGCTATTGCAAACAGAAACCCTTTTATAAATCCATCTGCCTGCATTTTCTTGCAGCCTATTTTCATTTTTTTTTTCTTAGCAATACCTAAACACCTCTCCTGTGCTAGGCTAGACCAGAAGGAGGAAAAAAAACCCCAAACCCCAAACCAAACTATTAATAGACATGAAAGGCAGAAGAATAACTAGGGACATCTTGCTCTGGCATGTGGCCAGGAATGCGAAAAAAAAATTGAGTGCTAGTATATTAGACAGCATAATCCCATTCTTTAAGTGTGAAAGTGTTAAAAGCAACAAAAGGTTGAATGAAGTTGAGATGTGAGATGCTGCTTTGTGAAGGACTCATTCTCTTTTCCAATTCACAAACACTTGAATCAATCTTAAATCAGAACAAAACCAGTTTGGTTACCTGCATAGATGTATAGAGACTTTCCAGAGCTATTAAAATACCTCAAATAATATTTTCTTTGGACTATGAAGAAAAAAGGCTGTTTGTCATTAACTTGTTTTCCTCAGGGCAAAGCTACTGGAGAATCTATTTGAAATACCATCCCACTTTTCTTTTTTTGCAACTTCACTTAAAACTGCAATAATCCCAAGTCTGTATGCAAGCAAAAAAGATACACTATTTCCTAGACATATTTGAATCCAATGCAAGTCAGCTTTACACTTCCAAAAAGAATCACTAAAAGCATTAGCATCTTTCCTTGAGAAACGCTCGAGGAGTTACAGAAGAATGTATTTTGCTCTACACAGATGTACATGACTGTCTTCAGTCTTTATCTTTTAGTCTCTACCACCCAGCATGAACCTGCTTGGCACTCCTCCCACCCCCCCAGCACTTTTCAATACCTTTTCTTCTGAACAACTTACAACATTGTGTTTAATTAGAGCCTAGGGCACAACATATATAATTTTTTTTATCTTCTACTTATTAAATTCCCTGGTTCTTATTTTAAAATTCAGGAATATTTAAAATGGCATATGCTGTATTATTAGGACTATATTTTACATATTTTTTTTAAAAATAGAACTATCTTTCAACAATTTTGTGACATCTAGGTCCTGTTGATAATTTTAAGATCAGCAACTTGGTATCCAAAAGTAAACTGACGTTTACATATGAGCCCAAAATAATCCCCATGAGGTTTCAAACTACTGATCTTTGGGTAAAAACATTCAAAGCTATTTGAAAATTCTGCTAATTATCTCCTTTATGTAAGTTTATTGTTTTCCTTCTGTATTTTTCAGCTTAGTTAAATGTCCAGATGTGTATTAGAACAGTTTAAAAATATCACCTTTCAGAATTACAGAGCACAGATATTTGCTTTGGAGCTCTGAACAAGCAGCACTGAAACAGAGAGGTGGGCATAAGTGGCCATAAGTATCCCAAGAGGGACTTCTGTGAATTTTAAAACATTTCTCTTGATATACAGATATTTATGTTATTTTTCTCATCTCTGTGTCATGTAATAGCGAAGACTGCTGCCAAAGGAATACCAGCCAGTTTGTTGGAAAGGGGCAAGAGCCAGAAGCGTTGCATCCCTCCCCATACGGGGATGTCTGGGGCAAACCAGGATTGGATTGCACAGGCCCACCCACCTTGCCAAGCACGTGTGTACACCAATAGTGAGGACTGAAGCTTGCTGGTAGCAATATTCAGACAGCTCAAGAGCCAAACCTCTCCTAACATAACTCTGGAAACAGACAGGTGAAGTTCTGCCAGACAGCAGCCCCCACTTTAGTACCAAATGATAAAGTGCATATGGCCCTGGCAGGCTGATAGCCACAGTCCAAGAGCTGCACAGCTCTTTGCCAAACCAGGCCTGGGGCTGCTCCTGCTCACAGACACCACACTAGGACATCAACTGGGATCCACTTTTACTTACTTGGCTATTAGTTAGGTGCATTTACTGTTAACTTGTTGGGATGCAATGAAAAACAGTGTCTCCTTCAAATTTTGCTCCTCCAGATTTCTCATGTGCCTTTCTTAAGATCAAGAGGTACACGCAGTTTCTCTCTTAGAGATCACAAATAAGTCAACAAATAGACTTTCCTAGTTCTAGATAATTTTCATGGTAGTTTGGCATCTTTTCAAATCACAACACTTTTTTTTTTCCTTACAGGAATGACATTTTTCACTTGGCTTGCATATTGTTCTACTGCAGGCAGATGTTACAAAGGGGAAAAATAAAGAAGCCTTAGTTCTCAAGTTACTGAAAACCATGGGCTAAAAGAAATAACACAAGGACTAATTCTTCTACAGTGAAACAAATGCTGGATCCTCCCTAAGGACACCAGCTATATCACAGAGCACTCTACCTGACACTCTGGAAATGTCTATAGGTAATACTTGTCTGCTTCACATTAATCATGTAGTTACTCACTAAAAAGAAAGCAAAAACCTGATTATCTAGACTAAAGTTCTCACCACCCAACAACGCATCACAAATTTGTCAATGATTGTTTAAGAATTTTACACAAAACAGAAAAGTTTCAGCATATCTTTTCTTCAGAACACACCAAGTCAATCTTCTGGAAGGTGAAACGTACACAACATATACAGGAGCTACCTTGACATTGTTAAGCAAACCTGAACAGGATCAACATACTGAAGTGAGAACTCATCCCAGAGAACATCAATAGCCAACTACAGGAGGAAAATTAGGCAACGCTTCGCCTTCTTTCAGGCAGAGGAGATTAAATTTCACATCCTTGGCCAGCATGCTGCCAATTTTTAAGACTACTGTTGTCTCTCTGACCGCTAAGAATGTCACAGAGAGAATCGTGATAATGGATTTACCCCATCATAATTACTCAATGAATCCAAACACCTAGAAACAACATACACCTCTTACTCAAGGTTGCTGCCTTCCTGGAAGGGTAGCCCATTGTGGACATAAAGTAAACCTTCATATTAAAATACAACATAGCTTAACTGCTCATCTACACTGGCCCCTAAAAGTTTAGTGAGAGAACTTAGACTTCAATCTAAAAATACAATCTTCACACTCATTTCCCCACCTGATACTGAAACGTTCTTTCAGATAGGTTGGTTTGGAAGAAACAAACAAGCAAGCAAACAAAACCCACACAACAACAAAAAAACTCCTCTCTGCCTTCCCATGGCAGCTAATTTTTTTTTTTCTGTGAATAAGTATTAGTAGTAAGAATACAGAGCTGCCTCAACACCTGCCAATATCTGTTTTACCCATTCAAATATAACCTAGTTCCAGGAATGTCTTGCTCAAGATGTAAAATTTTGTACAGACAAGATATCTGGACGAAATTTGAAGTCTTTTTAATCACTGATGTGACCCAGAGTAAAAAGTTATATCTCACACTCTACAGCTAGAATTTGTAAAAACCACTATTTTCTACACTCAGATTCCTCTAAATCCACTAAACAAAAAATATTACTTACAATTCTGACACCAATTTAAGGATTTTATTTATTAAAAAAAAATACGGAAGAAAGTAGAAGAACATTTTGTATTCAGTTTTAAGGCAAACATATTGTCCTCATTAAACATTTGACAGACTTCAAGTACAAGCAGCACAATACTGGCAAGCTGTAACTCAGGCTATGTTTCAGTCACACGGCTAATGTCATGCATTGACAATTTCTTGAAGTTTACGGTAAGCTTTAAAGTTCAGAGCAAAGACCCTTTTTTAGGACAGACATATTGTTAGTTTCTTTTTGACAGTGTTCAGAACTTCATTACAAGTGCTGCAGGACAGACTATGGCCCTCACTCAGAAAAAAAGTCTCACTAAAATACGTTGAACTTGCACTTACATACTCCCAAAAAGGCAGTTTCTCCAGAGGCAGTACATTCCATCACACACTTCTTCTCCTGCAGAACTATAGAAAAAAGTAATATATAATGATTTTTGCATAGATGCTTGGAAAACCATGGCATTCTGTTCACTATACTTATCAGACAGACTTACATGAACACTGCTTATAAAGATCTAAGAATAATCACTTAGAAATGTTTAAAAACATACCATGGTAGGCTCCACAAAGATAACAAGACTCAAAAAAATTGTCTGTCTGCAAAGAAGTCTATACAACATCTATTAACTCTTTTAATTCTCTTTCTTCTCTGTTGTGAAGCTTGTCACGGAGGCACAGCCTTTTGGTTTTAATGAATATCAAAAAGATGATCTGAAGGAAACTCTCATGAGAGTGTGTTATAGAAAAATACACATTATTCCAGCCAATGTCAGCAGCACAGACTAGGACATATTTTAGAGAGGAAAGAAAGAGTTAGATTGTAGGGAGAAGCTTCTGCCAGACAACTCTCTCTCACACACATACACTTTCCTTCATTTAAAATTCATGAAGATGAAGTGCTGCTTTTGTTTCCTGTCTCCAAGATGAGCTCTAATCCTCTTGCCAAGCTTGCTTAGCTAACACAGTGTAATTGTTTTTCATCTAAATTGCATGTCCAACCTGCTTAGTTTTCAAAGAACATTGATGATGATGCTTTGATACCCAACTGCCAAATGACAAAGTACAGGGCACATAGGCAGATGGTCATGATGAGAATATTTAATCAGTATGTCTCTCAGTCAGCTTACAAATCATGGAAAAAGAGGGGGAAACATAGGAGAGAAGAACAATCCTTTGTAAGAACAAGATGGTTCCTATTTTCTTTAAGAATAACTTTGGAAAGAAAAAAAAACAAATAAGGAAAGAAGCGATTCAGAACAAAGATCCCCTGAGGTGTTTTTAATCTGTTATATTCCATATAGTTAAAAGGGCTTTTTGAAAGGTTACAAAATGAAAGAGAGTGGTCTGAAAGCAAAAAGGCAGCTTTCTTTTTAAGAAAGATACACGCCTTTCTTCAGAGAGAAAAGCAGCTTCAGAGTCTGATCTTCACAGAAGACATCTGTAAATTGCTAAAACCATAAATTAGAATATGAAGTTATTATCCTTTAACTTTCTCAAGTTCGTAGACATACCTGAACTGTATACCTGCACTGATCTCCTACTTTTCCTCTTAGACATCCCATTTCATGTCATGTAAAGAGATCTGCGAGATGTGGCTTTGAGAAAACAACTCCACATAGAAATATGCAAAGAAAGCCATGAACAGCCATTCTCAAAGCATACCCTCAGTGATTCCTAGCCTGTGCAGAAAGACATGCAGCTTTTACTATTGATCCATGCACTTCATTCTGTTATGTGGAGCTATAACAAAAAGCTTGATGGAGTTTATCACTCTTGTTCCAGTTAATTTAGTACCTTCACAGGTTAAACCACAGTTCTCTTAATCACATTCTCTAAGCTCTACTGAGCAGGGGCCAGGGATTTGTGTGTGTGTGTGTGTGTGTGTGTGTGTAAAGCATGTGGCTTCAACAGCTGTATCATTCCTGCTGGCTCTCCGAAACATTATCTTCGGCATACCCAGGCATTGGCAAGGCATCCTGGAACACCTCCTTTCTAAGTGAGCCAACCTGGGGAAAGAACAACACTTCATGGAGTAGGTGTGTCAGCACAAGATGATCACAACATGGATCTAGACCTTATTGTGAATTACAGAAGGAAAGCAGAGGCAAGGTTATCTTGCCAAAATGCATGAAAGAAGATTTTTTTTTTTTTTTAAATCTGGCAAAGTTGTAGTTGCTACTGCCATTTTTCTGTTAAATGAAAACACAATTAACAGTTTTATATTTAATACATATTTATAACTCTTCTCAAAATTAGTCAAAAAGACATTAGTTCTCATGCTTGTTTTTTTTCTCACACACACTTTTCATCTGTTAATGCATACATGGGTAGCCCTGGCTTAGAAGACACAGAGATCGAGAAAAGACCTCTTACATTTGATGAAAACTATTCAGAGAGAATTTGACTCAGGGCATACATGCTCACACCTACACTTACTATCAGTTTACCACCTCAGTATAGGCCCATTGTGGCTTCTTTTTGTCACAGGCACACATCAGGTGAATAGGAACTATCACACTTTCCCATGCAACACCAAGGCAAGTTGTATTCTAAGTGTTATTTTGACAAAGTGCTTAACATTTGCCTTCCCAGACATTTTCACTCTCCTTAAGGCATAATTCTCCAGGGTATTAGTGCACCATTGGACATTTAACCAAATGTTTAAAACATATGCTTAAAATAGCTGTATTCATGTCTTTAAATATTGGCCTTTTAGCTCTGACACACTGATTAGCAAGTGTTGTCAAAGTAAAGACTTGCTATTTACAAATCACCAGGTATGTACTTTTACTTATATAAAGAGCCTTTAAGTGTAGAAAACCTTGAAATAAAACACATAAGATTCCTTCATTGTTTAGTCTTTTCCGTTGTTAAAGAAGAGAGGTGTGATTTTTAAAAAAAAAAAAGCAGTATGGGGTTCCAAACAATGTGCTTCAGATTGTGCAGAGAATGCACCTAGCTAAAGAAAGTCCCACAGCCTATTAGCAGGAACATAGATTGTACATTTACTAAAACCTGTCTGAACCTGCCTGACTCTGGGTGACAAGATCAAGGACGAGGGCAGAGCAAGTCAGCAACAGCCATACTCGAACCTCACATGAGTGCTATTGATCTTATTGACTGGGTCATGGAAGTGCTGCTGTACATTAAGTAGGGAAGAACAACTGAAAATTACATTAATTCAAATTGTTAAATCAATATTTAACAGTATAGTTGGTGGCAGTTGACCTCCAATGCACCTGTAATAAAACAAGGGTGAACTAGACAGGCAACCCAGTAATCTGAGTTAGTGTGAAAGTTGTATTTTAAAGACCTGTAAAAATGCACATATTCCTGTGCAAATGTAGACAGTCCTTAGAGCTACTTCATTTCTTGTAGGAAGCAAAAAGTGTCTGTCACCACAGTGTATATATTGCACATAAAGAAAACATAAACTGTTTCCTCTTACTTTGTGCAGTTTGTTTTAAATGTTGACTCATGACTCTCATAAGATTGGAAGAAATTAGAAATCCTACTGTTTCACTGCCATGCCCCTTTACTGATGTGTTTGTGAAACTATTTTTAATCATGCTTTAGAAAAATAATTAAGAAAACTAACAAAATTAAAGTTTTTCTGCCAGTGACTGGTTTTAACCACTGTGCATATAAGGCATTCTCCCAAATAAATGAGCTGCACCCTGATCTGAGCCTCAGCGGTTGTCTCCATGGGATGCTACTGGGGAGAAACAAAAAGTTGTAAAATCCTTTTTTTGGTCAAGTTAACAGTCCAAAAATACAGAGCAGTAAAACAAACAGAAAGTAAATACAGATTACTGTACTTAAATCTCCCTGCAATATTATCCCAGCGTGTATCTAAGCTGCTGCTGACCTGGAAACTGACATTCCTGAGCATCACCTATGTAGCCAGGCTACTGGATCATAGTGCACAAAAAATGGTTCAAATAAATATGGCCTCATAAACGGATTAATAGCATTGGATTAATACACCAAATCCATCAGAAACACCTTAATCCATTCAAGTTAAATAACCATTACTAAAACAGACCTCTTTCTATCAGCAAGATCACTAAGTTACCAGTCGGGAAATCTAGGTTCAGCTCCTTCCTTTTTTCACAGGCATCTTTCTTCACTAGTAAGTATCTCAGATATCTTTTCTTACAGTCAATTCTGCTTGTCTAGCAGAATGATAGTAACAGTAAAACAGAGAGAGTTAGGTTTCTTCCTGAAACCTAACTCTCTTCCCATGGAGACAGCCGCTGAGGCTTAGATCAGGGTGCAGCTCATTTATTTGGGAGAATGTCCTATATGCACAGTGGTTAAAACCAGTCACTGGCAGAAAAACTTTAATTTTGTTAGTTTTCTTAATTCTTTTTCTAAAGCATGATTAAAAATAGTATCACAAACACATCAGTAAAGGGGCATGGCAGTGAAACAGTAGGATATCTAATTATCTTAGATACCTAGATTTTAGGTATCTAAGTTGTATTTATGGCCATGAAATACCACATTTTTCATAAATATATGGCATTGGTAAATACCATATATAAATATATGGTATATATTTCATATCTATATACCATATAGATATATATTGATATAAATACCATATATACATTTATGGTATTTCATAGCCATAAATACAACTTAGGTTTCAGGTATTCATATGTAAAGGGGAACTAAAAAATTGTGGGATTTTATCTTGTTAAGCTTAAAATCTTTGATTATTCTAGGATCTCAATATCGGTAAAGCTTTGGAAGTACCACATCTTCCAATAGGCTGAAGCCTAAACATCATGAAAAATTTCATGTAGTACTATGCACTACACTTTAGACAATCATCTCCATCTTTTCCATTTTTTTGAATGAGGAGAGAAGGAGATCAGATCTTCTGAATGAGCTATGAAAGGCTATGATCAACTGCCATTTTATTGCCTACTAATTCAGTGCCACGAGGTCCTTCTGCAATCTTTCACAAGCGGCCTTCCTCTTTACCAGACTGAACATCTTCAATGTAATGTAAGCAAAAGGTTAACACACTTAATTAAAGCATATAGAGTGACAGTTTGTAAGTTGGCTGTTTTAAGCCATGAAAGATTTTGTCATTAAACTAAAAGGTTTTATAAAAGTATCAGTCCAACACCCAGTCCCTTGACAAAGGATGTCATCTGTGCTGAAAGTTTACAGTAATTCAAAAGGAAGCAGAAAAAAAAGACATAGA
>VZTU01030986.1:187210-221936 GCA_013400835.1 Zapornia atra | reverse complement strand
GAAAACAAGATATACTCTGTCTTGTAATTGGTCATTAGTTTCATTATTTATGACTCCTCTATCTCCTACTTCCTCTGGTTTCAAGGCTGTTGCACTATTATGGTTAAGTTTTGTAGCCACTTTCATGCAACAGCTTATGTGATTACAGCCAAGCTCTGCTAAAATTCAAAACTAATCTATTCCTAAAACCACACAAATTCTTACTACTTTATCTTCAAGGCTGTTACTGTTGCATTGTTATGGTTAAGTTTTGCATCTGCTCTCACAAGCAGCTTACACAGTTACAGCTTTCTCTTAAACGAGTCTATTCTTAAAACTTTGAAAATTCTTATATTAAAGTTAAATTAATGGTCTCTTAAGCTACACCTATATCAACCCATTCAGCATGATTACATTTCATTGAATCAGTATGTATTACCAAAACAAGCAGCATCCTTAAAAATTTCTGCCTCATTCCTTTAAGGACAGTTAACGAAGAATAACTAACTTGCTGTGATTTCTTTACAGTACTGAGGTTAAGCTCAGTATCTTGCATTGTATATCTGAAAAGCGTGTGGTTTATTCAGTGGTTATATTCTCGTCTGAACTTTGTCCCTCTGGTATTCAGTACCTCTTCTTTCTTTTTTTTTTTTTCCCTTCCTTTTCCTGTTGTGTTCTGTGCATCTTGCTCTTCATTGTACCAGTGGTAGCCATCTTAAGGGAATGGCTTAAATGCAGGAGGACTACTGTAAATGGGAGCGTTTTATACTGAGAGAGGTTACTGACATCCCTGCATGTTTTTGTTCTGTAAAAGCTTCCAGTGTCTGATCAGTGTTACAGTGGGTATTGCCAGCCTATCATCTGAAACAGAAACTGTTTGTTAGAGAGTAGTTAGAGAGATTCTAGTGTATGCTGTTCCATAATTAAATAGAACTAGCTAATCTGTTTAGAAGTACTTATCTGGATATTCAACAAAATGACCAACTCTAGGAGTATGGGTAATAAGTGGGGTAACACTTTTTTAAGGCAGATGGAAAGCCAAGAGCTCACAATAGCAAGGGTACTTCTTGTCAGTTTCATCTCTCCATAGATACTGAGAACAAGATTGTTTCACAGCACATAAAATTTCAAAGCTCTAGTCAATTGCTAGTTGAATGGCAAGTCTAATGGAGTTTGTCTAACATGATGTAAGCGCCATAGGTCCTCTGACTTGGCTTGTACAAAGCCACATGAGTAACTCCTGAGTCACAGGAAGCCTGAAAGGTGGAAAAGTCAACAGTGGCTGAAGCTACTGTGTCTTATAGCAGGGAAAAGAATAGGACCTGTGGTAAGATCCAAAACAAATTTTTGATGAAAAGACAGTCAGAGCACATTAGGCAGAGTTGTTGTCACTGAATCTGAGATGAATGGTAGCAGAAAAACACATAACTGACCCTGGAGGAAATACCAAAAGATTTCCTAGCCGTAGGTGGTTATGATTGGCAGGCAGCTGCCGCAGGGCTGCAAGCATGTCGTTCATACTTCCAGATCATAACACCTACTGACAGAAGCGTTTTTATTTGTCTCTCTGACTTTTGGGAACAGAGACAGCATGAAAAAAGCTGATTTATTTGTAGGTCTGTGACACAGAGATGGAATCGCTGTGGAAGACCCTGGGAGATAAAATGGTAGTGATCAGTGCAGCCTTTCAGGAAGCAGCCTGCAGAAAGTCCCTTACATGTATTTCTGGAGCATTCACTTGGCTGCGGAATGTATGAATGATCGAGCAGCCCAGTGTTCGTCCCCAGCTTGTGCTTAGACTGCTGCCATCCTTCCCCGCCAATTCTGCAAGCAGCATAGCTTCAGTGAATTTGATCTGTCATTGTAGCAAGCCAACATAGTTAATTCAATGTTCAGAAGACAGGTGCAGCCAGAAATAAAACAATATTTATCCTGCTGAATCTAGCGCAGCTTGGAATTACCATGCATGTTAGAACTAGTAGGGAATTAAGTAAGGGCTTCTTTAAAAACCCACATTAAGTAAAACTGCTGTAATACAGAGCACAAACTGAGGGAAATAGAGGGAGGTACTAAAGAAGTGTTTCTTGGAATCTTCTTCCTGACTTGTTGAGAAAGGGACGAGTACAGAAATCAGTGTGAACAAGGAGTGGAATGTAATATTGGATTCACTAAGCACTATAATAAGACAAAATATGAACATGCTTTCATTGTAGCACGCAGTCCTTCAAGAATTTAATTTAATTATACTTACCAGCTGCTTCTTATTTAATATGTAAATAACAAGCTTCAAACTGAGCCTAAGTTTGGTGTTGCCAGAGTAAGAAACAAAAGCAACAGACATACTGTTTGGGTAGGTGTGTTCCTTGCTGGTTTACAAGAGGTGTGAAGGGAGGGAAGTTTAAATGTGCATTTGGGAGATTCCATAAAGATTGTGCCAGTGAGTTGAACCTCAGCAGTCATAGCTGGCACGTTTAGTGCCACTGCAGTGCTGGGGTGCCCATTCTGCCTCATGCAGGACCAGATGGGTGCCACGATGCACCATGGGTCCTATGGGGAGGCATTACAAAGGGGGTACAAAAGCAGTTCAGTACTACTTAACCTGCCTTTCCTCCAGGTTGCTAATTTTTGCGTTTATGTGCGATATATAAGAGCATGAATGTAACATCATTTAATAATGCAATGAATGAGGAAGGAGTTGTTTAATATCCTACTTTACTAATGCTGCTCTTTGACTTTTCAAAGGGAAGTCACTCCACCAAAGTGGAAGCTGTGGTCCGAACGCTGAAGAGAATTCAATTCAAAGATCCAGGGGCTAAATCCTTAGTTTTCTCAACGGTACCGATCACCATTTTCTGTCTTGTTTGTACATGAGAGTTTAAAGTAGTCATAATATTTTCAGGAATTAGTTTAGCTACCAAAATGTTGAATCACTCTGTACAGCCACTCGATTGTTTTGAGAATATGTAGGGCAATTCCTGTAACTGGGACATGAACAATGGTCACAGTCAACAGCTGTAAAAGCTTGCTTCTTTAAAGGGCAAGCACTTAGATTTACATGGGAGCATTAGAAATTCTAGATAGTTTTAAACCTAATGTCCATTTGTATTTTTTAATACATTGTAAAACTGTTTTTGTGATGGTTACCAATTTATTTTATTCAAGCTTTTTATTTTGGGAATCAGACTGATTTGGGTTGGAAGGGACCTCAAAGCCCATCTAGTTCCAAGCCCCTGCGACGGGCAGGGACACCCGCCCCTAGATCAGGTTGCCCAAAGCCCCATCCAACCTGGCCTTGAAAAAGATTTACACTTATTTAGTCTTATGTAAGATTGATTCCTGGCACAAAATTATTTTTCTTTTTTTTCTTTTTTTTCCTAAATGCTAGTATCTTGAAAGGCTCTTTGTCTGTTCTCTCTTAAGGAAGCTAATTAGTGCAATTTAGATTTTACTGTTGCATGCAATGTTATTTTTATTGTGTGGTTTTTTGTGTGTGTTGTTTTTTTTTTACAGTGGCAAGATGTGTTGGACATAATTTCTAAAGCCCTGTATGATAACAACATGATTTTTTCTCAGATCAACGGAATTAGTAAATTTCAGGTACATAAAGGATATTTTCCTGATTGTTCCCTCCCCCAATAATTTTAACTTCATAGAATTTAACTTGATCCTTTTACTTCACTCTTTCATTTGAGAAACTGAAAGAGCAGCACATTTCTTTGGCAGAAGCTTTGATCTCTAACTCATTAATTATAAAATTAAAATCATATTTGCAAAAAGCCATAATTTAAAGCCTTTGGAGAAACACAGTGCATTCACTTTTGAAAAAGAAGCATTGGCATAGATGTTAAGGATGAGAGACACTGATCAGTGTTGCAAGAAGTTCTTGCTTTCCTGATGCCTGTCAAATATCTGTTGTGGGATTGACAGGTCTTAGATTAGTCAGGCTGCAAAATTATCATGCTGGGGCCTGTAGTAGCTATTGCAATTACTTAAATATAGAGATGTCCCCCACATTTTGAGTAACTTTTGTCATGCCACTGTGATGTTTGTCTTTTAGGAAAACCTCTCTGCATTTAAATACGATCCCAACATCAATATTTTGCTGCTGCCTCTTCACACCGGTTCCAATGGACTAAACATCATCGAAGCAACTCACGTTCTGCTTGTGGAACCCATTCTGAACCCCGCACATGAGCTGCAGGCTATTGGCAGAGTTCATCGTATTGGCCAAACAAAGTAAGAGCTGAAATTGCATGGGGGGGTTTAGATATGGTCCAGAATAGAGCTCTGTACTGTAGTCAAAATAAACCTAGTTCACTGAACATTTCAATGCTTGAGCTGAGGGTGTTCATAGGAATTGTATTTTTAAAGATCTTCTCCTAAGTGGCAAAGACTAAAATTAAATTTTAAAAAGTTTCCTGAAAATGTCCAATGTGTAATTTAGGGAGTTTTTTGCTACAGGGCTAAGATACAGAAGCAAACAACATTTAGGCATTTAGGAAGAATGCAGGCTCCTGAGTCCAAAATCCTGAAAAACCTTGTTCCTCTGCTCCCCTGTTTCATGTGTGCCATTGATGTCTTTTAACTTTGAAGTTCTGCTTGTAAGCATGTCCAGAAATGTTCTAGCTTTGCGGGTCAGGTCGGAGGAACTCACTATTTACCTTGAATGTGACTAAGCCCAGGTACAGCCCTTCCCAGCTTCCTTCAGAGGCTCCTTTTAGCTGGTCATTCCCAGCTCTAGATTAGAAGGTGTGTAAGTTGTTGGGAGGATTTTTGTTTTGAGGTTTCTTGTTTGTTTTCCCAACAAAGAGTGTTATAGCACACACTCTTCAGAACTGACTGGTTTTAAATCATGGTTCTACTCTCACCTCTGTCTATATATTTTTGAAAACATTAATGAGTTTGCATATAATTTATTTGTTTCAGTGTTGTAGACTTTACGTGGGTGGTGCTGAACACTTCACAAAGGTTTTGGAAAGTTTGTAAGATTAATATTTTTCCTTAGGCTTCGTGTCACTTTAAAAAAAAATAATGAAAAACCTCTGTACACAAAGAAGAAAAATAGCTGGAATCAATTCTGAATTAAGTATACATCAAGAATATAGTGGGGGTTTTGTTCTGGAAATGGAGGCAAAGCAGGAAGGCGTGACTGAGCATGTATGTGAAGGAATAGTTACAAACAGGTGGATATCTGGGTGTGTTGGTAAAGGTTTTGAGCTGACTGTGAGAACATGGGAAGGACTGATGCCAACAGCCTGTATTGTAACTTTACATGATGCTGGCACAGAAGGTCTGGCACAAACCTTGCAATAAAACCAGCAAGAACGTATGTTGTGCTTAAGCCTTGCTGAAGTGTTGTTTTTATTGGAAAAGGACTATATTCAAGTACAGTGAGCACAAGGGAATACTCTGGTTTCACCAGTGCACCAGTTCAGTTCTTACTTCCCTTTTTGGGGTAGACCTTCGCCTATGAATCACAGAGTATTCCCCCAGCATTCTTCCGTGTAATGTTACCTGCCAAAGTTTCAACTTAAGATCTGAAAACCTTCCAAGCAGTTTCAAGGGTTCTTATCTCAAAAAATGTCTATACTGGGGAACCTGGGGTGATTTTTCATTTTTTTATCTTTGGAACTGTCTCTCTTCCACTTCATTTTCTTGACTTGACATTTCTCTTTATAGTACAGCTTTCTTTTTGAAATTTTATTCTGTAAATGGAGTTCTTACTTTTTTTTATTGACATTTTGGGTTTTGTGTTTTACCAGTGTACAATTTCATGTTCAGTGACTACAATTACTCACTGGTTGGGGGGTTCTTTCTTTTGTTTTTTGTGGGGTTCACACAGTGTCCATCACACTGAGCTGCATCTCCCTGGACTAACTTATGACAAGGCAATGAAAACATTATATAGCTGGTGGGCCAAAGTAATTTTTTTTAAGTAACAGGCTAAGTTCTTGAGGACTGTTTGCTTATAGTAGGGACACAGAAAGGACTTTGCCCAGCATCAGCTTTAGGTTTTTACTTAATACAGCTTGTGTTTGTTTAGTATGTGATCCAGCCAAGTGGAAGTATGTGCTCTGGGAGGCACTAAGCATTCTTAGATGCCAGTTGAAGTAGTTAATCACCTTGTAAGGTTTCTTTCTTAAAATAGAGGCATTTTTTCAGCACTCGTACAATAATTGAGTGAAAATGTGGTCTTGAGCTTGGGCAGTAACAGGGTAACTGCTGACTTCTGGTCTTGTTTTCTTTTTTAAACACATTCAGATCTACGATTGTTCATAGGTTCCTGATAAAAGCAACAATAGAAGAGAGAATGCAGACTATGCTGAAAACTGTAGATAGAAGGTATGTGTCAAATTTAAAGTCATCCTTACTGCATTACTAATGAAAAGGTGGTTCTCAACCACACTTTTATTACAATAAGGTATGTATGTCTTACATATAAACTCCAACTGTTCTCTTTCAAATTGCTTTAAGACATGAAAAATGGCTCTTTTAACCTGGTTCCAGTAACTTGAAGCTTAAGATATTTTAATTTTCTAGATAATGTTTTATTTACATTTTGTGCATATTATTTCATAAAAGCCCAATTAAGGATGTGTTATGATTCTTCTTTTCAATGTACCTATTTCCATTAGTGTAAAAGCATTGTGATTAATGGATTAAGGACTAAGCCTGTCACTGGAGTTACAGCACAGGTTATAAGCTCTAATGTAGGACATAAGTTCTGTCTTTGGTTATTTCTAAATTCTACAAAGCTAGTCTGTGACACACGGATTGGCTTTGCAGTCCGTGCAGGAGTTGTCCAGCTGCTTGCTTGTCAGTCTGATGTGCAAACACAGAAGGCAGTCTTCATTGTGTTTATCTTTTCAAAACCTACAAGCATTGTCAGAGTGGGAGCAGAACAAAAGTGGTATTTACATCCTTTATGGAGAAAGTGTAAGAGTTTTGTACCTCTAACTACACTATATCCCCGTAACAAATCTAGGAGGAGGCCTTAGCTTAAGAAAATTAGTGATTTTTCCAGTTTTTTGGCTGCTACAAATCATAAGACTAAAAATGTACATGCTGATGTTTGGCTGTAGTTGTGAAAGATTTCAGTTTTAGCTTTGGAAGAATTATTTCATCAGTCTCCATATGTGGGAAGTAGCACTACTGTTGTGTATGAAATCCAGGTGAGCACACAGTGGCCAGATGATCCAGTCGGGGGTAATGTTTTGAAAGGTAATACCAGACCTCATGCTCGGAAGCTGAAGTCAATCCTGTAAATGTTAAGAGAGCAAAGCAGATTGTCCCATGCTCTGCTGCCTAGGCAGTGTTTGGTGCTGACCACTGTTAGGGACAGCAGATGGGCTTTGTATTGTACTTCTAATGTGCAGGAGACGTAGCTGATCAGCATATGTATTTTCCCTGATAGAAGGTGTGTTTTCCTGCTGAGCTTCAAAGCTGAGTGCTTATTGGACTCTGAACTGTGTGGTCTCTCTTCAACACCTCTAGTTTGTTACTTGAGTTGATTCCTTCTCTGATGTCCACATGCAATTTTTTCCCACAGCCACACAAGCTCTTCCATGAAGCAGTCAGAAGCTTCAGTTCTGACCGTGGCAGATCTGGCTGACCTTTTCACAGAGGAGACTGAAGAACTGGAGTAAAAACTCTGGCTCGACCTAGTGAAATGGGCAATGCCTGACGTAATAAGCACCGGTATATAATCCACTTGAGCTGTCATTCCTGTAAACGTTCTCTAACATTTGTCTGTTAGCTATTGGAAATGGAAAAGTCTTAATTGTTAGTTTTATTATGTGGTGAAGTCCTTAGCAGCACGCACTTCTGATAGCACTGGAGAAAATTTGCACTTTGCACATTATACAAAACCATGGATTTTATTCCCAAAGAGCATTTGAGCTGGATGCTAAAAATGACACCTTGGACCCTTGGTTGAGAGGATTTTTACCATCAGGTTTGATTGGATTGTAGCTCAATCTCAGAGCAAAACTATGTGGGTGGTTGGGTGGGAAAGGGAAGCAGATAAACACAAATCTAACTTTTTTTTTAACTGTACAAAGAAATGTTAGAAAGAATAGACTGTAAATTCATATTCTTCTAGAAAGGGCTTGTTAGAATTTAATGCAGAGTTACTGAATGTCTTACTGGCAACACTTTAAATAACTATCCTTTACTAATTTGGATATTTGTATTAGGCATTTAGATATTCATAAAGACTTGTGACAGTTAAATTCATTGTTAATGCTTACTCACTGCAAAATGATAATTAAATTATGCTTTTTGTATGTGTGTTGGTCTGGAAATCAGTTGAATACTTGAACTTACTGTACACATTCGGTTTTGTAGGGTTTTTTTATTAAAGCAGTAAATTAGCCATGGCTTCAAGAATAAGGAAAAAAGTAATGTCTTCGTTTATAGATATTTTTAAAAATAATTGGTTAAACTGCTGATCACTTTATATTGGTGTTTGTGTACGATTTCCCACTCTGATTTTTTTTTTGGTCTAGTTCTCCCCTTCAAAGATGCAGCAATCTATTCAAAATACATGAGATAAAATTAGTCTGATTATTAGGTACCTAGTCTAAGTTAGATAATCAGTTGAGAGAGATGAAACTTTTGTGAAACTTCATCTTTAGACATGTGTGATCCCTCTACCCCGTGTATACTGACAGTAGGGAGTTCAGAAAACAAATCTAGGCTAATCTTTAGACTGCTGAAAGTAGGCTAGATAAATGATGTTTGGCATAGGTAATGGATACACATTTGCTTACCAGTGTTTCTGAAGGTATTACAGAAGCAAGTTCAGTTACACAGTTGATGTCAAACAGAATTTTATGTTTCAGGACTGGTCAAACATGTATGTGTATGTAGCAGGCTACTTCAGATTGCAATATTTACTGTTTCAGTAGACAATGCTTTATACATATTCTAGAAATCTTGCTCGAGGTTGACATTAAAGTGAGTCCTTTAACAAATCTCATCTTAGAGCTTTTACTCTAATCATGTCAGCTAAATAGATTTGCCATAAAGCTTTTGAGCTGCTTGAGTTCTGTTTCCAAACATGCTACCTTTGAGTTACGCCATTTGGATATTAAGACCATCTGCATGGCAGACGAGTTTGCTGCTGCTGACAACAAATGTGAGTAGAATTTACATGAATAATATTGTATCAAGAAGTGGGGTATTCAGCAATTTTCATCTGTTGTCCTTCTGGACCGATTGGATACTTTGTTCTAAAGACTATTTGAGTTAATTTGCATACATTGTGTCTTGATTTCCCATATTTGTAATATGTACTGGTCTTGTTTTGTTTTGGAGATTGCTGGTTTTTTGCATGTTGCAGCAAGGGAAATAGAATAGCTAGTAGACTTTTTAAAATGAGATCGATCAAACGGTTTGCACACAGACTATGACATCTCCACCCTTGAACATATTGGGAACTCAAATGACCCCAAGCAACCTGATCCAGCTTCAGAGTTGGCCCTGCTATGAGTGGTGTTTTGGACCAGATGACCTCCATGGATCCCTTCCAGCATGAATTCTTCTATGGTGTACCAGAGGTCGTGGTGTACAGACACTCCAGGAACTCTGAGGGCAGAAACATTTCAGTTTCCTCATCGTCCTCAGAGAATTTCAATATTGTGTGACATAATGTGACTGAACAAGGAGCTGCTGGTTGCTCTAAGAAATTATGTATATCTTGTTAAAAACTGTGGAAGCACGTAGCGTTTACATTCATAGGTCCCACTTGAAATAACTACATGTGGGAATAACAGTTCTCAGAATGTGAAGACAGAGAAGCAAACTGAAAAATATCTGCTATCAGAGGTTTCTCCAGCTCTGCAAGTTTTTTGGCTTATTTATATACAGATGTTGGTTTCATTGTTTATGGATTCCAAACCAGAAGCAGAGCTTCTCACCAGGCAGTGCTTGAGTCTTTAGTCCTGACTCTTTCTATGCTCACACAGCAGCATGGACTGCCAGGGATAGTATTGGAGGCTGAGCACCCTGCAGCGCCAGCTCTGGAGACAGAGCGTTAGCACACGTATGCTACTGCTGTTAGAGCCCCTCTTGGAACTGGAGGGTCGAACCATTAATGTGTATCACCTGTGTCAGTAGTAAAATGCCTGCTTAAGGTTTTACGTTAATAGCAAAGCACAGAGACTAACTTTAAAGAATAGTTTTGAACAAGGAACCAAACTGTAATTTACTGCTTTTTGCCATTCTTTGCAACACTTAGCTTCGTTGTCAAAGGCTTTGTCCGGACATAAAGACACCATACAAGGTAAACTTTCCTTCACTCTCTTGTGTATTTGCTCCTTCTTGGTTGCGCTGTCTTTTGAAAGACAATATCTTGGCTGAGAACAAACTGCCTTGTGGTAATGGTTGCAGTGTACCCATAAAAATAGCATTTTCTGCAGAAGACAGAAATCTATAAATGCTGACTGCAGTGTTTACATAATATTTGTGTGGACAGTCTCATGTGCCAGATTCTCATGTGTTCTCCTGCATGTAAATATGATCTGAGTTGACAGTATTGTTTATCCAGTGATGTCTCAGCCCTTTAAAAATGAGGCTCTAACTGATCTGAGAGAACTTGGTACAGACCTTTCATTTCTTTCAGTTCCATGATGAGTAACAGGAGGTTTTTTGACTTAGTTGGTAAGGATTTCAGGACAGGTTTTTCTCCCTGTACATAAAAGTTCAGTGCCTTGTGGAACGGAGCTGTCATTTAGTTATCTGTAAAAGCCTGATGCAAATAGCAGGCTTCCTTGAACCACATGGTACCATCATGTTGGAAACTGAAGAGTGGATTCCCTTATGGTGTTAAATTGAGCCCTCTGAATTTCACTGTGGATCTTTAAATGAGTTTGTATGTTAAGGTCCTCTTTGTTCTCTAAACTGGTGTGTGCCAGGAAAAGGTATGAGTCTTAACCTGTTCAGTAACTTTTTAGCAGGCTAATAGAGGTCCGGGACACACTATAGTTTTCATACAGGTCAGATTTTTATATTAAGGGATGGAGGTAAGAGTGGATGCTTTTTGTGAGATGGGTCTTCCAAACCAACTTTTCTGCAAACATCTGTAGATGTATGCAAACTGTCTGCCAGCAGAGCACCCTCTGCTTGGGGAGTGACTGAGCTTCAGTACAAATGTGAGTGGGATCCTGGAGAAGGAAAGATGCATAGATGTTTCTGGTGAAAACCGTTATCAGACATACTTCCTCTTGAAGGTTCTGTCTGGATTAGTGGCTGAGGACTGGTTAGCACCACTCTATCACTGTCTGTCACACAGTGCTGTCCTCTTTCCATCCCTTTTTGCAACCCTTACGACTACATTATGGTTTTGAGCACCCTGAGAATTACTTGTTTAATTAGCAACTGTACTTCAGTTAAATTGGAGGGGAAAAAATCTGAATTGGTCAACATTGCTTTGACCAATGTAAGAAAAATTAACCCTGAAATGTATTGCTCCCCCAAGGTAAGGAATTTAATGAGTCTCTGAAAGAAAATCTGGGCTATTTTTTCTAGCTATAAATGGAGCCTGTCTGAAGCTTAATCTAAAGATTTACCTCTTAAAATCTGCACGATAATCTTTTCCATGGACTGAAAGGCTGGTTGCAAAGTCACTGTGCCTGTGCTTTTCCTTTTTTGGTTGCCTGGAACAAGTCAAGTCTTCACAAGATTATATATTGTAAATGTAGGTTAAAGGAATTTCATAACGGAGGAAAAAGGCCCAAGACATACTTCTCTCCCCCTCGCTGTCTTTGTGTCTCTCTTTGTTTGTCATTCTGTCCCATATGAATATCCAGGGCTTTGCAATGGTTGAGCAATGGGAAGTATTGTGGAGTGTTACCCCTGTGCCACCTGTTTTAAGGTGCTCCTGAGAATAAGCCATGGAGTCCCTAGCCAGGTGCGTGCTGTGGAGATGAGCAGGGTACCAGTTTAAACTCACATGATACAAATGTATAGCCCTCTCTGAAACAAACTGACAAAGTTTGATTAAGAAAGGAAGGGTCACGAATGGCTTCTGCTGCCAACACTCAGGTGTCTCTGAAGGGACCGTGGAAGTTTTGCACCTAGCGAACGTGTGTCGGCAGAGGGGACGAGAGGCAGTACGCCTGGGCCTGTGCCCTGGCGCCGAGAAGTCCCGCCAAAGCTTGGAGCTGCCAGGAGGTGTTTCTGAGGAACCACCCCTTTTTTTTGCACGCTGCAGTCTGCTCTGTCCTGTAAGTGGCTTCCTTCATCAGCAAGGTGCTGCTGTTGAAAAGGACTCTTTTCCCCGTGGAGCATGAATCTGTTCTGTGTTGCTCGTCCTTACCAAAGGTGGGTGCCTCTGAATCCCTTACAGCCTTGCTCAAGGCTTCTGAAGTAGACCTGAAGGATGTCAACCAGCAGTGGGGCAAACACAGTGAACAAAGAGAGGGGCCTTTGGCTTCTGGCTAGTGAAGGTCAACACTGTGCTGCTGCTGTAGCTCAGGAGAAAAATATGCTGTTGGGGCAGGGCAGGGAGTGGGTCTGGTCATGTCCTGGGCATGTCAATTCTAAAATGTCTTTCTATAAAAGGCCTTCCTGAGTAGTGCTGATTTCCCCTTGAGGAACCTGCTGTTGGACCCAGGGCACTGTCTGGCCGTTCTGTCAGGACCTTGTTTCTGTGGAGAAGTTTTAGAGCCCAGAACTGTTACCCTGGACTTGAGGTCTGGAGGGATTCTTTCACCTTCCGTTGCACTGGAACACACGCCCCACCCACCCTGCTCTTCTTCCACCACAGACAGCAGTTGAAAAGGCAAAGCTAGAGAGAGATCTTCAGAGATACCCTGACTTAGAGCTGCAGAGGAAAGCTTGATACCAATTGTGCTTTGCAATGTCTGCTGGTTTACTGGCTGCTGCTGCTGTGGTTTCTGACTTCAGCAGATGATGCTGACAGGGGACAGGGTCAGAGGTGTCTTTTTCTTGAAAAAAATACTATCTTTGACAATTGAAAAAGGGTATTTCCGTGGACCTGCTATGGCAACACAAAGCCTGCAAAGCCAGGTTCTAACATACACTGGCCTAATTGTCAGCTTTAAAACTTAATCTCAAGTCAGAATCTGTCACAGCTACACAATGGCAGAAGGTGGTACTTCCTCACTGTTGTGCTGACCTATGTGGGATGGACAATAATTTTAGATAGTACCAAAAAAAATTGATTTCGTGATGTCTGGATTTTTCTACTATAACTTTGTTGCTTACAAAGTGCCTAGGGCTTCTGTAGTGTTTTAAATCTAAATAGGTACAGATATTAAAATGGTCAGTTGCCTTAGTGTCAGCTGTGCAGGTTCCTCATTTATTTATGTTGTTATTTGGTTGCTGAATAATGTTAAGTTTAAAAATGATTTGCAAATTATTCCTGAAATGGATCTGTGAATGAATTTTTTTTGCAAATGCTGTTTTAGTGATCAAATTACTACAAAGTCTGTAACTTTCCCACTTCTTGACAGAAAATGTTCTCTCTTATACAAATACCTATTACCAAATACTTTGGGTATTAGCAAGCAGTTTGATGTCCTGCAACTTAATCACAGATTTCAGTGTGGAAACAGGGATTAATTGAATTGCTATAACTGTAGAATAGTGAAACAGACATTTCAGTGGCAAGGTGATGACTTTTAGAGTGTGGTGTGTGGGAGAGGAGAGAGCAGTTTTCAGCTGTGTTCCAAAACCGAAATAAGCCAAGAAAAGAGCACTTTGATTACCTGATCTGTGCCCTGGCATTATTTCATTGAAATAATTTATCTAGAAAGTAGCAAAATTATTTATTTGACAATTACCAGGCATGGATAAACGTACTCTGAGTAACTTAATATTCCCATCAGTAGCCTTTCACAATTTGCTGTCAGAATTACATCATACTGTCCCTTAAGAGTTGCAGCTATTTCTAAGTGCTTGTGAACACAAATGTTTGGCTTGTATTACCCTGCTACTGAAACAACACTGACTGTAGTCATTAAATACCCTTTTCTTTCTGTCTTTCTAGCTGTGGAAAAGTAGCTGGTGCCTCTTCTGAGAGGCAAGAGGCGGTGCTTAATCATTTCCCTTCCCAGTCGTTTTCCCCAGTACATCACTGACTTGTCTGGTAGATGCTACCTGTTAAATGGTATCCATTAATGGGAACACTCTGCATGTGTAAGTAACAGCTATTGAAAACCACCATTATGATATGTGGGGAAGCCTCGGGGTCCATAACTTCTCTTTTCAGTGTGGTTCAAGTGCTGCCTTCTGGAAACAGCTAACAATTCCGTACAGCATGTCTTCATTGCACTCTCCTCCATTGAGACTGGGCCTGTGACACCTCCTCCAGAAAGCCGTCAGTCAGATCAGTTGCATGGTATTTTCTTTCCTACAACTGTAAATCAGCACTGGTCAATCCCAGTATGCAAAGAATTCTTTTTAATACTGTAGGACAAAAGGAGAATTGGTAGTCATCTTTGGCCCACTCAGTTCAAGCATATCAATTTCTTTTTTACCTTTTCAAAAATAATTTCAAAAAATCAGGAAGTTTGATTAATTGGTTAGTTGTACACCAGTAGAACCTAAAGAAGGAAGGAAATAGCTGGTACATCTCAAAGAAACCCCAACTTCATGACAAAGCATGAGAAATTATATTGAAAGTCTTAAGATGGTTGCTAAGTCAGCACTCCAGTGGGTCCTTGCGTTTTTGGTCACTGTACAAACACTTGGGACACGGGAGCTTTTCCATTGAGCTAAAGGTCTGTGGGCCGGTTACAAAGGGAGAGAGAACCTACAACCCCACCGCACAGAAGCATCAAGGGATGAGAGGGTGGTGAAGGGACTTGCCCAAAGCCAGGTGCCAGCAGAGAGGAAACATGTGCCCTAATCTCCCGGGTGCTGCAGGAGAGCCACGGCCCACCTGCCCCTGCACGCAGCCAGTACCTGTGCGACTGGGCCCGGATGCCTGTTAGCGCAGCACAGGTTGGAGCTGTTCGTCAAGCTGTTGTGTGCTGCACCCGCTGGCACGTGCCAGGATGCTGTTCCTGCCGTTCTGTGCTGCTGTGTATCCATGCAGCCCCCCAAAGGTGGTGGTGACTTGCTGCACTGCTCCTTGCTGAGAGCAACCCAGAGAGATTTATCTTCTGTGTCCCCCGCCTCACGGCCTGCAGCCTTCAGGAGCTGCCCAGTATGGAGCAGCCAGTCAGACTTCCTCCCAGGATGCCGGTTCTAGCAATAATGTGGAGGCAGTACTGTCCTTGGAAAAAATACCCCATCTGTTAACAGGCCAGAGCATTTTATGATTTGATGTGCTGAAACACCAGTGATGTAAGTAGGAGCTGAAGTTTTTCTATGGAAAGGCAGTGCAGCGATCAAAAATGCTGCACGCACTGATCACAGAAAAATAGATGTTATTGTTGTATCTAGTTTCCCTCCACTTACCTCTCCATGGGATCCTGAACACAGAAGATGGTGCAATGGGACCATTTTCACAGTTATCATACTAAACTTAGGGGAGTTTTAGACTGGGTATCTCTTCTTCACACAGAGGGTTGTCAGGTGTTGGGACAGGCTGCCCTGGGAAGTGATTGAGTCCATCCCTGAAAGTATTTAAAAGATGGTTAGATGTGCTGAGAGACACTGTTCAGTAGTGGATGGCAGGTTAGGGTGGGGTTGGATTTGATGATCTAAAGGGCCTCCTCCAATGAAGACAATTCTATGTAGTGGTAGGACAAGGGGTAATGGCTTTAAGCTGAAGGAGGGGAAAATTCAATTAGATATAAGGAAGAAATTCCTTACTGTGAGGGTGGTGAGGCCCTGGCACAGGCTGCCCAGAGCAGCTGTGGCTGCCCCCTCCCTGGCAGGGCTCAAGCACAGGTTGGATGGGGTCTTGGTCTGGTGGAGGGTGTCCCTGCCCATGGCAGGGGGGTTGGAGCTAGATGAGTTTTGAGGTCCCTCCCAACTCAAACTATTTTATAATAGGAAAAAAAAGCTGTTTGGTGTTTATATGATGAGGGAAAAAAGGAAAATCTGGATTTCTGGCAGACCTAGAGCTAAACAGAAGTCACAGCTGGAGGGAAAGGTCAAAAGTTAAGATGTGATGCTGGCCATATCCACAAGATGTTTAAACAAGTCCATTTGTTTGAGTTGTTTTCAGGATCTTGGGACACATTTTGCTGTCAGTCAGTGCACTGTAAATCTGAAGCTTTAAGGAGTTTTTCTGTGTTCCTTCCAGTGCAACTGAAAGTAGCCTCCAGCTCCAGTTACATCCACCTAGAGCAAGCCATGGCTTGCCTTATCCACAGAAGAATTCCTGTTGAATTCATGAAGTTTTTAATGAGTTGGGACATCTGGATTTGGTACAGTTGCACTTAACATGGGGATGTTGCTGTAAACACTGGGATGTTTACAGAAATGAGAGACGAATCAGCCCCCTGCTAAGCATTTCGCAGGAGTACAGGGTTTCTTCCAAGAAAAATATCTGAGCACCCTAGGGCAGCATCTGCTCCCAGTGTTCTGTTCTGCAGGAAAACCTACGTTCAGGGGGATTAAAATAGGCTTCCCTGGGTTCCTGTGTAAAACTGTCAGCTCGAAAATCTCCTCTGTCTCACAATTGCTAATTGCACTAATTCCCTGAAGTGTCAGTGAAGCCCTAATGGGCGCTGAGCAGCTGTCTCCCATCCCTTGGACGTTCCAGCCTCAGCCTACCCTGAGCCGGGGCACACATCGCTTGATAATTAAACGCTTGGCCCCTGTTCCAAGTGAAGAGGAAGTGAGCTGCTATGGAAACTGAGGGTGCAGATGATGAGTATTTAGAGAGGGAGAGCTGTCTTTTAGCTACCCTTCCCTTGAACCTGAGCCTAAATTTTGGAGACTTCCTTAGTCAGATACATCATACAGTTGCATTTCTGTTCCTCAGTTAGACCCTTCTTAAATACAAATCATCTGTTCAAAGCAGGAACTCATTTAGCCTATTTTTCTACCTTCTAGAGCTCGTGACCCCCTCCAGCATTGAAACTTAAAACGAAGAGCCACCATGACAATTTGGAAGATGATTAGTACGTAAAAACCTTTGTGAGCTGCTTGAGATACAGTAAGAACTATCAGGAACTGACTGCCATGTGGCAAAAGCATCTGCAGGTCTCTGAGCCAGAGCCTGGCTGGCAGTGAGAGGGAACTGCTGCTGCTGAGGTGGAATTAACCAGCTGCAGCTTACGTGGATTGGTCTGAGCTGGTGACTCGGTGGTAAGCGGAAGAGCCGGGGTTCTCCCTGTGCAAACCCCAGCCCACACAAGAAATAATCTTCCCTTTGTTTAGCAAAATGCCAGAGGTTCTTATAAACAAGTGCACAAGGTTTTCCACAGCCTGGCTGGTGTAGCGATGGCTTTCTTGGAGCCTTAGCATCGACCTTGAGGCTGAGATGGGGGAGGAGAGGACAGTAGCGCTGGCTAATGCTGTTTTCAGCCACCCCACCACCACGATTTCACTCGATCGGGAACCAAGCCCCAGTGGATGAGTCACGTGTAGGTAAAAGTCTTCTATGTCTTGAGAAAGTGTCTTCCACACCACCCACTGGCTTTGCCACTGTGAAGCTGAACATCATCTGTCTAGTGCTAATGCGATACTCCATGTTTCCGTGGTACTTTTCCTAGAGGCTTTATAAGCACACCAAGCAAGGAGACAAGCATGATATGACTTTCCTCGTGGGGGCTGCTCTTCCCACATTGCAACCAGGAGGAGAGTACTCCTGTTTTTCTCTGAAAAACCTGTGTATCACTGTTGCAGTGCTCCAGGAGCTGTTCTTCAGATCAGGACCCCTGGTAGCTCAGCTCTGAGCTGTGTTGCTGCCAGTGTGCCTGTAGAACAGGGCTGCTGTGCGTGGGGACACGGTGTTTCGGGGCTGTTGCGGACTGATGTGGAGCAGTGCCATTGTTTGGGGGCAGAGTAGACCTCTCCAGAGCCTTCTGGTTCCTGTGGCCTTACTGAGTGAGTCACTTAGTGTCTCACACCGAGGGGTAGGGATGTCTCTTCAGTACCTCAGTCTGAGATGAACGTTGCGCTCTTCCCTGCCCACCCGAGCTGCCAGTGCTTACAAGCTTCCTGGGCCTCTTGATGTTGCTGCGTGTACCTAGGTCAGACTTTGCACTGCAAATGTCTGCGCAAGCTCCATGCGCTGCCCTCAGCACCGCGAGCGGCGTTCCAAGAAAGAACCTGATGAATGAGCTGCTCTTTACCTAACATGAACTCTACGTTATCCACTGGGGCTAGGTTCCTTCCTTATGCCAGTTGCTCGGATCCAAGTGGAAGGGTCCTGCATCTGGAAAACCAGAGGATGTTCCTTCCCATTCCCATCTGCTTCCTGGGGACACCACGTCCCTGCGCTAGGCACAGATGTGAGGAAAGAGGCGCTCCAACTTCTGCACACAAGCCATAAACATTCTGCAGCTCCAGGAGCCAATTTCCAGTTCCCCAGAATCTATATTTAGCAGCGCTAATGAAACTGCAAATAAACACCTTGGGGGGATGTTTAACAGATGATTGATTGATTTTTTTCCTGTATCCTTTAACCATTTCTCAGGTTGCTGCGCTTGCTGCCCCAAGACAGCTGAGCTGCCCCTCGCCTGGCTGCTGGTCTGAACCATAACTTAAGCCTGCGCTGTGGCTTTGAGACCCCTTGGTGAGCTCAAAGAAAGGAACCTGTGACATCACCGATACCAGAGCATGGAGCAGGCTTGGTTTCTTGTTTGGTCTTTGCCCAGACTGCCACTCTTCTGAAGAAGGAATTGGCATTGGAGAGGTTTGTACTGCTGCTGTTTAATGTGGTGTCATTTATTAAGGAACCTGACAGTGTGTGGCTTGGGTAAGCAAAAAAAAGACACGGGGCCCTGAAAGTTGTTTAAATTATTTCTCAAAAAAAAAACCATTTTCAAGCTTGCACTGTATTTCACCACTTTATCTTTTTTCTTAAACATAGGCCAATTTTAAAGTAATGTAATTGTTTCAGTGATGGAAGTTGGTTGGTATGATTGTAAGGGCATGTAGCAACAGGATGAGGGACAGTGGTTTTAAACTACAGCAAGGTAGGTTTAGAATTAGACATTAGGAAGGAGCTCTTCACTATGAGGGTGGTAAGGCACTGGAACAGGCTTCCCAGAGAAGTGGTGGAGGCCCCATCCCTGGAGATATTCAAGGTCAGGCTTGATGGGGCTCTGAGTGACTTGATCTAGTTAAAGGTGTCCCTGCTTACTGCAGGAGGGGTGCCTCCAGTCACATACTCGAGCACAACTCTACATCAAATTGACCTGAAATCAAACATTTTCATTCTTAAATGTCAAATTTTTTCTTTTTTTTTTTTTTACATTTTTGAATCATAGGTTTTTTTGGTTTTTTTTTTTCAGTGGTCTGTGGGGACAGGACAAGGGGCAGTGGCCTCAAGTTGGAGCACAGGAAGTTCCGCACCAACACGCGGAAGAACTTTTTCACAGTGAGGGTGACAGAGCCCTGGGACAGGCTGCCCAGGGAGGTGGTGGAGTCTCCTTCTCTGGAGATATTTAAGACCAGTCTGGACGCCTATCTCTACCATATGTCCTAGGGAACCTGCTTTGGCAGGGGGTTGGACTCGATTTCTGGAGATCCCTTCCAACCCCTAGGATTCTGCGGTAAACTTTCTGTTTTATAGAGAAGTTGCTATTTCCTACTCAGGATGAAAATAAAGATCAACATATTAGGAAATGATGAAAAATGGACATTCTATCCTTTTTTTCCCCTTAGCTGTACTTATGACACTGTACATCTTGTAACTGAGCCTCGGAATAGTTCTGTTTCCACAAAACTTTCTGTCCAGCAATCTTTTGTTGACCTTTAGGGAGAAGGGGGTTTGTTAAATCCTGAATTAGGATTTAATATCATGAAGTATCAAATAAATTAGTCTGTGCAAACTCCATGGTTAATTTTAACATTTATAGAGAAATCAGTGAAACCCTTGTCTGTACCAAGGACCTGCCTGAGGTGGAGATTCCAAGTACCTTTCTTCTGGAAAAGAATCCTCCAATTCTAGTAAGCACTCATCCACATTAAACAAACAGAGTAGTTTAACTGCAAGGATTTTTTTCCTTGCAACCCATATAATTTCATTTGCTCTCAGTGATAATTGCACATTCCTGCAGCCAGGCTTGCTGTAACATTGTGAAACTGACTGAACCTGGACAGATAATGTTTGACTATGGATGTCAGGAGAGAGCTGCCCTTGCAGTAACAGTGGGCTGTCTAGACTTCCATCTGAATTCACGTGTCTCACTAGGTGTCTTTGTGCAAGAGAGAGAGCAGAAACAGTAAATACTTTCTCCACCCCCAACTTCCAGTAGGAAAGAAAATGAGAGACACAACTCCAGGCTATCAACGTGGTGAAAAACCAGAACATGTTAGGAGAAAAATGACAAAACAGCATCCATTCTGTCACTTTCTGAGTCCAGCCACAAACCTCTTCAGCTTAATGTTGTCTGATCTTCTCATGGACTTCACATGACATTATAAAATGCATTTCTCCTCCTGCATGAATCAGCAGAGGCCTGGAGAAGTCAGATGGGGAAGATCTTCCCTAATGGCTCTTTCCAGAATCAATGATGAGAGATTATTCCTGTCATTTAGTCACCAGTTTCTGAAGCATGGAGGAGGGACCAGCAGTAGCTGGGATTCCTACCTCATTCATGGTGAATTTTGATGGATGGCATGTTAAAAAAACCATCATGGGTCTTCAAATACAGGAGAGCTTGTGATTAAAAACCTCAGCACTATTGTAGTCCTGTTAAAATTCCTACAGGAGTCAAGGTTTGCTTTGCAATTCCTACACCTGAACAGTTTATCTCTTTTTTCTCTTACCTGTTGCATAAACAGATTTAACCTTTCCATCCTGTACCACAAAAGATACAAACCTCAGGCCCAGTTTGTCACGTAAAAAAATCCATTTTTCTCACATCTACTTCTAATTTTTCAGTAGGAGACAAATGAAAATGTGATGGTGGGTATAAGACTTCTGTTTTCCCACGTGTTTATGTATTTTGCTGACCCATGAGAGGCTTGCATTCCTGCTTGTTGTCTGCCTACAGCCAACGGGGTACAGGGACTTACATCACAGGGTACAAGAAAATGCAACATGGAAAAGAACAGGAATCTGATAAAATCCAACTATCTTTGTATGTATTTTGCTTGAGCTGGATAGTCAACACCTGCATGGCGATTATTGTCTCCATGTGGTGTTTACTGATGTGCTTCGACCTCTTACCAAGTGTTGGGCAATTAATTATTCTCCCAGCCCATTAGCCAAACACAGCTGAAACATGAAATTCTGTTGGGTAAGAAAGGGGGCAGAAGCTACGTACAACTTCAGGTTGAATTTTGCAGTGTGCTTCAGCCAAAACAGGGAGCAAAACTGTGAAAGTAATGAAAACTTTTGGAGATTTTAAAAACTTGTTGCAAAAGTAAAAATATATATATTCCAATGTCTTCAGAAATGTGTTAGCTAGCTGTAAAATCATATTTTGCAAATACCCTAAGGGAAAAATAGAACATTTGAATTAGTTCAAAATGTTCTTGCTTGGTGGCCTGCTTGTTTTATTATTGATAAAAATCCATTTCTCACACATTTTTTTTGTTGTTTTCCTTCTTAAGTTTGGCAATTGATTTCAACAAGTCTTTCTTTGTCCAAACACATTGACAACACTGAAGTTATCAGAAATGGCATCTGTTATGCAAGAAAGCTGTGCTGTGCAGTGTAAAACAAACAGTAAAAGAGAAGCAATGCTGGACCTCCCTAAATCAAGCTCAGAGGATTTTATTATGGCTGCCTTCCAGCTCAGATGATCCAGGCAGATGATCAGACACGTGAGACTTGCCCCTCACGATTCAACAGCAAACCTCTACACGAGCAAACCTCAGTGCTTCTGCCTGTGTGACTGCAAAGCTGTGCATGCAGCCTGAATGGGTGCTCTATGTGGCTACCACCAAAGCCATTCCAGGGAAACAAGACGTAAATCTCCTCCTAAGCGTTCTCCACCAGCGCAGCTCCTAGCCACCAACTGCATCCCATCCCCTGGTCTGCCAGCCAGAGCTCTCCACAGCACAGCTGAGAGTTCGATACTGAGAGAAACCCACATTCCCACTTTAAGACTTTGACCTATGTTCTTTCCACTGTAGTGCAGAGCTGAAATGAACAGCTCCTTGTTTAGTTTATTCTTCAGAAATTAAATGTTCTGTTTTAGAGCCTGGAATATGTGTATATAAGGTAAAGACCATCTAGGTATAAAATGAGCTGATGCTAACATATAACAAACTGCTAAAAATGATCACTTTATCCCAGATCTCTGATTTATGCTGAACAGCCCTGAATGCCATGGTACCGACAAGGGAAATGTTGAGGTGTTCAGCATTAAATCCGAGCTGACAGACTGGGGCAGTAGAGCAGTAATATGTGCAACAGCCTGCTGTTGAAAAGAAACCTTTTATTTTTCCCCTAAATGCCGTGTTTATTTCTTCTGGTGCTGCAGCTGGGGTGGTCTGAACCAAGAACAGCACATGTGTTTGGCAATAAAGCACATGCTTCTGGATTTTCTCTGTCTTTTATTGCTGCTGCTGCTCCGTACTAGTTCCCTATTCTTCACTCCAACATCCAGGAGTATCGCTTGCATTCCCAGAAAATTTCATGACAGTGAAGAGTTTGCATAAAGTTAATGCACCGTTTGAATAACTGATGTCATGAGTAAGGTATTGGAAGCAAGTATGCCTGTTCTGCAAAACTGTCAATTTTTCTTGAAAGGCTGTCAGCCACTAGTCTAAAAGCTGATATTGCTCAAAGTCTGTGGGAACAGATCTTTGTATAGACAGGAACAAAAACTGTTACATGTGTGGCTTCAGAATAGACAGTAAAGAAAGAATCTCAGTTACAAAAAGGCCAAATTTATAAGATTTACCATAGGTTAAAAAAAAAAAAAATTCAAAGGAAAAAAACAATCAAACAAGGCCCAGCAGCTTTCTCCACTTACATTCCTTGGATTAATAGCCATGGAGGCAGTCTGCAAAGCAAATTCATGCAATGTGCAAGAATTGAGGCTGAACTGATATGCCCACTGAGGAAGAGAAGGGAGAAGCCTTTCCCAGCAGGAAGGGCATTGCACAGGCAGAGGGAAGGGCTGTGAGAGACTACTTGAGCTTCAGGTTTTAAACACCAAAAGGGCAATGTGTACTTCTGGCTCCATTACCTTACCCATTGTGGGTTTACTCATGTCTGGCACCAGCGCTTAGTTTGAAATTACCTTTATGAATGTTCCTTTTCTCCTCTTTTAAGTTGCTCTGCTTTGAGCACTAGCAAGGAACAGCTCCTTAAGGATCTGCGGCTCACCTCCTGTCTCCACTCTGCTGCAGCAGTGCCAGCCTGTCAGTTCCTCCACCACACAGTTGTGGTTCCTTTCAGGTTCTCCACGGTCTCTACCTTCTGCAAAGTGTTCAGAGAATCCACCCCAGAGCCCCTGAGCTGGAAAAGATCCTGGAGATCATCTAGTCCCAGCCTCTGTTGAAAGCTGGTGCTTTTCCAGGGCCTCATGGGGCCAAGCCTGGAGCGTCCCCCGCCTAGGCTCTCACACAGTGATACCCCTACCTTCTCCTCATGTCCCTTTTGGTCCTTTAGCCACACATTCACCGCCCACCCTACCATGGTCTGTGCCCCAGGCAGGAGGACACAGTTTGTGGCCAGCAAGACACATGTTTGATGGGCCAATGTGCTGCCAGCAGCACACATTCAGGATGGAAATAGGAAGGGAGAGACATGGCCCTTCTCCCTCTCAGCACCGCAAGGTTGCCCTTCTCCATTGGGGTGGTGTTTTTTAAGAGAGCAAGAGCATCTGCTGAAGGGCCCCCTCAAACTATCCTGTTCTGAAAGCCACCCTCCATTTGCAGAGCCACAGCTCTATGTCAAGCCTGGGAGCCCTCCAGAGCAGAGCTGTCTGCAGTTTGGGTGCTGCTTGGATTGGCAGAGGAGAAGTCTCTCTTCATATCTCAGCCCTAATGAAATAAGCATAATTGATGTTAATGATGATGGCTTTTAATGGAGCTGTGTGGCACACGATGATAGAAATGTTCCCATTACGAAGGTTTGTACAAACAACAACTGCTGACAAGTCTCCTTGTCTCCTAATATTTATTTATTAATGCCCAGGCTTCTGATGATGCACACAGTGTTTCACAAACACAATACAGAGTAACTTCCCCAGTATAGTCACAAGAACGTTCGTCAATACCACATTTGCTGTCCAATACACTATTAGTTACAGGGCACAACAGCATGATGGGGAGAGTAAGACTGGTGTTGACATCAGGTAATTTTTTTTTTCCTCCTAACTGGTGCTAATAACTGCTTCAAGATCTGCTAAGACAACCACCAAAAATTAAGTTTAGGGATGTTCGTCACATGCATGGAGTGATTTTTTCAGCTCAGACATGCTGCTTCTGATCTGTGCACGGACTGTCTCACTGTAACTTTGTGACTGAGCTGAATAGTTCCCAGAATTATTGTACTGAATACAGAAGATGGGAATTTCTGTGTCTCAGTGCTGCTATACAAATACCTGAAGCTTGAGGATATGTGGCCTAATATAACCTTTTTACCTCCAGAGGACAACATTGTTAAAATCCATTTGGTATGGTATGTGATGAATTGTTTGTTCCAAATACTTCTGAGGTGAGGGCTGGAGGATAGGTAGTGATGCCAAACAGCTATGACCACTGTGCTTCATAATGAACAGAAGAGAGCTCTCACTGAGATTTAGTCAGCAGAAAAAAATACCGGGAAAAAAAGTACTGCTTTGAGGCAGATCAGTGTGCTTCATTTTGACTTAACTGGTTCCAAATAAGGTTGAAACTATTCCAAAGAAAAGTTCTTACCTTGTGAGATTAAATACTTCAAAAAGAGCTGTTTGACACTTTAAAATAATACTTTGTTGAATTCTTACTTCATGGGAGACTTCAGAAATTTAACTTTTCCTTTCAAGTCACGACAAAAGGAAAAGTCAAGGTATAAACTTTCCGTAGAGGAGAAATCCTATGTATCAGCCAACTCTACAATAAAGATCATTAGCTGAGCTAGATGTCCTGTCTGACCATGCAACCTCTCATATTTTCATATCAGTTCTCCTGTAATTTTATTCCAGATTTTAAGATAGTCACTGGCTAATATGGGTAGGAAAGGAAATGTTAAACGTGTTAAGTAACAGTAGCTTTGCACTGCAATACCTCCATAAACCCCTACAAAACACCTAACTCTGCAAGGAGCCTGCAGCTCATCCTTATGAATTAGTAAAATGAAGATTGATAATAATTTAAATATATTATCTCTTCCCTGATGATAATTTGAACAGAAGAGGCAAGCTAATGCATTTATCTGGCAGCAACAAATGGAAGGACAAGCTGGGGATGAGCAATAGCTGGTACTGCAGACCGTGGGGATGGGGACATGGGCTGCCATCTGACAAACTATCATCTGCTCTTGATCCAGGGTAAGATATTGCTAAATTGTTATTGCCCAGCTGCTTGTCACATCTTCCTCTCCAAATCCTCATCTCTGCCAGTTCACCAGCTCAGCTGGGGGCTCTGGAATACAAAGGGAAACAAGCATTTGATGTAGCAGATGGTCATGGTGTGGACACCACCCACCCCCCCATCCCCGTGCAGGAGCAGGTTACCGACTGATGAACCAAACAGGCAGGTTAGAGAAGCTGTCCCCCGACAACAGGTTTCTTTAAAACATACATCCCTTCCCTTAGGGCTTGCAGCTGGATGCATGCAACCCTTCAGTCATTTTTGGTGGGAGCACTCAACTACTTTCCAGAGTGAATCCAGAAACCCACACTGTCAGTAAGTTTAGAGGTGGCCTGTCCTGTGATTTTATTATTAAATCTTTCACCACAATGATCATCACAGCTTTCACTTTAAGGGACAATTTTAAATTTTACAGTGTGCATAAAAGGTACTGTGTATAGTCTTAAAACAATAAAAAAAGCAAAAAAAAAAAAGAAGGGAAATCAAATAGCTAGCAAAAAACTTGTTGAGGCAAATTTACTTATAATAGACAGTTGCTCTTCTTTGCCCCTCTCCACGTATACTACCCGTTTCCATATTTAATTAAAAATGCTAAAACATGAAACCTCAAATTCAAACCATTTTGATTCGAGATGGCACTATGGTCCCTAGAGTTACAGTTTGCTTCCTTTATGATACGATTCCCCTCTATAGACAAGATTTCCTGGCTAAGCTGTGTTTGTTTTGCAATATGGAAGGCATCACGAAATCTGCAATGCAGCCAGAGAATCCAGAATACTGGGTACCAGATCTATACCTCCCATTAAGAATAATCCCTTTTGTTCTAATTTTGATTATTTTGTAGGATGCATGACTCTCAGTCTAGCCACTGGATCCTACTGTTAGTCAAATCTCTTCAACATCTGATACAATCAGTTCCAAAGATTTATGACCTCTGGATCTAGCTGGATCATACTTTTTGTTTTATATAGTTGCCCTCCAAGTTGCCAAGAGGGAAACTCTGTGTTGAGGAATGGAGAAGGAGTGGAAGCAGTGGTTAGCATGCAGGTGTTCAGATGTGTCGGTGTCTCTTAGAATTGTATTTTTCTGCACTGCAGAGTTCAGGTTTGTCATGACATTGTAGCTGTTCAGAAAGGTGTACGTGGGGCTTTTTTCTCTGTGTGTGACATGAGGAAAGAGATGAGGTTTTGTTACTGCTGGGGCAACCTAAAAAGTTGGCTCCTTACCATGGGAGTTTCTGAATCTCAACTGCTGCCACCAGCGGGTGCTTAGCCCCGAGCAAGGTGTTCAACCAGGGGGCTTTAGCACCCCCATTTACTAGAATAGTAATTCTCACTGTGAGCCTGTGCAATGACTCAGCAGAAATGAAACCGCTGGGCAATCAGCAAAGGTTTTTATTTTAGCCTTCCATTTACAGCTAGACAGGTACTATTAAACCACGATTAAAGAGGCAGAAGTCCCATCAAAATCCATCTGTGTTTTGCCTGTGTTGTTTGGACTGATACTGTCTGTTATTTATAGAGCAGCCTGTCCAGCGTTGTGCATAGAGAGAAAAAAATCTGTACTGGTGGTAGTTTACAGCTTAAATTACACGCTTGTAGTCCCAAAGGAAAACAAACAGCAAAGAATTTGTCTCTCTCTGATCAGACAATGTAATGTGGTACCAGAAAGCACGTGATAATACTTGTTCCTAGAGGAGTTATAACTAGGTGACATTTACAAGCATTTGGCTAATGAATTATGGTCTCTTGAAACAGGAGTTTTCTAATGGGAGCACTATGCTATTCCACCCAGAAGAACAGATCCTTTTGTGCTGTGGAATCCTAGAGTGTTATGATAATAGCAAGAAGATTTATTATTCAAAGCCCGGGGGGGGGAAATATTTTGTAGATCGGAAGAGAAAATATTACATGATATTCTCAGTGCTTATGAGATACTCTGTCACAAAATACATATCTACTTGAGAGGTTTGGGGTGGCAGAGGTTTAGACAGTAATGGCAGCTGCCTCATGATAACAAGGTTTTATGAACCAGTTTGTTTCTTTAAAGATATATCTGAAATGCCACCATGCTGACATTAAACAAGGGAAGAAATCAAAGCAGAAGGCAGTATGACATTTTGGAAACAGACTCAAAACCAGATGCCAGGTCTGAAAGTCACAAGATTGCAAAGGCACTCAACAAGCAAAGTCTGACAAAAACAATACTAGGGTTTGCTTCTGGTTCTGGATATAAATGTCATTTATTGCTTCAGATGTTACGTCTAAATTGCCCACAAAGCACTTCCTTTTAAAAGACAAAACACAAAATCTTTAGCAACATGTGACCCTATTAAATCTCTGCTTAGCTAATTTTGTGATTGAAAACTTTGGCAATCCAATGTCATCGTATGAATAAAATATTTTTGATGGGCGTGAGTCATTTGCTATCACAGCTGATTTTATTTTTCCTAATAGGCCCTAATGTAGCCTCATCTAGAGCTGTGGGAAAGGAGGAGATTATGGCACCATAAGGAGCAAGGCATATTCTGTACTGACCACTGCTGATGGGAGAAACAAAGACTCCTCAGGATATCTCCAGAGAGCTGGTGTTGATTTCATCATAGGGGTTTATCCAGCAGCAGGTGTTTTAGAGGGACCCAAATCTCCTTTTGTGTGTATTAGTACAAACGATGGGAGGATAAGAAAGCCTGAAAAATGTGTGGCTTCCCTCACACCTCCTTCCAAACGTGCAGCCGAATGACATCAGCACCTACGCGCTGCCGTGGGCTCCACCGTCTCTTGGCGGAGGTACCGTCAATCTTTGCCATGCAGATTTCTTTAGTGTTTGGAACAAAGTTGCATCAAGTTCTTAGTCTAACACATGGGGAGAGCCCTTCCTCAGTCTTCTCCATCTGTTAGGTCCTTAAAGTTCAGCGGATTCAGTCCCCTCCTTCCAGAAAAGAAAGTGGCCTGCCATAGGAAAGCCGTATGGCTACAGATGAAGTCTTGCCTCTTGACTCCTCCTGCAGACCTCTTGCTCTGCTACTGCATGGTGTCTTTAACTGGGACATTCCCAAACCTCCAGCATATGTGTTTATGAAGTAGAAGAGATAACTACAGCCTAGTAACTTCTCTGCACAGCTGTGACTGGGGGGAATTATGGGCTGAGAGCCCAATGAGTGAAGCAAGGTTTTATTTTCGTCTCTGCAGCTGACCTGGATGTTCAGTTCTAGATATGTTGCAAGGGTGTGAAAGGGGTAGAATTTCTGAATCCTGATCTGTTTTATTATGGATGGTGAAAGTTCTTCTTTAATCCTGGGTCTTGTTTTTGAAATTCACCCTTTTTGGAGAACTGGATCAGGACAATGCCATGCATATCAACGTCTTTTCCCAGCTGACTGAGCACTTTGGGAATTCCCTTCCCTCTTCCAACCAAGATGTTGAGAGGTTCACTAGCATTGCTCAGTGGAGTTCCCCAGCATCATTCGCAAGAACCTGATCACTATATATAGGGTTTGGAGGGTGGGAAGGCTTTGTCCTTGGAAAAAGGGAGTGTGCAGGATGCCAATTTGACCTGTAATTGCAGGCAGAAGCATTTAACATGAAGGAGCAGCCTGTCTTCTCTTTGCAGAGAGCGTTGGTTGAAACAGTCAGCTTGGAAAGAAAGAGCAGAAACAGGGAAACTCCTACAAAAGACCAATTTTACAAATAGCTTAAAAATATGCTGTTACTGTACATAATTTTGTCCGTATGCTTCTAAATCTGAGCACTCACTAGAACATTGCTCTCCTGGTTACACCTTCTTCCCACTAGAACGGTTCACTTCAGGATCACTTTGACAGTCCTGTCTCTCACTGCCATGCCAAAACTGCCTCTGACTTACCTGCATATGATACATCTGTTGATTTTGCCCTGAAGAGCCAACAGTCTACTAGCCATTCTTTCAAACAGTCACAATAGTTGTCCTGGCATCTGCCACCAAAACTTTATCTGTAACTCAGAATTTCTGAGGTATGCGGATGTTTGCTTTGTCTGAAAGTAGGCTCTGACAATAAAATAATTATATTTCTATACAATATATAGAAATTCTATATGTTTTTATATAGTATAGACAGAAATACAGGCCTAAATATGAAAATCTAGTCATTTTCTCTTGTCGTGTCTGCAAATACTAGGAAGCAAGAATCTTTCAAGTTCACAAAGAAAAGGGGTATGTTTCAAACCTGGCCTCAGTTCCTAAAGTATCTTCCAGTAGGTCTTTTACCACCCTAGTGCTTCACACTAATATGTACAAGTAATCTTTCCCATTTTGGATGTGACCAGCATTGCTGGTAGCAGCTCTGAAACACAGGAGAGTCAAAGAAAGCCCCATGGTGTAAAACAGCCAAGCTAAACACCGTCAGCTTCCATTGTTCTTGCTGCTGAGCACATCCCTCGTATGACTATAAAAGCATATATGATTAGGAATTAATTCTCAGACAGACTGCTAGCACCTTTGTGTAAATGACACTCTTGCAAAAAAACCAACCCAAAGCCAAACCCCCAAACCCTTTTGTAGGAACTACATTGATTTGCAGTGGTACAAAATGAACTCTGGTCTAGTTAAACCTGTGCAAGCTACACCTGGGTCCCTCCGGGTCTTTGTCTGCAGGTTCAGGCCACTACTGACCTCAAATGACTCCGAACAAGCCCGGCTATAAAAAAAGTTAGAGTTCCACTGCGAGTCCTCTCAGTAGCAGATACTCCTGCTTTGGCTGCAGGACAAGCTGTGTCTTGTGTCTCTGGAGTACATGATGTATTGGTTGGTGTATATATAGGTGTCAGAGCCCTCTCTTCAAAGATGACAGCTTCTATGCAGGGCTGTACAGGGCTGTTTCCTCCTCTGCTCAGTGAGCTTTTGTTTCATGCAGATTTGGGCATGAATTAATTGACTTTTTTTTTTTTTTTTTTGAGAAGCCAGATAATTTGCCATTCTTTTTATCAGAACTGTACTGTGGCAGAATGACCAGAAATGAGACTCAACTCCATCCCTCACTCATGTGGTCCCACTCAGTGAAAGCTAACAGGGAAGCAGCTTCAAGCAAACAACTCATAAAGAGGCCCATTAGAAATGAAAGAGTTTTATGTAGCCTGGAGCAAATCACCAGTATATTTTTAAAGTAAAAAAAAGGTGACACTGCTTTGAAGTTGGATTCTTATCACTGTTTGAGAAGATTAAAACTGAAATCTTCTGTAATCCAAAAAACTTAGAGGTACTCATGCGCACATGTAGTGAAGGGGCTTAATCTCCTGGCCAGTGGACTCTTTTGGATTAGCACATGTGTGCACCAGTCATGTCTGCATGACTAATAGGTACATTCCTTCCCCACCAGTCCTAATGACTGGGCTTTACCACGCCTTCCTGTCACTAAGTAGTGACAAAAAATAAAGCCACAAGTTCTGAGGCACTGAGGGGCCAACCAGCTCTAACTGCATCCCAGTCATGCCCACCCTCCTGCTCCACTGTCATAATGCTGCCAAAGCCAGAAATAAGCATAAGGGGTTGCACAGCAGGCGGTAGTGTGTTGTGTATCATCTCTTGCTTCTCCTTGCAGCCCTCCAGCCTTGGCACTCCGAAGTTCAACCACCTGATGTAGTTCTATCATTGACCCTCAGCTCCTTTCCCCCTCAAATGCCACTTCAGTGTTTTCTCTATCAAACTACTGATTCGGTTTCTCAAGGGAAAAATGAAAAGAAATGAAAAGCACCAGTGGCTGACTGAATCTTGCCAAGTCTCCCGAATCAATCACCTGAGTCAATGCCAACATTTTACTTTTAAAAGTACAATAGCTCTCAAATAGCATCTTTATTTCTAAAATGAACGATGTAGCTTGGAATGACTGAAAACAGAAAGGTCACACAGCACGGCAAGGCTATCTAGCAAGAATATCTCCAAACATACAGAATAAATAACAACATTGATAAAAAATTGCTGAAGGGTAACTATACAAAGAACTTGCTAGTGCCAAAGAAAATGGAATCCAATAAAGGTGTTATATCGTTATTTTTCTGAAATTTGGAATTCCATCTCCACTAAAAAACACTTTTTTGCAATTAAACTCAGGAGGTACAATGATCCCACTGAGCCCTGCAGCTTCCAAGCTAAAACTGCCCTGAGGTCAAAGAAGTCCCCTGGATGCTGCCATTCACACAGCTCTTTGCAAATGTGGAGTCAGAGGGCCCAGCTCTTCCCTCTTTCCACTGCTCTGAATCAGGCACAGTTCCATCAGGATCCTTATGCTGTTGCAAAACTAGGCCAACTTAAGGAAGAATTTAGTCCTAAAGCACTGTCTGGCCTAGCTGCCACCCATATTGGAAGACACAACACCAGGTGGTGGAGAGTCTTCAGACCAGAGACTGATTCATCCTCTCCAGTGGATCATGGAGCCTCTGTGAAACAACCACAAGAGAGACCTCAGGGCTGAAACCAGCCTCCTCCCCACAAAGGCTGTGATTTTTCTAAGCTATGAAAAAGTACTCCAAACATAACCAGCATCTGACAGTTTTCACTTTTTGTCCTACAAAAAGGGTGGTTTGGTGTGAAGGTGATGCTGAACAACGGCTGAAGTCCTGGGACAGTGATAAAAAACCATTAATGGGATTATGTTCCACAGATTACAACAACATATTGAAGTATTCATTAATGCATCCACTCATGAGACTCAGATAAGTCTCTGTCCAATAGCATATCATTATTTTTCCAGTCTGAGAGCACTGATCCTTTCTATCTTCCTACTTCATAGGTAGGGAGTCCGAAGGCTTAAACTTCATTGATTTGAAGGTATTTATATCCCAGCACCTAGGTCTAAGCACCAAGAATTCCCACAAAACATATGTGGCACCCACCTACCACAGCTGTCATGGTTGTAGTTAGGTAGGTGGGCAATTATGCAGGCTGACATCAAGACATCTGACCTAACATTATATTTTCCTACAAAAAAACCCTTCTCACGTTAAAGACAGAATATAACCAAACCCCCAAATTCACATGAGCTTCTCTATTGGTTTGCTTTATAGGCTACCTTCCAGATTTCTAAAAGACCAAATGTTACTGCTATCAGAAAGCCTTATGAAAGATAATCTGATTACTGTGCTACTTCGCGTCCCTAGGCTATTTACAGGCTTTTTAATGACAGAAGAGGTACCTTGTTAGAGAGGAGCAGCTTTGCTTTGAAAGGCAGAAACATAAAGGAATTACATTATCAGATCTCTTGATGGGCCTAGGCTGAAAACACAAACCCAGGAGGTGCAAAAAACTTCTTATGAGGTCTCTCTTGTTTGGAAACATCTTACTCTCACGACTGTGCAGTGCAAATTGCCTATGTGGCTTTGTGGGCAGATCTCAGCTGTTTATTTTTACAGGCTGCTAAATGTGAACGCTCACGCCTTAGCAAATCCACTCGGAAATGCATTTCAGAAACATTTGTCATCTTTTCCCCCTCAGTATTTCCATGTAGAAAGAACTTCCAGACACAAACACCTGTCGGTGAAAACCTGCTGTGATCGTTAAAATTCGAAACTAGAAAGAGTTTAAATAATTCCCATTTACTAGAAAGTGACAGCAAACATACTGCATCTTCTACACCCTTAGAGGCAAAGGTGCTTTCTTTCGCATCCAGTTACCAATGCGCAGGAGAATGTCTGCACACCTCAGCATCCCCCTTGGCATTTGGTAGGGGCTTTGCTGCAGGCGAGGGGAAAGACCCACATTACACTGCCTCAGGAATCAACTTACACTTCGCACTTCTGTTGACTTCAGTCACAGTCTTATGTACAGAAGAATTACCAGACCAGCACAGATACTAATTTTCCATTGATGAGTAACCAGAATGAAGTTTCATTCATTTTGGATTCAAGGCAGAAGAAAATAACCTCTCCAGTTGTTCACCCACTGAATCCTCAAAGACCTGCTGACTTGTAGGTCAATGGTACTAAGCCAAATAGTATGATTACAACTTGCCTGATTACCTTAAATAGCAGTTCATGAGAATGATGATGATTGTAGGGTGGGGTAGAAGTTGACAGCTCTAGGACTGTGAGCAATTATATGCACTAAAGCATTAGGGAAGACACAGATTCTTCCCTGAATGACTAAAGGAGTCTCAGATGAGGTATGAGAGAAGAAGTCCAAGACACAGAAGTTCATTCTCCTTGCTCAAAAGAAGAAATTAAAATTAAATGTCCCACTTCTGTTATGGAAGCCAGTCCCAGAACAGAGTCAGTAGGAGACAGCAGCACTGCAACACCCTATATAATTAATAGCTTTGCAGCAGGTTGATCTCAGTGAGCCATGGAGTATACTCCACTGTGGTAAGAAGCAGCAGCACAGCAAACTTCACCTGTCCCACAGAAGATACTTCCAGTAAGAGGCAGTTACAAAAACCAGTGACTGTCTACTGAGATTCGGCCCAGCAATTTGTGTAATTGCCTGCTGAGCAGCTGAAATTATTTTGCTTGGCTTCTGTGAGTCACAGAGCCTATCCCTACCATCTTCTGGAGCTCACTTGGCAAGATGATTATGTCCTGATCCTATAATCAAACCTATGAAGGGCCCTGTCCTCAGCATCAAGGAAGATCAAGGCAATAGTGTAAGGGTGGGGCAAGCCTGAGAGTGCTTATTATAGGAAGAGCTGGCAATGATGTTTCATATTAAGGTCATCTTGTGCTTTGTCTTATACACCTAAAGTAAAAGAAAAAAAAAAAAAGGCTCACACCTTTCTTTCATGTTCTCTTATTTTTAGACTAAGAAAAGCTAAGAGTCTCCTAAGGTTCGCACCTCAGATGTCCAAACTTCTAAGTCACTTAATCCCCACAGAACCTGGGTTAAGTGCTAAGATTCAGAGAATCTTGTTGGTTTGCTCTTGAACACCTACAACCTCTCTCAGAAACCTGCACAGAAAGCATGGAAAGCAGGTCTCTGGAAACTGGGTTCAGACAAACAAGGTTTTCAACTGGAAAAAAGAATAGTATGGTATTTCTTGTGAAATAACAAACTAATATCTCTTGCTCTCTCCGGGCCGGAAGGTCAACAAACACCCTCGCCCCTCACCACCAGCCCTCAACCTCCCACGACCCTACGCCCGCCCCACCCGCTACAGTCACCGCGCATGCGCGCCAGCGACAACGGAGGCAGGCAGACACACGACATCCGGGGA
>VZTU01030986.1:154036-186662 GCA_013400835.1 Zapornia atra | reverse complement strand
CCCCGCCCCCGCGCCTGGCCCCTGTGCGGGCCCGCGGCCGCCGGGAGCCGGGTGGCGGAGCGAGTCCGGCCGCTGCCGCTTCCTCTTAACCTCGCCGTGCTGCCGGCGCTATCCGGGGTGTCGCGATAGCACGTGGGATGGGGTAGGGCTGGGGTCTGCCTGGTCCTGTCGAGACTGCAGCCCGAGAGTCACCTTTCTGCGTGGAAGGAGAGGGGAAGAGAGCAAATAATCCAGAGGTATTGCTGAAATCCTTCTCTAATCCCCCGTGTTCGTGTGTTCTGAGTAGCTGTGCTCAGATCATGCAAGAGGTGGTGTTTCGGCTCTTAATTCCTTTTTTGATGACTATTATTGACACGCATTGGAACCTTCCCTTTGTGAAGGTAAGAAAGGTTGAGTAGCTGTGCTCCTGTGACCCCATGCGTTGGCAGTCAGAAGAGAGATGACAGCAGCTTGTTGAATGGCAAGCACGTTGAGGCAGTCGTGTGGCCTCACTTCCAAAAGTTCTGGCGCCGCTGTTGTTTGCAGCAGGTCTTCTGAATTTGCCAAGGGAAAAAAAAACCTGTGGGTTGGAGAGACAGCTTGCTCTTGTTCTGTAAAGTTCTACTCGGATTTGGCTGAGGAGCTTTTCGTAATCCTTGTTTCCCTTTTGCCGATTATGTTGCTAATACGCCAAAATAAGTATGTGTTAGCATACTAATCCAAAACCGTGCCTGCGCTGCTTTAGCAGCAGCATCACCTTGCTTGTGCTAGCACTTTAGGCTAGATGATTCCCTCTGCTTTCTTTAGAACCCGTCTGTAGCACTTGATGGTTAAATCCTTTCCCTGGATGGCTACTACTTTGTACTGCATGTTAATATTGTATACCTTAACTTGCACTGTGATCTGGAGGGTTAAGGTTCATACATTGCTGCTGATGAGGATGTTAGTTGTGTTTATTTATGATTTTCCCTTCTCCCAAAAGTACAAAACTGTTATAAACACCTTTGGTTGGCAAGCAAGTTAAATACCTGGAAGACTGAAAAATACACTGGCAACTTTAATCTGTCTTCCACTCTATATGCATGTAAATGTACATAATTTCTCCTTAGTGATCAAGTTTCATCCACAGAAGGGATAGGTTCAGAGGGTGAATTGGGACTGTATTGCAAGCTGAGGCTTTTCGTGGGGTCTCTCTCTCATCCTTCCCAAAGTTAAGAGGTGTTAGAGAACAGGAGAATCCCAGCAGAATGGACAAAGGCTGTGCAAGAGCAGTGGGTTTACTTTGCTGCTTGGTCTTTCTCTTGCACTAAGTTAATCTTTTACACAGTTAAACTCTTAAATTTAGATTATATTTCCCTTGCCTCTTACTTTGATGCTAGAAATCTAATGGGCAAAAGAAGTGCCGAGTTAAACTAGCGATATCTGGCTGGAAGCTTTCTGGGCAAGATCTCGCTTTGGTTTTGAACAACCAAGTTTTTGACCCAGGTCCTAAAGAGGGCCTTGTACCTTTGTGAAGAAGAAAGTATATGGCTGTTGCTTTGCAACTGAGCTCCTGTAGCTGCTGTGGATTTCAGCTTTGTAACGAACCTGTTCTTTGTATTCAGTCCAGTTGAACTGAAAACAATGCATAAAATAATCTTTCATATTGATAAATCTATTTCTTTGGTCAGCTCTGTCTAAAATGAGGCAGATGTTGCTTGCCTCTGTAAATGAGATCCAGTGGTATATAGAGGTGGGAGCCAGAAATCATTCATCTGTGTCATTGTGCTGGTGACAATTTCAGTTTCCTTATCTGCACATAAGAATGTAGGTAACTAACTTGAGTATTTGTTGGTGAGATGGTTAGATTGTGCACAGACCACAAATGAACAAGTGGTTACATTATTAAGTGTGATGGGTTACAGAGAAATCCTGTGTAAGCTGTCTAAGTGTCCTAAGTGTCTGGGCACAAGTTGGTCTCAATACTGAAGGCAAAAGACTGAAAAAAATCTTGTAATATAAACTGGTCTAAAACTGGACCAGAGAGTTAAAGTTGCAGGGGAGATCTAGATTGTAGCTTACTTTGCAGGCTACTGTTTTTAATAGTTTTTGAGGTGACACTGGATGTTTTCATTTTATTATAATCTGTTAATGAATTGAAAATACCCTGCGAACTTTACAGTCTGCAGAACACCTGATTGAGTAGACAGTGCTGCTGCTGACCAAATACCTATCTAAGCTCTTAATGGGAAATCATTATGAAAACCTGATAGTTTTTAACTTAAGGTGTGAGAGCACGAGGCACGGTGAGGTAAGATTCTAATTGCTGTAGTTACAGCTTTCCATATAAAACCCAAGGTAGTGGTTCAGGTTGGTGGTTGGGTGGTGACGCCAGTTCAGACTTGGTTGCATAGGAGCCGGGAGGTGGGTGATGTTGAGTTTGCTGAAGTTTTCAGCTTTGTGTTTGTTTAGAAGCATCTCTAGTAGAAACAGTAGTTTTCCAAAAGTCCTTTGGGACAGAGTAATTTGTTGGAGTGACAGATTCATTGCAAATAGGATCTTCTTAGGAGCGTGCTTTATTGACATAGCTGTAATGCTCTTACAAAACCTTATTTCAGCTGAGTCACTATTGTTGTTGGCTATGGAACGTGTTTGGATGGGAATGTTCCACTGGAGTCTTTGAGGAAAAAGTAATAGCATCAAGCCTTTGACATTTAAAAGGCAGCCTAAGTGGTATTAGAGATCAGAAATTGATGACTCATTATACATCCTAAAACCCTGCACGAGTGTAGTGCAGATCTTTGTGTTTTCGAGTTCTTCATTCAGATTTAAAAAAAAATACCAAGAGCTGGCTTAACATATTTGTTATGAGATATATTGAAAGAGCTGGTATAATATGCTCCTTATGAGAGATATTACCAGCTTCATTTTACCAACTATTTGCGATAGGTGACGTTTTGTTTAGAAAATATTTCTTTAAAAACAGGCTAATACTTTTACTATTTCCATTGGTTTTAAAACCAAGCAGATTGGAAGGGGGGAAACCCTAACAGGTACTGCAAAACCCCATCTTTAATTTGGTAAGTGTAACATATGAAAATAGAATGGGTTAAAGTTGTTAAAGTCATCTCTGTTCTTGTTCTGTTCTTTTTATTCTACTTTCAATGTTTCAAAATACTTGAGGACAAGTTCCATCTTATCTGCTTTCATATTATCTGGTGCAGTGGAGGTCTGTTACATTTTTTTGTGTGTGTGCTATCTACGTTTGCTGTATAGTGGTCAGGCCATCTTCTACTAACAAGGTGTAGTTTTAATAGAAAAATTAAACTTATACGTAGAGACTACATAATGTGCATTTCAGGCTTGGATTTTGAAGAGCAGTTGTGTTCACGTTCCATTTACTTTAAATATGTTTTCTTATTTTGCTATGGGAACTTGTTAAACTTGTGTAGTAAGACCTGAAACAGCATATTAACAAGATTTTTGGCCTGATCTCTATAAATATACAGAGGTCAGGATTTTTGCAGCAACATGTATGAATTAATTTCCTCTTTTTACTTAATATTTTATTTTTGTCTTCTTTTGAGTAGCGAAAACTACCTACTGTAATGTAGAAATGCCTTTTTTTTCCCAGTAGTTTGATTTCTGATTTCTGAGAAATGGCTTCTTTTCTTTTTTACTCTTTTGTTTGGTCTTTTTTCTTTTCCTTTTTTTTTTTTCCCCTGAAGGATTTGTAAGATAATATCTGGGGATAAGGATATCATTCCTTTGGGTCTATTACCTCAGTTCCACCTATGTTAAGTTTTAATGATAATCTAATGGGCAAGAACACATGGAAGAAGCAGCTTGTTATAGTAAAGAGCTGCTTAATATTAAGCAACTGCTTCTCATGTCTGAATACTGAAGCTGGACAAATTTTAACAAGACTAAAATGCAGCTTGTAAAAGAATCAAAACTTTAATTAGTTATTTATTTATTTTAGTTCTTGAGTGGGTTTGTTTTTTTTTTTCTTAAGTGGTTCCTGGTGGAACAAACCAAAGAGTTACATGAAGTAGGTCAGAATAATAACTTTTAATAAAGTCTTCCAGCCTTAAATCTAATATAGGCAGCTGTCCAGTGTGACTAACAGCTAGCAATAAGCTAAAATGAAGGGAGTTCAAATTGCACTTGTGAAGTCTGTTAAAAGCTTGTTTATTTTTCTATAAAACCTGCAAAGTATTTCAGTATTTGTAGCTCCAGATAGCATAAGCAGGTGGCCTTTTCAGGGGATTGTACCTATGGAAAGGAATCTGTTCACCTGAAATGAAACTTTGCTTCTGGTCTCGTTTCTTGCAGAGTCTGCAGCAATCGAGGAGTCACATTGAGTTCAAGTTGAGAAGTGTTTTACACATGAAATCTGCTGGTGCTGTAGCTGATTCTGCCCTGTCACCATCTCAACAGGTAGAGTGCTTTTGTGCCTGAGCCATGCAGCATGCCTAGCTGGTCCTGGTGCGGTCGTCCTGTCAGTGTGTGGCCAAAGGTACGCCGAGGCCTTTGGGTTTCTTCTTTTGGGAGTGTGTCAAGGAGACAAGAATGCGTGGCAGATCTGTCACAAAAGTACTCTAAGGAAAAGCCTGGTATGGTTGGGTTTGATTTTTAACGCTCACAGAGTTTAGTGATAAAAGATTGCGTTCTGTCATTCCATCAGAGCCCCTATTCTAAAAGGAGCAAAGCCAGGCACATGGGCTGTCGGTGAGGGGTCCACTTCAGTCAAAGCAGTGTTTTGCTTTGTGTCATTTTCTCCTTGACTCCTTCCTTCTCTTCCACCCTCCCTTCCCCACAGTGATTTGAGAAGGAATATCTCACTGAATTCTCTGAATGGGAGGAAGGTGGTTTGCCACTAGGGAGAGCGGAACTCCTAAAATGTTACTCAAAAGAAAGCAAAATACAGGTCAGGTCCTGTAATAGGGTATGTAGGGCAGGAGTAGACATGGGAAAGTTTTTCTTTGCAAGATTGACATGAAAAAGTTGCACTTTATTATAATCCTAATACTATTTTTGATGTAGTGAGAAGTTTCATTTTGTTTTACTCTGGTTTGTTTTTGAGGTAGGTGGACAACTTTATGCTTGAAAACCAGTTAGTTAGAACATACTCTTTTAATGCTATATCACTGATAAAACTAGAATCTTTCCAGAAATACCTATTCACCTCAAGTTTTTTTTCTTGCACTAAGAGGCTGTTTTTTGAGGATGCCCTTTTCTTCTTCTTTTATGTAATACGTATAAATTGCTGTAGACTGTGATGGTAATGGTGAAGTACCTTAATACTTGTATAGTAGTTTGGCCTTTAGTAATTTAAGTTCCTTCTCATCTGTTCAGTGTTCACAAAATTAATGTAGACTCATTCTAGTGTGTCTGGTATGTCACTACCAGGCAGGGAGGATGCTCTCACCTTTGTTGTGGATGAATTTGTTTGAGAATGCAGTGCAAACTTGTCTGTCCAAATGTTTTGAATATAGTTTTAATTTCTCTGATTTGCATAGTTGCATCAGAAGCCAGAGTTATCCTGATGAACTCAGGGGTGAGGAGCAGTAATTTATATCCCATCAGGTTGAGATTTTAAGTATGGAAAGGATTCTACTTCCTAAAAGTATGTCTGATGTAAACTAGTTTGAAGAAACATAAGGCTTTATAAAGTTCCTGTTGGAACTTCTCTTTGAAATTGGAAAAAATGCATAAAAAAGAACTACCTAGTATAGAAAATATTGAAATATGGCCTTCTCTGTTACCTGTGCAGCTGATGCACATACCTTTAAATCTGGCACCTCTTAGTCATGTTACTCCATGTTAATAAGTAGCAGTTTGTAATCTTTGTTGGGTTTTTTTATTTATTTACCATTTTAAAGGGTAGTTGGAAATTAGTGTAGCATTAGATTAACTTTCCTGTATGCCCTTGTTTCCCACCTTCCCGATGCTATGAAGAGACACTGAAGCAGGATTGGAGGTACTCTGCTCCCTAGCGTGAGGACAATGGCTGTGCGAGCTCTGGAGAATCCTCAGGATGGGGCTATTTCCTTAGACTTCCTGGAGTCCTGAGGAGAGGAGGTAGAGCTGCTTTTTGTTGTTTACCTCTAGCAGGGATGGCAACAAGTGGTGGCATTTGCTATTCTCCAATTGAAATGGTGTGTAAGGCTCCCTGCTGAACCCCCAGTTCAGGTTTTTCATTGGTTATTTGAAAACTGTTAGTTCAGAACAGACCTCAAACCAAACATCACTCCCCCACCCCCAAAAAGGAAGCATAGCATGCATAACGTAGGTAGTTAATGTGGCCATGCTTTTGTGGGGATCATAGCATCTCCTGAGTTGGTAGGACCACCTTCCAAGGGTCATCAAGTCCAACTCCTGGCTCCACACAGGGCCAGCCAGGTCAGAGCATGTGACTGGGTACATCGTCCAGGCACTTCTCAAACTCAGCCAAGCTCCAGGTGTTGGGTTTTAAATAAAAAAATTGTTACAGGTTTTTTTTTTTTTTTGGTGCAGGATAGAGATGACAGACAAAAGCTTACATAGTAGAAGACTGCAAAGCTTGTTTAAAGCATTTGGTGCTTAACCTGTGAGTCAAGGTGAATGGTGGTTATTCACCCACGCCTGGTAGGAAGAAAAATAAAATAGCTTGTTTGTTAATTATCTATAGCACTGTCAATTCTGTTTTGGCAGAATATTGTAAATCTTTTTTTAAAATAACACTGCTCTCTAGCTCTTGCCCTGTTTTTCCTTATCCTCTTTTTTTTTTTAACCACCTATCACTTAAATTTCTCTCACTTGGCTATTTCCTCTCTGAAAGTTTCTGCATCCTACCAGACTTGTTAGCGGCTCTTTTAGCCAGACACCTGGGTAAAAGCTGGAGAGTCAGAAATATGGCAGTGTCTTATGCAGTCTCCAAAACAAAAGGGATTTTTTTTTTTTTTTTTTTCAGAATCCATTGCATATATTTGGCTACTTGTGGGTGGATCTGGTCGCTCCTGGGAGTTTAAACCTGTAGTACTGCATGTGTCTTTCTCTTCCACTTCCTCAAACCAGTCATTTTAGAACCTATTGGCCTATTTAGTTGAATTTGATAGAGGGGAGAGTCTCAAAGGTAGCTGAGGTAAAAAGTAGCTGAGTAATGGAGGGTTCCAATAACAGTAACAGTTACTGTGATTTCCACTCTTAAGGCACCAAAGAATTCAGGTAAGGGAGAGTAAGTAAGCAGACTTTGGGTTTAATAATACGAAGTACAGCTCCTTTTATTTTCTAATGTGAAAGAAAGTGTAAAGAAAGTGAGGGCTCTCACAGCTGAAGTATTGTGTGGTGACTCTTGGAAACCTTTATTATGCTATTTTAATGTTTGTGTTACAACAGCAACTGAAAATCATGTGGCTGTAGCAGCTGGAATTTTAATCCTTTTAATTATGACAGATTTTCAAAGCATGTTCTGGCTGATTTGATCAGCTGACTGTATAGTATGTACAATAACATCAAGTGATTGCACAAATTCTGAGAGCAGTGGTCACCTCACTGGAACGGGATGTATTTTTAGGTTTCTCTGCTAGTAACAGTCAAGTGTGTGTACTTAAGCATCTCATATGAACTGAAGCTAGTTGCTGACACCACACTATCAGAAAAGGACAGCTGTTAGTTCTTGCTATAGTCATTGATCTGACACTGTCTACTCACCAAACTGGCAAGGAACACAATGGGGTATAAACACTGCAGATATTACTGGCACATGTTTTAATGGCAGGTAATTTTTTTTCAGGTCAGCAATGACAATCTGTTAGCCCTTTTCAATTTCCTGTGTCAGAGTAACTGGGAGGAATTTGTTACTTCCAGCAAGTGTTTTCTTTATCTCCTCTTCACCAATAGTTTGGGGTTTTTTCCTTTACAAGGCAATGTTTGGGAAGAGGGTGATTCTAGTTCCCAGTGTAGTACTAGTGATGTATTGCTTCTGGTTCTTCAGAGGAAAATGATTTAGATGTGGATGCTCTTAATGAAATCAAAGAGGTCCTAAGGTCTGGGGTTCACGAGGCTAGCTTACAAAATGGGGTGAGTCACAACCATTTGTTGATTAACGAATGTGCTAATTCTTGAAGTATTAGCCATGATTTCACTTGTTTGATAAGGTCATTTGTGGTTTTTCCCTTTGGATTTATTTTGCAACTTGAATTGTATCAAAAGCCTTTGCTCACTTCAGCAGTGCAGGAAGCTCATGACTGCCCAAAACAGTTACTGAGTTTGAAGCCCAGGTAGTAAAAATGCAGAAAAAGGACATTTCATATATATATATATATAAAAGGAGTTTGTAGTAAACTATAAATAAAATGTGACATTCTGAGTAAATTGAAGTTTGCAACAGATGCTGTGAAGTCAGGGTTTGTAAGCAGGACACAGAATTTTAGTGAATAGTCTACATATGTCCAAAGAGATTTAAAATTATATATTTATTTAAGGAGACAAACAATTTAAATTTTAAGAGAAAGTGGCAACTAATACCAAGCTTTTCAGTGAACAGTAAAATTCTAACTTAGAAACTGAGAGCATAGGTTACTTCTGCTGTTTAATTGATAACATGCTTAGAATCAGACCGTTTCTTTATGAATACAATTGCAAGGATCTGTTATAGAACTAAATTAGCACCTTCCTCTTGATAAAACATGGTATTTTAGTGACTGCTCTGGCTTTCATATGCTGTCTGTTAGTGACATTTGATGCCTTCACCAGGTTTTTGTCTCATTCTCACGCACTTGAGAATCTCATTTGCTTGTATGAAATCATTAAATTTTGATGAATATTAGCTTATGTGTGAAAGGAATCCAGGAGCCTGAGAAAAGCCAGTATCATCGTGCAACTCGGGTTTCACAATCTGACTTGTAAAGACCAAGATAGTGTGCTAGGGAGGAGGATGTTTTACTGTCTCAATAGAATGTTCTTCTGTGTAAGCTCACATAGGCTATTTAAAGACAGTGTTTAATGATGGTTGACTAATTTAGGGTATGTCTATACAAACGGTGCAGGCGAACACAGGCTGGGTTTGGCTGCGTTCTGAGCTGTCTGCACGCGGGTCAGCTTTGCCTGAGCAGCAGGAGGGCAGCGGGAGCATAGCCGTGTGTGCTGGCTAACACCCTGCTCTAGAGGGGGCTTGCTTCTGGACATCTTAAATGAGCAAGGTGCATATAGCTTTTTGCAAATTAAGCAATCGATACATTTACTTTTTTAAAACATAATTGTGGGTAACTGAATAAATGGAGCCTTACTGCTACCAGGCTTCTTGTTTCATGGGGGCAGGACTGTGGTTAGAAATAGGAAGCAAGGGCTGGGTTCTGTGAGGACTTTTGCATTATAAACTGGCAGTTGTCTTTTTCAGGTCTGTTTCCATTTTGTGTTATGTGCTTTAAACACCCATAACCTGAGAGCTTGCTTTTGATCTCTGCTCACCTGTTGACTTGAGGAAAAGTAGAGTTTGGTTTCAGTCTTGATGGAAAACTCGGAAATTGGCTTTGGTCTAGCAACAGGCAGGCTGCTCTTGGCAGGAATTACTTGGAGAAGGCTCATCAGGAAGAACTAAAAGTATCTTGGAGAAGTCAAATAATTTTCTCTTTTTCGTTCTTTACTGAGCATGTTTCAGCTCTTTGCAGTAGATCCTATCGTACGTAATATACAAGCTGAAAGCAGGTTGTGTGTCAGAAAGGTTTGCTAACTGTTTTACAAGCCAGTCAGTCACTTGAGTTCAGTGACTGATGCACTTGACAATTTATTTGAAACTTAACTTCTAACTCAGTATATAAATACTAAGGTATGGTGGGGAAAATTCAGCTGTGTTTTGCCTGCTAAGTGTAGCACATATGCTTCTTTGTTAGAAGTGTTCAGGAGAGTGGGTGGCTAAAATATTTGAATTATCCAAATTACGACGGATGGGGGGGATGAGGACTGATTGCTACTTAAAGTTGGCATGAATTTCAAAGCATTGAAAGAATATGAGTGAAGTGTCACATAGATTTCTATTTAAATGCTTTAAATAATTTAAGGTGGAGTGTCTCAAAGGCTGTTGTGTTTCCCCTTCAGTTTGAACAAAAATAATAATACTAATTAGGGTTTTTTTCACAGGTTCAAATATTTTTAATTTAAGAAGTTTTAATGCTTTAAAACGGAAGTGTTTAGCCCGAGGGCAATGCATGAGAGCACTTGTTAGCTAGTAGAGTAAAAGAAATATTAATTCTATTAATCTTAAATTCTGTAAACATTGTATTTTTCAAGAAAATTGCTGGAGGGTGGGGGCTGAAGAAGAGATGGAATTGAGCAATGTATGCTCAACAGAGTATTTTGAGATTTGTCTCTGTGCAAGTCATTCTTTGATATCTCCAAACAGTAAATCCCTCATGGTAACACTTCTGAGGGAGAGGTTGTGAGAGCATGAGGGAGAGCTTGGTCACTTGCGTGGGCCAGCACTCCAGCTAGTGAACATAGTGAGCAGTTCCAGAACATCTCAAAGTACAAAGATGGAAAGTTTACTCTCTACATTTTTTTCCCCCCTCTCTTTCCCCACTTTCCACAACAGATAATTTAATCTTTTGTTTGTGACAATTTATTATAATAAGTTATGCAATTCATTTTATTTAAATTTTTATTACTGTTTAGCTTTGGTGTATAACGTTGTTACCCTTACACTTTGAGCTGCTGGTATTGTAATCGTGATGGCCACAGGACACATTTAAAAACAAATGCATTTTGTGGGTTGAACTGGAGGTGTAGATAGGAGCATGTTGGGTAGTAAGGTTTTATGTTGAAGTTTTCAATTAAATAAAAGCAGTTGTTTAATATGCAATATAATTGCTACCCTTATGCAACAACTACTATAAAAGTATGGGAGGAGCTGTAGGCTATGGATGAAGAAAAAGAGTGAAGAACTTTGTTAAAGAACTGCTGTCTGTCAGAAGCGTGGAGTTGGGGAGTATGGACATGACAGAGGATCGAGATACATGCTGAGGGCTGCACATCGCCTTGAACACAACTGCGTGGAGACCATGTCAGAAGTTTAGGTGCTAACAAGCAGCCCAGGGAATAGGTTGCCTCTGTTTCATTTAGAGAACAGGAGATGAGGATGACTCTGGCTTCCTTTATTTCATCTACCTACTCTGTGGAGTTGCATGATTTAGGATGTTAGGTAGCAGGCCAAGATCAACAATTGCTTTTCATTGAATCATCTATTAGCAGTGAGTAGGTGAAAAGAGCTACTCCGGAGGGAAGGACTAAAGAACGTTTTTACTTAAGTTGCGTATATTATACCTGGTGAATAAATGCATAGGCTATGTCTTGACCTCTGAAATCAGTGTGTATCTTTAATTTTCAGGTGAGCTTTTAAACACTGTTTATTTGAAATAAAATGTCCCATAAAATGCTTGTTCTCTTAAAATGGCTTCTGATCAGTTCACATTGTGTTACCGTTTATCTCTCCGTACACGTAGAGGATGCAGAACTGCAAACAACTGTTAGTAAGTATTAACAGTATTGAGTTTATATTCTTTGCTTTTGTCTCCTGTCTCTTAACTCAGAATTGGATTTGCAGTCATGGAGGAACATCAGCAACACTCGCACTGTGTGAATTGCGTCAGCCGCCGTTGTATGACCAGACCAGAACCTGGCATCTCCTGTGATTTGATTGGCTGCCCGCTGGTTTGTGGGGCAGTTTTTCACTCGTGTAAAGCTGAGGAACATCGCACGTTATGTCCGCTGGAAAGAGTGCCTTGTTTGAATAGTGGCTTTGGCTGTCCCTTCATAGTAGCCCGAAATAAAATTGCAGATCATCTAGAAGTCTGTCCTGCAAGTGTGGTATGTTGTACCATGGAGTGGAATAGATGGCCAGTCAGTTACGCAGACCGAAAATCTTACGAAAACCTGAGTAAAGATGTCGATGAAGTGGAACAGCTGGATATGGCTTTAGCCCTTCAAGACCAGCGCATGTTATTAGAATCACTTAAAGTAGCAACTATGATGTCAAAAGCAGGTGATCAAGTACCAGAATCCAGAGAGCAAACCTCTGTCAAACCAAGTGCCCCAGATACAGTGCATTCAAATGGTTTGATGCCTGTAGATGAAGAGTCCTATGGCGCACTTTATCAAGCTACTGTCGAAACAACAAGGAGTTTAGCTGCTGCTCTGGATATCCTGAACACTGCTACAAGGGACATGAACATGTTAAGTTCAAGGCTCTGCATTTCACCACATGAAATGAAAGAAGATAGTGAGATCAAAGAGCAAGCTTCTAATGGCATCATTCAGGACAAAAAGTCTGACCATGAACATAAAGATGAAGATAACATAGGAGCAGTTGGGGGAATGAACTTGGATAGCCCGAGTCAAAATTCACAAATGGAGCACAATGGTTCTAGCGATATTTGCTACGATATAGGGCAAAAACATGACTTAAATCTAAACCTTAATAAAGCCTCACTTTTGTGTAATGGCTTTCATGTACAAAACGAATGTTCAAAGGTGTTGGACCAGAATGAAGATCTTTGTGTGTCTAATTCAAAATCAGCCAGTGTAGCAAATGGTGAATGTACTGCATCTCATGATGATGAAGCATTAGAGTCTTGCAGCTCCTTCCCTGTAACAGCACAACTTAAAGAAGTAATAGCAGCTGATCACTTAGTTAATGGCAATGTTACTCATATAGTATTTCCACATAGTGCTAACGAAGAAGAAATGTTAGAGAGACAAGTGGAGCAAGAAAGATTGAGAAATGTAGATGCGTTTTCACTTTTACGGCATCGATCATACAAATTCTTTGTTAACCATTGGTCTACACCAAAAGAAGACAAAGCTGTTGATACATCAGATTTGGAAATAACAGAAGATCCTATGGGTCTTCAGGGGATCGATCTAATCACTGCAGCTCTGTTGTTTTGCCTAGGAGACTCTCCCGGAGGTAGGGGGATATCAGAAAGTCGCACTGTCGATGTGTATCGCGTTGACTTTGGGACCCAGACGTTTTCTCTCCCATCTGCTATATTGGCCACGAATACGATGGTGGGGGAAATAGCTTCAGCTTCTGCATGTGACCATGCCAACCCACAGCTCTCAAATCCAAGTCCATTCCAGACCCTTGGACTGGATTTGGTATTGGAATATGTGGCTAGATACCAAACAAAACAGCGTTCAATGTTTACATTTGTTTGTGGACAGTTGTTTAGGAGGAATGAGTTTTCATCGCATTTTAAGAATGTGCATGGTGACATTCATGCTGGCCTTAATGGCTGGATGGAGCAGAGGTGTCCTTTGGCATATTATGGGTGTACGTACTCTCAGCGAAGGTTTTGTCCTTCAACACAAGGGGCAAAAATTATTCATGACCGTCACTTGCGGTCATTTGGAGTTCAGCCTTGTATATCCACAGTGTTAGTAGAACCAGCAAAAAGCTGCTTAATTGGACTACACAATGACCATCTCAGTAGTCTGCCTTTTGAGGTTCTGCAGCACATTGCAAGTTTCCTAGATGGCTTTAGTTTATGTCAGCTTTCAAGAGTGTCACGTTTAATGAGAGATGTGTGTGGAAGCTTGCTCCAAGCACGTGGAATGGTGATTCTGCTTTGGGAGAAGAGAAAGTGCCCAGATGGACGTTCTTCTTGGCAGATAAAAGAAAAGGTAAGTTATAGTGGTTTTTTTTTGAAGGTGAAAGGGAAAGTGTCAAATTGGTCATGTCTGTGCTTTTTCCTTGTAATACCCCTTCAAGAACTAGATTGTCATGTAGAACAGCAATTAGTAAAAGTTAAAGAAACTGAGTAGAAGTTAAAGTAGTTTTTTTCTAGCTTTTACTTGGTGTAAAGAAGCTAAACCCTGATTTTTGCCAGGACCTCAGAATATTAAATTATTACTTCATGACTTTCTTTAATATCAGTATCTCATGAAAGTGGGAAAGTTGCCTACAAAGTTTGCTTTTTTTTTTTTTGCCTTTATACTGCTTATGTCAATTTTCATTTTTGCTCATCTGTTGATATCCATTGCCATGCTGTTGTGTGCCTTAAGTATGTAAATAATTCTTAAAACATTTGGGTGCCCTTTGTATTAGTACAGTTTTCACCATTTCCCCACTTGCACCCTCCACCTCCCCCCCCGCCCCAAACTGCATTTGGAAAGGTCATTCGGAATTGCAGAAGTTGATCATTTCCGTAACAGGTCATTATGACTGCTCATGCAATATGTCATCATTTAACTTCTGATGGCAGCTACTTTGTGGATGCACTGCCTACCTTTCTCCCCAGTGTTGGGAGTTGGCCTGGAATCTGAGCCAGCCTGGGTCTGGCTGCACAGTGTCGCATTGGACAGTCTTTGTCATACCCACTGTTAGTACAATTGATTGCAGCCGCAAGGCATTGCCTGGCAGTATTACAGGACAAGCGTTTCACTTCCTGCTCTGAGCTCCGGTGTCTTAAAGCATTTTGAGCTTAAGTGCAACTTATTTTCTAGGTTTGGCGCTTCAGTACAGCCTTCTGTACTGTGAATGAGTGGAAGTTTGCTGACATCGTAAGCATGGCTGACCACTTGAAGAAGTGTAGCTATAATGCTGTAGAGAGACGAGAGGAAGCTGTTCCGCTGCCATGTATGTGTGTAACACGAGAACTCACGAAAGAAGGACGTTCACTGCGCTCTGTTTTGAAACCAGTACTTTAAATATTGCAACCACTCCAATTGCACATACACTCAAGCACCTGATATAACCTCGGTAATATTACGTGACACTTTATTAATGTACTAAAGATACTTTCTAGCTAAATCTACTCTGTCACTGTGTACATAAGGTTTGAAGTGACATTTATTTTTTATAATGCTGTTTAGCTGGAAAGTAATGAAAGTTGCCTTAACGTTTGAAAAATTCGGAACTTGCTGGACAGGGTAGTTGTATCTAACTTATATAATTTAAGAACAGAATCCTAAGGTGTGTTTTCTGATTCACTGGTGCCCATGTTGCTGTTGACTGATAACATTTCAAAAAATGGCCTCTAAATGGTATGCACATTTAGATTGGAGGAGACATTGAATTGTAGTGAGATAAAAGCCTGACCAAATGTACTTTCTGTACTTGGTCTTTTTTTTTTTTTAATGAATTATAATCCAAATATTTGAAAGATAAAGAAGAATTCAAAACTTTATAGTAGATGTCTCAAACACAGCTTTTAAGCGCATCTTTTCTCATTAAATTGATGTTCTACTGCTCTTCCTACTTAACAGGTGATCTAGGATCAGCTTTTATTTGGTAGGAATGATCTAAATGAATTCAGATTTACAGCAGCTTTAGCACAACTTTCTTCTGACATGTCAACAATGATTATTTCTCTTCTGAACCATTAACAGTTATTTCACTTTTGGGAGCAAAACTTACAGAGCTAAAAACATGGAATACTAGTTTTTACTCTCGCACCTACAACGACATCGATATAAAATGTTCAAAATGTTTTTCCTTGTCCTGCAGTTGGCTGAGGGTTAATTGCTTGAGCAGTCAGAAATTCAAAGTATGTGAAGAACAGTTACAAATTTATAATGCAGCTAATGAAAGGGCTTTACTTGTTTTATGGTATTGTGAGATGTATTGTCTCCTTTTCTGTTAATTTGTCTATAAAAATGCTGCTTTTCCAAGGAGCATTTTAAATTACTGGTATGTGTAGCAAATGTATCATCTTCATAAGATGAGACATGATTTGTTCATTGCATAAGGCGTATCAGAAATGTATGTTCAACCACATCTGTTAAGTGAACAACTCTGATTTGCTTCCAGTCTTCCATAATAAAATATCTTACAAAGCATTTGTGAACAGAGGATACATGCTATGAAAAATGGCCTGGTATAGCAAAACTGTAATAACTTGAACTGACTTTCAGACTTGTTTGTATTTAAAGTTGGTGTCTCTTGCCTGTTGCACTTAGCAACTGTGCCACAAAGCTAAAACAGAAACAGACCAGAGCTTGGAACAAAGGAATACAGTACGTATTTCCATTATAGGAAAAAATAAGAGATTAGTAAGGAGGAGATGTTTACAAAAATGGCTAAATTTATTACTCGTAATTTCTGTACTGGACACTTGTTTATGGCTAACCTGGCTGCAGTTCACAACTTTGATATCTCTGCATTTCCCATTCTGGGTCCAGTCCAGCTAAACGTTCACTGCCTTTTTCTATTCAGAGTACTACAGGTGCCCAGGACAAAAAATAACAACATAAATCTAGTTCTTCAGTGCCATGAGTTGAAATTACAGGAGCTCAAAGAGAAGTTCTGTCTGGATCTTCAAACTATGTGTTCTCTTTCCACACTTTGTCTTTGATTGTTTGGAGAGAGGGAAAGAGTAACCTCTGCAGAAGTCAGCAATATTTGCAGTAATTCTTAGCTGTTACCACATGTACGTGGAAATGAGAATCTAGATTAATGTACAAACCTGACTATACCAACCAGGTTTTAGGTAGGCATGGTAACAGTCCCCCTGCCCTGCTCTCTGAGCGCACTGACATCCTCGTTACCCACAAGTTCTTCAGTAGGAGGCAGGAGACAGACTCTGGTCGGTTCTTGTCTTTTATAGCTCTAATGGCTCCTTGCTGCTGCTCTCCAGTGTTCAGAAGCAGTTGTGTGACCAGAAGGATCCTGAATGTTGAGGAGTTTATGGCTGCGTTTGTAGCTAAATCTGCATTAAAACATCTGGCTTGGGTTACTGGTATTGATTTGATTTTATTATTATTATTTTTAATCAGCAGTGTGGTGGTTTTGGTACTTGGCATTCGTTGTAACTGCCCAGCACCCTGATAAGTTTGGTAGGCAGGCACGTGTCTTGGTCGCTTCGGCAAAGAGGGTGTTCAGCTAGAGGAGCTGGTGTTGGTAGAATCTGGCTTGTAGCACAAGATCTACATCTACAGTACTGTCAGGTGTTGATATAGTAAAGTGAACTTTTTAAGTATTCGGTCGTGTTCCTAAGAAATAACACTATTTCTCAGTACATGCACTTTTGTTTTCAAATGTAGATACAGGCTTTTTTGTTAAATTACTTTATTTTTTATGAGAATCCAGAGCTATTAAAATATTAATGTTGGAAACAAAATCTCTGCCTTGTAAACTGCTCCAAATGCAGGAATACAATATAGCTAGGATAAAACCAATTTTTTTTTTACACTGCTATGCAGTTTGTAAAACATCTATGGTGTATAGTCAGTCTATCAAAATGTGGCCCTTGATTTTAAAAATGTCGTATCCCTTTCCTGGTACATCTTTCTTACAGCATATATAGACAGCTGTTCCAGTCTTTCTTGTACTTGATAATACCACATTGCTACTTTGTTTAAAATATTATGTTTTCAATCATTATGCAATATTTTTTTGCAATGTCTGTTGAAATCCTAATAAAACTTTTGGAGTTTCTCTTTTAGTATGATTGTACTTTATTTTAAAGCCTACCACCAGCATTCTGGTGCTCAAACATGGTGCTCAGTGTCTGCCTACAGGATTCCAGTAAGTACTTGAACAATCAAGGTACATAAAATAATCTATTTACAAATGTTTAAAGATTGCATAACTTGTGTTTAATATGTATTCACATTCTCTTTGTTATGAAGATCGATCATTCCTTTTTAGACTGTGTACCCATTTCTGTGGCTTTGGTCTGTCATGCAGCATAGATTTCCTTCCACAATGTAAGGTTTAACTACATAACATTGAAGACTCATAATGTAGCTTGTAGGTTTGCTTTAATTGTTTTTCCTGAATAAAGAGCTGGAAAGATTAGTCAACATGATACGCGTGCTACTGGTCTGCAAAGAACACTTTCAGTGTGTTGTCTTATGAGTAATGTTTTCTGTAGGAAGTTGTTGCATAAAATGGTACAGAAGTGAAAATTTAGGGTGGTTTTTAGATAATAGTTGTTCAGACTGTTCATGGATTGGCTAAACATAAAACCTCATCACAACAGAAGACTCTTCCCAGAAATTGACCTTGAGCCTTTCCATTTGTTAGTATGAGTGTGCTGATCATCTTAACAAGTAAAAATGTGCCTATACTACATAAATCTGATAACAACTTAAACTCTGTTGAGTAGCGTGGTGTGACTCCTTGTGTAATTTCCGTCATTACAAACTTGTGCCTCTCTTCTTAGACAGCCCATGTTAGCCTCCTGTTTTTCTCTCTGTAAGTGGATTAGAGAACTCTGCTGTGTAAGCAAATGCTTTTTTTGTCTCACTTGAACTTTCCTGATGCTTGAAGTATTGCAGAGGATTTGCCTGTATGTTTTAGCTTGTTTTTCTGAGACTACTACTGCTAAAAATATTTTCATAGGCTCTTATCTGTTGAATATGCTTTCCTAGAATGAGGCTTAGGTTCAGTGGAGAACTTGATGCTCTCTGTAAGTTCAGAAAGCTGATTAAAATTGTCAGAATGTCTGTTAAGGCACCTTTGGTCATATTCAGATGTGCAAGATCTCGTGGTTGTTTGCCACACGGAGGAAGAAACAGAATTCAGATAGTGTTTATAAAAGTTATGGCATGTAAAGCAGAGGCAGTTTGAAGAATGAGATTCTCATAGTGTGACTGTTCATCATGTGGTGAATATTGTAGCAGTAATCCACACTGGAGGGGAAAGCTGAATGGAGAAGTAGGCTTAAAATAACGAAGGCATCCAGTCCCAGCACAGAGACTGTTCTGAGGGACCGTGTTTGAGAGTGTGCTGGGTATTTCTGACTTGTGTGTGCTGCAGCTTTGTGTTACTGATGGTTTATCAGTTTTTCTGTGATAGCAGGAGTTGCCCTGCAGAAAAATAGTAGTAGGAACCTTACCAAATTATTTCAGTTTGACAGTATCATAGCGTAGTATCAAACTGAGAATTTTATTTTGTAAAACATGCCTTTCATTTAATGATCTGATTTATTTAACTTTTTCTTCCCCTAAGATATGTTTTCAAGCAGGTGCCGAGGTATCTTCAAGCTTATTGTTGTTTAAATGGGGAGAATTCTGCTAGAATTCTGGGAGTTGGCTTGTGTTAGTATTTTCACGTGAACATCCCAAGAAAGGAGTTAGCTTGCAGACCAAAAGTAACTTGATCATGTGACAGGGTAGGAAGTGAACAGTCAAGGACCAGGCAGGGATCTATGTTGGACTTTGCTCAGAAGTCTTAATGTTTGATTGTTAGGTGTTCTCTGATCTGCTGAACATTGTGGGCTCTCTGCTATTGTAATTATGTAGCGATGTTCCACATGGAATTCTGGTGGCTTTTCCAGCAAAAAGGAAATAATGTGTCGCTTAATGAGATTTGAACCTTGGTGAAGGTAAAATGTGACTATTGGGAACTGTGGCAGCTGTCCCTGAGCATCAGCTGTCTGGGGTTTTACGTTATTGTGTGTTGGAAGAGTAAGGGATGAGTGGATGCCTTGTTGCCTAAGCAGGTGTCTTCACTTCTGAGCAGGAAGAGGTTTATATGGTACCTCACTGTGCACATGTTTTTTAGTACACAGATGAGTAGGGTGTTCTTGATTCAGCAATTCATTACGACTAATTTCTTGCCAGATAGGATCACATGCAGCACAAAATTGCTTCCATATTTTGTGATGAAACAGGTTCAGTCTAAGTGACCCGTGACTTGGACTTAGAGCTAACTGGAATTGCAACTTGTACATCATGTTTTGTACTTGTTGTTGCAACTTGTAATCATGTGTTTCAGTAGATACTACTGTAGATAAACACAGAAGCATTTTGTTAAAGGGTAAAAACCAAACCAACCAACCAGACAAAAAACCCACCTAACACAATAAAACCCACCCCAACAACTAGAACAATTCTCATTGATGGATTTCCATCCTGATTCTGTATATGGACAGTGTATGTTAATGTATGATATATAGGAGAGACTGGCAAGTAAATAGCTTAATTTTGGGGTTTTTTTCAAATTAAATCTACTGCATCATTTTAATGAAAACAAAACTGAAACAAAACACATTTACAAAAGCTGTGTCATTGGCAGTTCCACCTTTTTACTGTCCATTTGATCTTCAAATGAAGCTTAAACGATACCAGATTAGCTAATTTTATCATCCAGATGTTCTTTTTATTCTCTTTATCTAGTCCAATTATGTAAATAGCTGAGAAAATAGTGTCTCAGGGCTCTTACAGGTATGTAAAGAGCTGAGATAGTTCCAAGTACAAGATTCCAGCATTGATGTTCATCATGATTATAGAGGATCTTTGCAAAGATCCCAGTGGTTATTGTACACTCCAGATATAATAAGCTGAGCTTCTCAACCCTGCATTGAAGATGGGGGAGAAGGGCAATTCTTGTATATAGCTCTGATCCTCCCTCCCATCTTGAAACTCATTGGATTTTTATGAGTCACCTTGAACCTACCTGATGTCAGTGCTCATCTTTTTAATGGTTTGCGCTTCATGTCTCTTTTTGTTTCAAGTACTGGCCGGGTTTCATAGGAACAACTGTGTTTATACTCAGCAGGAAAGTTGACGCAAAAGAACCCTCAGAACACTGCAGTATAGGTGAGCACCACCCCTGCTACACATGAGAGCGAAGGGTCTGACCACATCCATGAAGGTCCTAACTTAGATTAAAAAGCTCTTGGTTTTGAATTATTGGATGAGTATGTACTTGTAGTATGAAATTGTAACAGTAGCACCACTCAAAAGATTTTGCTTCTTAATAAACAATGTTCTTGTTTCCTTTACGGAAGTGGTTAAAGCCTTTATGAGATTTGTCATCAGGGTTACAGTGTTAATGATGAAGTGGGCTGTGTGGTTAAATATCACTCAAAAATATCATTTAGTTGGCAAGTTCTAATTCTGCTTTTTGGGGGAAAAAAAAAAGGTTTTTATATTTTCCTTTTGCTTTGCAATGAAACACCTACTTTTTGATACAGTTTTAGTCAAGAAAGCAAGGCACAGATGTTCAGAGTAACAGCTGAGTGGTTAGGGCATATCATATATGGAAGATCCAGTTTGTCTTGTCTCCAAATCAAGCAGAGAAGGAACACTCAGCAACAAGGTGCTGCTTCTCACATTGTAATCACTCTGAGGTTGCTTCCTCATAGAATGAATGGTGCTAAATTATTCCACTCTAGGAAATAGTTGTTGTCTATAGGTGTGTTGAAGTCGGACAGAATGTCCGCAGGGTGAAATAAAGTGTCAGTAAGACATCTACAAAACAGGTGGAGAATATGGGCTAATTTGTGCTTTGACAGTTGGTGAAGCTAACTTGCAACTGGTCTTTAATTTTGCTCTGACCACAGGTATGCTCTCAGCAAAAGTAGGTTTGAAAAGTACTGCTCTAGAGACAGTTAGGGCACAGCCCACCCCTGGAATCTTATGATTGAACATGAAGACACTCGTAACGACACTCTTCATGGCTTGGGTGAGCAACTGTTGGTTAGGGTAGTTGCTCAGAACTCCGCACAAAGTGGTTGAGCGTTCCTTGTCGGCTGTGATGCCCTAACAACACTCAGGCCAACTGAAGCGTGCTGCGCTGCTCTGGGCCTGGGGCGCCTACCCAGGGGTTACCTGAGGATCATACGAGGCTGGTGTTTGGGTTTTTAAAGTTTGATGCAGCACGCCAGGTTAGGGGTCCTGCTTGCATCCATGGAGGTAAGATTAATTTAGAGTTGTCCTCAAACTGAAACAAGCCTGAGGAGAGAGTGAAGAAGGAAGGGAGAACATAACTGCCTGCATGCCATTGTCTAGAGACTCACCAGCAATAAGGGAGTTACCTGCTCCCAGTCACATGTGACCACACAGTTTGTAATGGCAAACTACTGCAATTTAATGAGTTGCCCATTAATTAGCTGAGACATCGTGGTAGTGTTAGCACATGTGTTATACTTCATAGCTGGAGCAGATTGAGAGAATTTATCTGGTCATTTACCACATCTCAACTGATGATGCATTACTTCACAAATGCTTGATGCTAGGAGCCAAAATCTAGCCTGTGCTGTCAGCAATCCCATCGTTGCCAAATGCACCCTCCTAGCAGATTGACTGTTCCTTCTGTTTCCCTCTGTGGCATTAAATGCTACCCTATTGTTTTTTACATCAGTGAAAGTAGGATTAACAATAGAAGCAACGATTTTTTTTTTCAAAACACTGATGTCAATATTGGAGACCTGTGAAGCTGCTGTGAGGCTTCAAGGGGATATTCTGACAAACTCATCCACAGTGCAGCTTGGGCCAGGAAAAAATAAAACCAGCCTCAAATGATGTCACTTACTTATTGCTCCCTATGGATCATGTAGATGTAATCACATGGAAATGAAGTGAGATGCCAAAGCTCTAGCTATAGTAATTCTGAGGAGCTCGTGCAGAGTTCGTTTTATGCTTAGTTGGATCAATGTATCAAACACATTGGTTTTTCTTTCTGTGAATTTATGCAGGTAGCAGTGTTGGAACAAAGATGTGCTATGGCAAAACAAGTGTTAGTAAATGGAGAGTAATAAATGTGTTACAAACCCACTCGTTCTCTAGCAATATGGACAGAAACCTTAACAGAACTTGTCTATTTGGGAAAGACTGCCAGCAACTTGTTTATCTGACTGAGAAGCACTGGAGTGAAAAGTGATGCCAGCTGGATTTGTTATGTAAATACAACTTTTAACAGATTTTTGAGTATTTTTGGTCTCACTAGAACAGTCTTAAATTTGTGAGCTACAGGAATATGCGTATGTGTATATGTTCTTCATGTTCGTGTTCTGGCATACAATAACACCATTACTCAATTTACAGAAGAATGGAGGTGTTTGTGGTGAAATGAGTGGATTCAGTTGCCTTCCATACAGTTTTCAGACTCTTCTAATCCAGGTCATACTGGTGGCTGCCTAAAATATGTCTAGAACGAAGTACTAGTTCTCCAAGACTGAAATGAGCTTTTCTAGGTGATAATGTGCAATTCGTCCATCACTCCAGTCGGCTGCCGCCAAGTGCCAGCTTTCCCTTTTATAGTTCTCTGGTTGATGACATGTCCCTAAAGAATAAGTTGTTCCATTTGCAAGCGTTTCTGAAAGGCAGAGCAGAATTGCAATGCTCAAAAAAAGGGGATATAATATCCGAATCAGTAGCTGAAGTCAAATTAGCCCCTTTAAATTTTGAACTGTTGTATGTGAACTTTAATGAAACCCATGGAGCTTCTTGGAAAGCATGGCTGAGAGCAGCATCATCAAAATGATGAGCCTCTCTTGAAGTCTGTGTAGTCCAGACAGCAAATTTCTTTGCATTATTACCTTTTCTCTTAAGTTCTGTTATTTTTCCCTTGTCTTGTTCTAAAAATATAATATCCCGTGGTCTGTTCCCAGCAAGACTCCTAATTTGCAGTCATACCAGCCTAAATTATTTATGTAAAAGGCCATTCTTTAATAGCTTTATAAGCAGCAATCAGTTTTATTTTCATAAAAGTCCTAAACTGAAACTGGCACAGATGTTGAATACCCAAATATACAGCTTAAAAGCATAGGAAATGAAAGGTATATTTCCAGAGGGACTTAATCTTTTATGTGCTAATAAAATCAATAGAGGGTAGTGGTTTATCTGTCACCTCTGATAATTACTGTCTTAGCTTTAGGCTTCCAAATCAGAATGCTTTTGCTAGGTTTACTGTGAATTTTTCTACTAGTAAGTGAAGGCACTGACAGTCGGCAGTTTTTATTTTATGCTTTTTTAGTACAAAGAGAGAAGCACCTACCTTCTAAGGTTTAGTGTTTACAATCATCAGAGAACCTCCCTTGGTAAGACAGATTGGCTCAACTTGCCCTACAAGGACACAGAGACCAGAATGATATGAATACTGATTTGTGCTCTCTCCTTCAAAACATTAAAAAGAATGCAATTAGAAGACAAATCTAATTTAGTTGTTCCAACAGAATACTCTGCCTTGGCTCAGCTGCTTTGGCAGACAAACACTGGTGGGCTCAGCTTTTGCAGTATTCAGGCTAAAAAGATGCAAGTCTCATGCCCGTTCTGCTTAGGATCTTTCTGGAATAAGATAATACTGCAGTCATTCTCCTCCCGATGGTTTTGTGTATGAGTGGGGGTAGGTCTGGGATTGCCACCTCACCTGCGGTGCTTGGCTCTGAGCATCCTGCAGTGCAGAGTATTTCACCGGTCNGTTTAAGGGTGTTGCCATGGATAACTTTGCTGGACTGTCTCACAGTCAAATGTCAGACACAGACAAACAAGAGTCTGTGTATAGTTACTAAGGGAACATGCAGATCAACATGCAAATATTACATGTGCCTTTTGTGTGCATAATCGCTTCTTAGGAATGCAGTTGGAGAAATCCCTGCCGGTTATTTTAGCTTGTTTGTTATTATACAATGTCAGAAACTATGCAGTTTGACAGAAATGGGTGTATAGCTGCAAAGGAGGCAATTCAGAGAGCAAAGGTAAAGTGGTCTGTATTTGGGATGCACGGTCAGTACCTCAGTACACTGCTGTCACTGGTGAGGGGGAACCGTGCGATAGCCCTGGTTGTTCACTACCTCTGCACCGATGCTCTGTGGAGGCAATAGACCTGTGGCTTCTGCGTTGGGATTACCTTGAGGGACTGGCTGTACTGATGGAAAGGCATCTGTGGGAGAACTTCAGCTCAAGTGGAAACAGGTCACTATGGTACACAGCAACATACACACACCAAATTAAGTAGCAGGAGTCCCCTGTCTATGATCCAGCCTCCCAAGTATGCCATACACATCTTCGGCTGTTGCCGTGACCTGTGGAAGGTTGCTAAGCTGCAGGCTGCTTGCACAGGCATTCTAGGCTGCAATTCCCGCTTCTTTATGGCTGGCAGAAAACAGTGTTTGTTCCTCAGCAGGCATTGTTTTTGTGTCAGGTAAGCAAATTCAGTGAAGCTTGCCAAATCAGCTGAAATAAAGTTTCTTTAATAGTGAAAGAAGAAATGGTCAGGCTAAAAAATTGGCAAATACCTGAAACCAGGAAGATGAGGAAGTGGCTACAATGTCCTGGATCGATACAGTGATAGAGCAAAGTAATCATCCAGGGAAAGAAGGCAACAGCATAGATACTCTGTGCACTGTTTCCCACCTGAGCATTAAAACAGCTTAGTTACTAGATCTGGCTCATGATACGACCTCTCCTTGTGTGGTGGGACAGTCAGGAAAGCAGTGGAGTGGGTTTTTTTAACTTTTGCTGCCACTTTCCCTAGAGCTTAAAGGTAATTTATTGATCTGAAGATAACTTCTGTATCTTTTTGGATCCAGTTTCACTCTAAGAAAAAGGCTTAAAGTTTTTACTACTCTTTAATACAATTGGAAAAAATGGTTACGTTATGAACTAACAGGTGCATTCTCTCACCTTTTATACCACAGCAATTTGGTTTTTATTGTTCCTGAATTCAAGATCAATAATGTAGTGATTTATATTCTTAGGAGAGCAAATTATGCATAACTTGTAATGCTGACGTGATGCTGTGGTCTTAAAGACTGTGCCAGATGTTTTGCCCTCTAATGCTGCGCGTGACTTGCTGAAGCATTGTTGGTCAGACACAAAACACTTGCAAGAAAGAAATCTGCATAATGAAAACTAAAGAGTAACTTCAATTGTCTGTGGAGACAGGACAAGGGGCAATGGCTCCAAGTTGGAGCACAGGAAGTTCTGCACCAACATGCGGAAGAACTTTTACACAGTGAGGGTGACAGAGCCCTGGGACAGGCTGCCCAGGGAGGTGGTGGAGTCTCCTTCTCTGGAGATACTCAAGACCCATCTGGACGCCTATCTGTGCAATATGAGCTAGGGAACCTGCTTTGGCCAGGGGGGTTAGACCCAATGATCTCTGGAGGTCCCTTCCAACCCCTACCATTCTGTAATTTTTCTTAAGATAGTCACAGGAGTACAACATGCAGACACCTTCTATCAGCCACTGATTTGCTGGGGGTCCTGCAAATACTGCAACACTACTCAGTTATAGACAATGCATTAGAATGGAGCACAGTTACTAGGGTCTGTGTGCATCTGCTCTTGAAAGCAGAAGGATTATCTAAGTCTCCACAAAAAAAAAAAAAAGGCACATTCTTCAAATTAAAAAATTGCCTGTCATATTTCCCAAGTATTTGGGCTCAGATTGCACTCTCCTAACTAATGGAATAAAGTCCTGGTATTTGGGTTTATACCCTGCCGTGTTTCGAAAGGGCTGCAGTACTGTTTCACCCCCGAGGTAGGTATTTGCATGAAACTTGATGTACAATTGTTGGTAAAAGGCAGGTTTCAAACAATGTACTTTATAGTGAGCTGGCATTGTAATGTTTTGCTGGTGAATAAATACTCTCTTGCACTCAAAATACTGGAGGTACTTTGCAATCATCAAATCGTCACTCTCCTATAGATAGGAGCTTACACAAACCCTCTAAATCCTCGGCCTCTCCTCTGTCCCTTCGTGCCTGGCAGAAGCACCACGTTGCTGCTAGGGCAACCAGAACTCTGGGTTTCCCTGGGGACACACCACCCTGGTGCAGACACTCCACAGGTAAGTGAAGCTGGCCTGGAGCGTCCCTTCGAGAACTCTGTGGGTCACTGGCTGGAAGCAGGAAAGGAGCTGCGTGCTTGTTGATGGCTGTGCATCGATGAGGCGGGTGCGGCATACTGAAAGGGCCCTCTGCTGAAATACATTGGGACTTCCTCCAGCTCATAAGACACCGGAGGCTGGAGAGGATGCAGAGGTGGCCTTGTATTTTTATTGGCTTTTGAAAAAAACAACCTGGCTAGAACAGTTATTCTTGTACGTGTTCCTGTAATGTTATTGCATGTTTATGCTGCCTAGCTACTTCTAAAAATAACAAACTTTTTTTTTTTAAAGGAAATGCACTATGCAAAACCCTGTGCAAAAGCGCAGATAACCTCCTGTCGTGTCCAACCTGTTATTGCGATACAGTTCTCCAACACAATTCCTAAAATGGTCAGTCACACCAGAACTTCTGTAGCTTAGTCCACGTGAAAGGCTGCTACAAGCCCTAAGCAGCTGTAACAATTCATGCAGTTATCACTGCTCCGACACTACACCTAAAACTAGAGGAGGAGGATAGTGGTGTTTATCTGGTAACAGGTTCTTAAATTGTTGTCTTATAAAGGCAAAATCTCAGCTTCTCTTTACCTGGCTGCTGTCCTGTCATGTTAGAGCAAACAGCGAAAAGTGTAGGTCGCGCTTCTATCAGAATGATCATGAGAAGGACAGCTAGACTTCAACTAGAAGGTTTGCATCCATAGATCACTGATTAGTTTAGATTATTAATCAACATGATCAACTTTCACTTAAAAGAGTGCTCTTAAATTCTTTACATTGGTTGGTTTTGTATTAGTTCATGCTCTTTGAAGAAACATAGGCTGTCTGAATTTTTCATCAATGCCCATTCTACATAAAACACTACTACTGCATGGAAATCAGCTTACCCCGTAACATGTTTTCCCTTTTACCAGCAAGACTGTACAGTCTTTTCTATAATTAGCACAAACATTTGGAAATTGCAATACTTACTGCGTATCTTTACAAGAAAGAAAAATGACCTAAAAAGGGAAGAAAGGCTAATCTAGCACAGCTAATCTAAACATCACCCACAACTTGCAATCGGGGGCACCCCCCTACACACACACCCTCCTCCCTTCTCCAACCAGCTCCTTTCAGTATTTGTGTTTTGGAGTTGTTTTTCAAGCTCTGCCTTCACTACAGATTTCCCTACTTGGAAGTATTATTGTTGGGAGACCACTGTACAGCAAGAACAGATAAAGCTGGGCCGAGCAGCAAACAGGCCCACGGTGTCAAAGCTTGTGAGTGGTAAAGAACACATATGCTACAGACAGGGGCTGCCCCGACGGGGAGGTATGAAGTTCGTCTGTCATTTTAGTGGCGTTCACATTGCTCAGATAACTGTCTGCTATTTCTGTACCCAGCAGGCACTTTTCAAATAAGAAAATGATGAAGAAAAATAGGATCTTCCACTTGGAAAGCTGTATTTTGGGCAGTTGTACACTGCCAAACTTCCTGATACAATTTCAGTGAATATTATTTTGTCCAAGTTTACTGAATGTAACAAATGGTTCAAAACTCTTCAGTTCACAAAACTACCAGAACAATTTTATGCCAGGGAGAGAGAGACAGTGTAAGAAATCAGAGGGACTTCTGCAGTATAAGAAAACTGTGCACGTACCTTTCCTGACTAGTTAATCACCCACAGCAGTGAGATTTGTGTGAACACAGTCTCAGCTCAGCATTGGTGCTTTAGTAGGGCCCTGTGTAGAAAGTTAGATCTGTGATTCTGCAGAGGTTTAGTAAATATAACGACAGCTCCAAACTCTGCACATTAAAAACTTTTCCTTAGAAGTCTTTTAGCTATAGCAGTTCTGCAGAAACAGGATGTAACTGTTGATGTTCCAGTTGGTACACAGCCTCCGTGAGTCCTCCTGTGAAATCACCACCACCTGCACAAATTTGGGATGATAAACCAGACATAAAAGCTAATTAGCTGGAAATTACATGAGGCTAGGACCTATCAGTACAACTTAGGAGAAACCCCATGAAGCAACTGACTTGCAAAGATTGTGATCTCTGGAGCCCCTTCTTGGATACTGATGCTGTGGGAAAGTAATCCATACTGTTCTCCCCATTCAGTTGGTTAGAAACTACACTGGGTTAGTGTGGCAAGGTTTTGATAGTGGGAGGCTACAGGGGTGGCTTCTGTGAGCATTGCTAGAAGCTTCCCCCAAGTCCGATAGAGCCAATGCCAGATGGCTCCAAGACAGACCTGCTGCTGGCCAAGGCCAAGGCCATCCCCATCAGCAGTGGTGGTAGTGCCTCTGGGATAACAGTTAAGAAGGAGTTTTTACAGCCAGAGAGAGGAGTGAGAAGATGTGAGAGAAACAACTCCAGACACCCAAGTCAGTGAGGAAGGAGGGGAAGGAGGTGCTCCAGGCATAAGAGCAGAGATTCCCCTGCAGCCATTGGAGAAGACCATAGTGAGGCAGGCTGTCCCTCTGCAGCCCGTGGGAGGTCCTCAGTGGAGCAGATACCCACCTGCCGCCCATGAAGGACCCCATGCAGCAGGTGGAGGCACCGAAAGGGGACTGTGGCCCCGTGGGAAGCCCATGCTGAAGCAGGTTTGCTGGAAGAACCTGGGACCCTGTGGGTGACCCACACTGGAGCAGTCTGTTCCTGAAGGTCTGCACCTTATGTAAGGGACCTGTGCTGGAGCAGTTCATGAGGAACTGCAACTCCGGGTAAGAACTTGCTTTGTAGAAGTTGGTAGAGGACTGTCTCCAGTAGGAGGGACCCCACACTAGAGCAGAGGAAGAGTGTGAGGAGTCCTCCTGCTGGGGAGGAAGGAGCAGCAGAGATAGAGTATGATGAACTGACCACAATCCCCATTCCCCATCTTCCTATGCTGCTGTAAGGAAGGAGGGAGAGAATTTGGGAGTGAAGTGGAGCCTGGGAAGAAGGGGAGGGGGGGAAGGGCGGAGCGGGGAGGAGTTTTCAGGTTTGGCTTTATTTCTCATTGCTCAACTCGGATTTGATTGGTGATAAACTAATTTCCCCAAGTCAAATGTGTTTTGCCTGTGACAGTAATTGGTGAGTGATCTCTCCCTGCCCTTACCTAGGCCCAGGGGCCGTTCACTGTGTTTTCTCTCCCCTGTGCAGCTGAGGAGGGGAGTGACAGAGCAGCTTTGGTGGCACCTGCCATCCAGCCGGGGTCAACCCACCACAGAAGCAGAGTCAGCATTTACAAACACCTGGGATGGTACCAGTGACAATAAACTGAAGACTTTAAAATAGTTTGTCACTAAACACCACTGCGTTGCTAGTTTACTGTTTGATTTGAGCTGGATGCTCAGAGGCCTCTACTGAGCAGATGCCACTGGTGTAAGTATGCTGTAAGTATCTTGCTAGATTCTGAACGGCTGCTAAGGGCACAAAGGCAGGATGTTGGCTGCTGCAGTTCAGACAGACCACCAAGCTGGAAGCCTGGTCCCACAAGAATGAGCAGTGAGCAACAGTTTCTGGGACAGTTAAAAACACCTTAATTATTAGGGGTTAGGCCCCTTTATGCCAAAGCTTTTCCATGGGACCTGTAAGGCTTGCCAAGTTGGAATGAAGACTTAATAGAGGGAAGGAAAAAAAAAAAAAGATATGTAGAATATGGTCATGTTTGATTGTGTGGCTGTGTAAGATTATGGGATTACAGGGAAGGCTTTTAGGTTTGAGAACAGTGTTGAGGACTGCAGGGGAAGAGCACTGCTCAGGTGGTATTAGGATAAAGGGACATTTTGGCAAAGGAAAAGTTTATTAACTCCTTAGCAGGCTTAGGGTCACAATTTGGGGTTATGGCAGTGGCCCAGCAGTGGAAGGACTTCTTCAGCTCCCGGAATCCCAAACAACATCCCCCCATGCCATCTTTACTCTAGCCAAAATTCCAGTTTAGAGAGGACAAATCCATTGTCCCATGCAAATCCAGCAATGGAAAAAGTACACACTTGCCTTTGCTTCTGAGCTTAAACACAAACCTTACGGTACCTACAGCTCACTGGTCTCAGATCTAACGAGAATCCATTTTATCCCATCTTTGGCTCTCACTCAGTCCACCACTTGTGAGTATTCCTCAGCAAAAATTGCTCTTCTATTCCCACTATCCCCAACCCATGGGACTTCAGAGTCCCAAGCCAATTTCCAGTTCTAGTTTTTATCCCAGTCTTGCAGGATTGACCAATAAATCCAGGTTTTTTAGCCTTTCTTGTTTGATCTCTCAAAGCTAACCCTAAGCTGAACTAAGTGGTTTTTTAGGACAGAGCAGGAAGTCAAGCTTGTTGCTTTCTGTCTTTTTAACCTTAACCTAACACCAAATATTGACAATATGGCACGAACTGGATGAAGGCAGAACCTGGAGAAGAAACAGAACAAATTATTTTTAAAGCTAGTATTTGGCACATCTGAGTCTAAAGAACTTTCTTTTTTAATTGTTCCACATGGCTTCCAGGTCTGAGATGAGGACTCAGTACTTACAGGCACAGAGAACCTTATGTTTGTCTAAAGGTACACTTGTTGATGGTTTCTCTTTACATTGAGGCTTACACAACAGCCCAAAACTAAACTATCGATCAGACACCTTGTTGGATCCTCCAGTTTCTTAGCTGGGGCCAACTGGAATCACAGAATCATAGGATATCCTGAGTTGGAAGGGACCCACAAGGATCGTTGAGTCCAACTCCTGGCTCCACACAGGGTCAGACAGGTCAGAGTGTGTGGTTTTTCATAGACACAATATGCTGGAGTGCCTTGAGGGCTATTGTCAAGCTTGAACTTGGATAAACTCCCAAGTTCGTTGTTACATTCTGTACTGCCCATAATAGTAAAATGAAGGTGTATAGTAGAAGGCTAGATAGTTGAAAGAACTATATGATGTTATGGGTAATTCAACTCTTCAGGTGGAGCAAAAGGAAAGATTAAGATGTAATGCTGTGTTCCACACAAGCATCTCTGTCACAGTGAGGGCTGGTGCTATCAGAAGAGCGTGGAGGACAGCCAGAATACCCTTAGCTTTGGTTATGCCTGGAGCAGTGGTGCTGTATCACTTACACAAGTTCAATGAGAATCAGTGAAAATGAACTAAAGCACTCAGAAAAACAAATTTGGCAGTACATACGCTTCAGAATGTCATCACCCCTGAACACAGGAAACAAGCAACCATCTTTTGAGGCCAGGATTTCTTTTGAATAATTGAAAGGCCTTCATCCTGTTCCCAGAACTTGACCTAAATAAAGTTACCACTCCTCTGTTTCTGTCCTTAGACGCTTCTGAAACGGGTGCATTCAGACAAGGCCTGCTCTATAAATGGTTGGATTGAGTCCCCTTCCTCAGTCATTCTTTGCAAGGCCTGAGTGTTGCTACATTGTAGGAATTGGCAACTTACAGCCAGAAGGGCAAAGCAAACGCAGGCTTGGGAGCTAGAGAATTTGTTAAAATGGCTTCCTAACCTCTCCCCAGTATTTCTCCCCCAAGTATTTCACATTTCTGGTATCAGGACAACTGGTTGCCTGCAGAGAAGATACAAACATTGTGGACACTGTAGTGTCAGCTGAGGCTAAGCCTTGTTTGCTGTGCGGCAGGTATGCAGTCATTTAATGATGCCTTTGTGGCATTAAGTTTGGGGTCTCAGGAGTAACTGCAGTACCTTCGTTTAACGAAGTCACAATGCTCACTTGCTACAGTAAGTATCCGTAACACGTAGCCTTTTGCAGCCTGGAGACCCAGTATGTACCTGCAGGGGTAACTCTCCAGCACTAACTGTAGGGGTCTGCTCCGGGGTAGGTTTTAAGTCCCAATCGGTATTTAGGGAGGGAAGACGGCCCCGCAGGGAGGGTGCGTGAAGCAGCAAACAAAACCGTGCCGGGCATAGGGCTGTCCGCGCGAAACGCTGCCCGGCCGCTACCGCCCCGCCCCGCCAAACGGGTGGCCGGGCCGGGGGGGGGCGGCGGCGGCCCGGGTACGGCGTCCTGCCCCGTCCCCCAGCCGGAAGTGCGGGTCAGACGCGGCCCCGGAGCGCCGAGGCGGCCTGACGGAGGCGTCCCCGCTCAGACAGCCGCCGCCGCCCGCCATGCTCTTCCGTTTCGGCGTGGTGCTGCCGGCGCGGATGACGGAGGGAGGCGGGTTGCT